>JAMPIV010010621.1:0-133184 GCA_024509875.1 Oreohelix idahoensis
TTTGTGGGTTTGATTTATGGGGGGTTGTGTTTTGGTTGGTGGGGGGGTTGTAGTGGTTTTGGGGTTGATGTTTGTGTTGGAGTGTTGTTGATGTTTTTGGGTTTTGGGGTGGGAGGGTGTTAGTGGTGTGGAGTTTTTGGTTTGGGGTGGGAGGTGGGGTTGGGATGGGGTGTTATTTTAGTTTGGTTTGTATTAAGTGTTATTTGTTTTTGAGTGGGAGGGTTTAGGAGGAAGGTTGAAGAGTGTAAGGTATGGGTTTTTGGAGTTGTTTGAATTAAGTAGTTTGAGATTTAATGGGGAGGGGAAAGTAGTTTAGGTAGGGGGGGTAGTGTTATGGTGTTGGAATTGGTGGTGTGTTTGTGATGGAGGGGGTAGTCGGGTTGTGATTGGGGGTGATGGGGTAATGGAGGGTTTTTTTTTATTTTTTGATGGTTTAAGGGTTAGACTTTTTGGTTAATTGTTGATTTGAAATGAGGTTATGGGTGTTTGTTGGTTTGGTAGTAAAGTGTGTTTTTGGTTGGATGGAAATGGGTGATGTTGGAAATGTGGGGGGGAGTTGTATTTTTGGATGTGTTATTGGGGGTGTTGGTGGATGTTTGTTTGTTAATGTGGGATTTGGTGTTGTGGTTAGGTGGGGAGTTTCGAGTAGATTGGGTTGGTAATGTTATTGTTTTGGGGTTTTTGGTTTGGGTTTTTTAGAGTTGGATTGATAGTGGGGTTTTATAGGAAGTTTAATGTATGTTTGTGGGTTGGAATAATGGTTATTGATTATAAATGGATGTTAGGGGGTTGGGATATTGTGAGGTGTTGGGGGGGGTAGAGAGTGGGTAAATGTGGTGTAGTGGATTATTTTTTAGATTAGTTGGGTTTTGGGGGGTTTGGGTGGGAGGGGTGGAGATGAAGTTTTGTGGTTGTGGGTTGGGGGATGAATGTTTAGTTGTGGGGGGTGGGTTTTTGGGGGGAGTTTGAAAGGGGGAATAAGGAGTATGGTATGATGGTGGGGTGGAGTGGATGGGGATTGGTAGTATTAAATATTTTGAATGTGAAATTTAAGATTTTTGTTGGTGGTGGGTGGTTGGGGGTGGGGGGGGTTGGTTTATTGTTGGGTATGGGGAAGATTAATTAGTGTAGGATTGGAAGTTTTGAAATAAAAGGATGTAAATTGGTGTTATGAAATTAGTTGTGGGGGGGGGAATTGGTGGGAGGATGGGGGTGTTGTGAGGAGTAATAGTATTGATGGGGTTGAGGAAAGGAGCGATTGTATAGTTAATGGCTGGGCGTTTAGGAATATGAAGGTTTTAGGTTGGGTTGGGATGTGTTGGTTTAGGGGGAGTTATGAGGTTTGTATAGTTGTTTAGAAATTGGGTTGTAGGGTTTGATGGTGGGATTGGTATAGAGTGAGATTTTTGTGTTGGTTGAAATTGATGTTAATTTAGATAAAAGGTTGAGGTGACAATGTTAAGGGGGTATTGTTTGGGTAGGGAGGGGGGGGTTTTGTGTTTATGTGGGTGAGGGTGAAATGTATGGGGGAATTGGGAATATTGGTGTTTGGGGTATGTGGAATTTGGGGGGTTTTAAATTATGATTTTAATGCTAGCTTTAATAGTTGTCCGGCTAATAGATGGTGGGGGGTTTGTGTCTTTACGTTTTCCAATGCCTGATCTGGATGTATAGGTGTGAATTGTTTTGTTATTGGATTTTGGAATTTTGATGAAGATTTTATTGTCCAGGAATTTTTTTTGGGAACTCCGATTAGGCGACAGCATTATTTTTAGCTTGATTAGTATGGTGTGCAACTTGCACCGGGACCTGTAGAGATTGTATCCTCGCCCTTTATCCGAGAGTTGTGATGATAGGCATGAGCCGACCCGTATTCCAAATCGGTTGTGCTGACGAACACAGCAATGTGCAAAGCGCTCTCCACACCGTCGCCAAATCCTCATACGTCCATCAGCAAAGGATATGTTGAATTTGCTCTCGTCTGTGAATAGGACAGCATTCCACTGCAGTCTAGTCCGTCTGACTTGTTGCTCTGCCCATTGACGATGTCTGTGAGTCAAGCTTGGCCCAACATAAGGTCGTCTTGCAGTAAGGCCTGTATCTGTGAGTCGTCGAATGATTGTCATTCGAGAGACTTTCCCACGTCTACCCACTATTGCTCTTGCTGTTTGACTTGCCGGGAGAGAACGATTCATTAGGTGACTCAGCACAATATGACGATCTTGCGCAAGGGTAGTAATTCGTGGTTGGCCACTCCGAAGTCTATCCCGGGACTGCCAGTGGTTCCGTAACGTTCATTGAGACGTACAATAGTGCTGTGGTGGCAATGCATCCTTCTGGCAATGGCCCGCGAGCTCATTCCGGTCTCCAACATACCAATGGCTCGTAGGCGGTCGTTTTCATATAGTCGTGGCATTTCAAGCACATGTACTGGGTGTTTAGTCTCAACGGCCTTTTCATTACGAGTATACTGCCACAACGCGTACACATTGTCAGGGTCATAGCTGTTGGGAATCGTGTTGCGCGTGTAACTTTCATTGTTTTAATGTAGTCTGTACACAAACCCGTGGGTTGAATCATGCACTTTCCATTCCAGCAGCCATTCGCTCACTACCTCATGACGAACACGGGGAAAATCCATTCCCACACTTTTTTTCCAGCTACTCGGCATCTGTATATATATAATAGTGGTGCGCTTTTAATGTGCTTCAGTATATATCTTCATTTAATTAATACACATTGTCGTCATAATAATACTTCCTGAGATTCGAATAAACTAGGGACACATCAACATAGTATCTTGATGCCCTAGTGATATTAAGATTCAAGAAAAAAACACAATAGACTGCAGGAGCTTTCACACATACGTCTGCTCACACTGAAACACAATCCACATCTCTCTAGCAGAAGATCACCAAAATCTTCTGCTTCAAAAATTGGCATCTGCATCTACATCATATCGGTATTACATCACTTCCTTTATTAGTGAGTAATTTCTTATAAAATTATCAGAAATGGAGCCCTGCCGAGCTTACTATAATACATACATAATCGTTATGAATTTTAATCATAACAACCACATACATTAAACATTGCCACAGCAAAAGGCAGATAAATTACATCATGGAAGAGCCAACACATAAAACAAAGAACAAAGTAATACACTATATGGAGTGATGAATACTATATACCAAAATTATAACCCACATGGGGATGAACTGGGTATCCCTTGCACCCAAAAACACCAGCTTTCAAATGCGGTGTTCAAAAACCTATGATAACCTATTGCTTTCTTTTGTAATGGTTCTTATAATAAGTAAACAAATAATGGAACTGCAGCACAGAAAATACACAACACCATTTTGTGATGAAAAGGCTAAACTACAAATAAGTGATAATATATTATAATAAAAATATTATAGAGGACCAATGCAGTAAAACTTATCAATATTTTCACCTTTTTAAACAATAGTAATGCCGAAAGTGAAAATAAAGGCCTTTAATGTAATAGCAAAGATGACAAGCTCATACCAGAAACAAAAAAGCACTTGACATGTCATTTACATCCACATTGATATTTATGTCTGTATGTTAAAATAACTACAAAAGCAAGAAATGAAACATTGTGATGTGAAGTGGCAATTTATATGTCATTGTACATGTCACTAGGAACATCATCATGCAACACAAACAGAAACCACCACCACAACAGCAGATGGAAGCAAGTAAGCAGGTTTCCTGCAACCGGATGGATGCTTAACATCATGCAAAAGTTATGTCTCCATAAACCAATGATGCAGGATGACATGAATGCTTGCATGGAGACGTACTGCAAGGAGGGCACCTTCTGATACACAATGTTGTGTTATCACAGAACATAACTTTCAGCAATACAAATAAGAAATGAACTGTAGTGGTTGCGTCATTCGGAGCAAAATAAAAATGAACTACAGTTGACACTCAAAAATCCGGCAACCTCCGGACCTGACGAGTGCCGGATTGTTGAAAATGCCGGATTTTTTATGCAGAAAATGACTACCTGTACAGTCCTTTACAGAAAGAAAATTAAAAACTAAATGAAAAGCAAATGACATTTTAATGTTCATCAACTAAATAAAACAATTCTACATAAACGGCTTCAGAATTAAACAATGCGCTCCGAAATCCATGCCGGAAATCTGAAGAAACCGGATTATCGATAGCCGGATTTTTGAATGTCAACTGTATTAATTTATACTTTAGTACAGATTGATTTGAAGTCAGTGTCCCAATGTTCGACGCCATTTTATGAATGGAATTTCTTGTCATTTTGTCCATCTTGTCTGGCAATACTTGCTCAGGGTACGTTCTATCCTGTTCAGCGTGTATATGTTTATGTGATACAGTTCATGGTTTCGTTTTCCTGAAATCTTCGTTTTAGAATTTTTGTATTCATTGGAGTTACGAAGTACGTTCGTTCGCTTTCGGGTCTGCAATCCTCTCCGGCATTATTACTCTACCATTCTGTTATCACAGAACATAACTTTCAGCAATACAAATAAGAAATGAACTGAAAGGGTCTTCATCTCTTAATGAATTTCTCCACATAAATTCATCTAGACATCTGTGTTTAAAAAAAAAAAGGCTAAACTACAAATAAGTGATAATATATTATAATAAAAATATTATAGAGGACCAATGCAGTAAAACTTATCAATATTTTCACCTTTTTAAACAATAGTAATGCAGAAAGTGAAAATAAAGGCCTTTAATGTAATAGCAAAAATGACAAGCTCATACCAGAAACAAAAAAGCACTTGGCATGTCATATACATCCACATTGATTATTTATGTCTGTATATTAAAATAACTACAAAAGCAAGAAGTGAAACATTGTGATGTGAAGTGGCAATTAATATGACATTGTACATGTCACTAGGAACATCATCATGTAACACAAACAGAAACCACCACCACAACAGCAGATGGAGGCAAGTAAGCAGGTTTCCTGCAACCGGATGAATGCTTAACATCATGCAACAGGTATGTCTCCATAAACCAATGATGCAGGATGACATGAATGCTTGCATGGAGACGTATTGCAAGGAGGGCACCTTCTGATACACAATGTTGTGTTATCACAGAACATAACTTTCAGCAATACAAAGAAGAAATGAATTGAAAGGGTCTTCATCTCTTAATGAATTTCTCCACATAAATTCATCTAGACATCTGTGTTTAAAAAAAAAAAAGGCTAAACTACAAATAAGTGATAATATATTATAATAAAAATATTATAGAGGATCAATGCAGTAAAACTTTTTTTTCACCTTTATAAACAATAGTTATGCAGAAAGTGAAAAAAAAGGCCTTTGGTAATTTCCTATTGTGCAGGCATTGCGAAACCTGAACTGTTATTTAAAATATGTTGTGAATAATGGCGGTAAAAACTAAGGCTAAGAGTGATAAAATAAATACATGAAAATACGCTGAATAAAAGTGAAAGAATATATAATAGTCGTGTAGTGCGATACTTATCAATTGGAAACCCACTTCGATGTCGTGAAACATTCTAAATCCACATATATAAATTAAAAAGTAAATGTAACGCCTAACGAATTAATTCAATAAAAGGAAAGAAGACTGGTATAAGAACAGTGCTGTCACAATGGCGTACAAAAATCCCCCTTTTTCTACTTCGTCTGCATATTGTAACGCTTCCAAGTTTGATAGTAAAGCCTACTGCATCAACTACACGCGTTTCAGAAAAATAAAACCGGTACTGTGTTTCTTAGAAAACCTTGAGATACGCACACTGCTTAATGACCTAGATATAATACTAGCATTAATGTCATTATATACACTGCGTAATGAAAAAACAGACGGCCTTAGAGAGAGAGAGAGAGAGAGAGACGGAGGAACGCAGGCAATACTACCACACAGTCTCGCGATTAATAGTAACGCCAATCCCACGCGTAAGGCATGAAGCACTAACTTTTTTTCAAATAAACAGTGATAAAAAACACTACCAATACACGGTTAGGTTTTGAAAACATGTTTAATGCTTATTCGGAAACATGACATTCTACTGTTTTATGTCTGAAATCCTGACTTTATACTGACAGAACAGTCGAAAAGGCAGGACAGGTGGCGGTTCTAAAACAATAAAAAATAAAAAAACAAATACACGACTATCCTAGAATACATATTTTGAACGGAGCCACTTAGCCCCATTAAATTTATATATTTGGGTGCCTTAGGACTTGCTGACAAAGAATATGTTAAGTGTTATGCACATAGTCTAGTAATTAACAAATTATAGCCATAATATTATAGGGGTGTTGTCTGACAACACAAGATCATATTTGCTCATGTTGGACACTGCTTTAGAGGGAATGAGGCCACTACGTTAAATCCGATTTGATTGGTTAGAATTATATGTAAGGCGAAACATGATTAGTCGACTGCAAATACTATTTTTGGTTGCTAAGGGAAACGTAGGAAGGGTAAATTTTTTCAAATGCTTTGGTAAACATGGTCTTATTGGCTAGACCAGTTGATATAGTCAATTAGGAGCGTCTGTTCAGTGCCATTTTTTGAAATTAAACTGTGTAGAAGCAAGTGCGTTGAGATCCAGTTCATAATTTTCTAATGAAAGCCTGGGACAGAGGCAGATCGGAATTGTGCCATAACTCATCGCCAGTCAACGTATTTGTTTAATATTTCCTTGAATTATGGTAAGCTAGACATATTTGATCTCTTTTAGATGAAAATTTAATGTGAATTGATAATTTATGTATGTATTGTGTGTGGTTCAGTAGCACACATGAGGCAAAGTCTAGATATTGCTCTAACCTGAACAAAACTTGTCGGAGAGGAGTATAACTGCATGGGATTGCCAAATAGTACTATGACACCTATCGTATTGAATAGAAGGAAATAATGCTGGAATTGCAGAGGCGTTGTAACCATTAGGGAGAGGAATACTGGTGAATGTTGTTACATGAGAAGCTAACAGTTGGCCTACAGCGCTGAACTCAGTGTTTGTTATGTATTGTGCTTCAGTGTGGAAATAGATTATAAATTAGTTCTGAAGTAGGAGGTACAACCTTCTTGTTTCAGGGACCGTGGTACTAACGTATTGAAGCAGCACCTGGTCTGAGTTTTGCTGAATCCAGAGGCTGGTAGCATACTCCTTGGTCAATACATCGACCAGTGTGGTTTCTCAAGGAAACGGTGAAGCAAGCGAGCAGTGGAGACTGTTTCCTGCCGCTCACACAGAACATAAGAGTTCGTGGCCGGAGCAGCTCAATCTTGTGTATAATCCCCCTCTAAAAGTGACTTTACCTTAATTCAAGAGGGACATTTAATTGTTTCAAATCAAAAGAAACTGTGAACCTTACCAATATTATTTCCACCAGAAACAAACACTTGAAGTCATGATGACAAACAACAACTTAGCTTGACAAGCCAGTATTACCTCATAGTACCACCGCACAACTTACACACATATTGCAATAATAATATATGTCAATACAAATATCCTATCTATAAATTGTGTACATACAACTTGTGATTACATATGATTGTGATTCCTGGTTCACTTTGTAGTTGAATCAGGATATCTATTATTGAAAGGAATTAATACATAATTTTAAAAGTACCCTTGACTTATTAAGATAGTCTTATAGAGTGTTATATGTATGTGAGTGTCACAGTGTCCGTGTAATGTGAATATTGCACCATGAAACATTTGTAAGGCCCTCGCGTTCTTCAATGAGTGTAAAATTTAGTTTTCACAGTGCATGCAATGCGCGCCTTTTACCGAAAAATTGGCGTGAATGTGTCATTATTCGGTACGTGTACGGTACCTTAGTTCATATAAACTTTATTATGTTTCAATAGATTGATTTTTATTTTTTTTAATGATAAATATACTATATGTCAAAGTATTGACATATAGTTTACTTATTATTTTTAATGCTCCTTACGAAGTCTTGAGCCATCCTTATACATGGTCCCCTCGCAGAAAGCCTGACGTTGTCTCCGTGCTTTCGTGGCTGTGATTTCATTAGCACTTTGCATTACCCTATGAGGTTGCCAGCCATACGCACAGCCTCATATTAGTCCCCTCTTTACGACATGCGTGATTAAGCATTAGCCCATATTTTTCTTTGTTCCCTCAGAGACCCCCGGGATCGACACGGGGCGGATGGCTAATGTAAGTTTTCACAGATTGCTACAGAAACTAGCTTCTTCTTTGATCCTTAGCCGCATACTGTCAAAGGATTCAGTGGCCATCATGCCTGATAGCGTCTTGTAGGTCAGCAACACACTGCTTCCACTTTGCTCGGTCGGCGGCCATCCTTACTGCAGTGCCCCAGCTCTGGTTCATTCTTTGCATCTCGGCCTCCAAAGTTCTCCGCCATAATATTTTTGGCCAGCCTCTCTTTCGCTTTCCTTCAAGGGTCCATAGCACAGCTGTTCTTGTGATGGCATCAGAGTCTCTTCTGAGGAAGTGGCCAGCCCAGTAGGAAGCGTATGCCAGCTAATGGCTACGCCTTCATTGTGCTGTCCATCATCTCTTCCAGAGTAACAGAAACAATGGCCACATCATTATCATCACCACCCTTCAGCTCCCCAAGGAGCATTGGCCTTCAACAAACCTACGCCAAGTCTTCATGTCACGTGCCATCAAGTCAAGGTCTTACCATGTCTTCTTCATGCCTATCTCCAGTTCTCTTCTCTATATGTTCCCTGTCTCCATTAAAACAAACCTGCCGAATGCTAGGAGTTGAACTTATCGAGTTATATCAGTTGACTCGTCAAACTGAATCGGCTTCTTTAATGTTAGCTATCACTTGTGAGTCAACGTCTTCAGATGTGTTTGTATACGGCGACTAATGGTGTTATCAGACATCGGGATTTTCACAATCTCCTTTTCATATTCCTCGCTAAACATAACATTTACAATTTTGAAGCATGCTGGTAAAATTACTGACTCAGCAATTGTATGTGATTTCATCTTTTTTGCCACGATTTCGGCAACGGCATAGCTTGCTTCTAGAGCTTTGTCAGAAATAGTTGTGATTTTGGTAAATTGTTGAGCCTAGCGTGTTTGATCAGATATAAGCATTTTAAAATATTCAGTTGGTTTCTCGCATAAATATGAGTGCTTTGTGTAAAGGTGTCTTTTCAGCTTTCTTGGAAAGATAGCTTGGTTTACCAGTTTCTCACTACAAACAATACACTTAGGACGTTGCTGCTATTCTGCAGATGAAATGAATCCGAAGGACAAATAGTCTTCATTATACTGGCGCACCACGGTTTTAGAAATAACGCTAAATGCACTATGTGTTATACTACCAGATCTAGGGCTAGCTAAACTTGTTTCATTGTCATCATCTAACTTACGTTTTTTTAAAAAAAATTAGAAATAAGCCCTTGGCTAATAAGTCCTAATAAAATCAACTAAACTCAGAAATGTCAAAATAACTAAAACGAAACAGAAACAACAAACAAAAATACATTAGTAAAAAAAAAAAAATTAAACTGTTATTGTTTTCATTCTTATCGGCCTTTACGACAAATACACAGTGCTTCTAAAATTTACCTCGAAGATTTTTTAAAATTGTTTTTAAATTCGTCAATTTTTTTTCTCGGTTCTTCTCCCCCCCCTGTCTTCCCCACCCTCCTCCCCCAACTATACCGGCACATCTGCGGACCCTTCGCGGCACATTGGTTGAAAATCGCTGCTTTAGACGCTAATAATTTTAACTAAATATGATCTTTTGTAAGCTCAAGAAATTATAACGTAATAATGTTTTCTATACTGCTGAGTGTATTTATAGCTTCATGTTTTGCATGAGCGGGAAAGTATTTATTCATGCCTATAAAAAGCAGGCACGTAATTACTGTCACAGTCCAGGCACTCAAAACCATATACGGTCTCGTTAACTAGAAACTTAAGCCGAACCTCAAACGATGGTGGTGGACCTAGCCAATCTGCATTGAACACATAGTCATTGCCGGCGTAATTCAGTTCCCATTGTCCAATGCCATAGTTCATTCTTAGTTTGCCTGAAGATGAGTCAATAAGGATGTTTGTGGTGCCGTAAGCGCCGTGCACAAACCTGCCAGTGAAATTTGTTAATGGAATACCAAGCACATCAGACACATCTCTCCTACTCTTCTTATGTTTTGAAAAAGAGTTGCTACCTCGAGCTTCAAGAGTTGCCCAATCATCTCCCTCATCAGAGACACAGTTTTCTGCCCCATCACCGCTTTTGTAATCGTCAGCCACACTACATACATTCCTTTTTCTCCTGGTGACTCCAACCCAAGGCTCAGGAAAGGTGGAAATGGTTGTGGAGTTAATCCATGGCGTCTCACCCAGGAGTAAATCAAGAATTGCGCAATGCAGGCTGGCTCGGAAACTGTAGCCGTCGTCATTTCCAGACAAGGCAGTATAGATGGCGCTTGAGGAATGGGGCAGGATGGTGATCAAAGACGTGTAGCCATATGTTGATCCTGTGTGCTGGATCATTCTAAAGCCTAAAATTAAAAAAAAGAATAGCTAAATTCAAGGATCTTTCACATGGCCAAGATTGGGCGACAGGACAAACGACAGAAGGAAAGAAAACATGAATACAATGGACATTTGGCAAACTACTAGAAGATCTTGATTTTACAAAAGACCTATATGGGTTATCAAACAACAAGACATTCAATAAAGGACAGATAGATTAACAGTAGAAGCACACACACAAAAAACCCCCACAGATTTAGTATCAACGTTAATAAAACAGGGATCTTGGTTATGTGGATGACATATATTTTCTATCGCACAAACAACAAATCAAGCAGGAAAAGACAAAGATACTGACAGCAAAAACAAATTTAGTATCATTGTAAGTAAAACACACACAAACAATAAATAATAGGCAAGAAGATACGATAATTATAAATGATAAGACGGTTGAAGTAGTGTACAGCTATACCCACCTGGGAAGCTATAACGACAAAGTATGAGGGGCAGGCCAGGATGTCAATAGCAGCATTTAAAAAGCCATTTTTCCTTCAGCTTCCTCAGCCTAATTGATAATTTTGCAGATCATTCCAGGACAATAAAACTAGACTCTTCAGCACAAATGTATTACAAATGCTACTATATTGCTCAGAAACATGGCACGACACCAAAAATGTCATGGCAAAACGCCATTCATTCACCAGCATATGCTTCCGTTACATATTTTATCTAAATGTTCAGATGCTGTAACATATAGAGACATATGAAGCAACGTCCAGACAAAAATCAATACAGTTAAGATTAAAGAAAGCAAGTGAAGACAGATAGGACACACCTTCAGGAAACAACTAAACTGTACAGCCATACATGCTCTTGAATAGAATCACATGGAAAGAGAAGAGTGCGGAGTTCAATATGAACTTGTAGAAAACGGTTGAAAAAGAGGCTAGCTATGAGGGGGGGGGGGGTGTTGAATCTCGTGGGTAGAGGTGAAGAAGATGCCCAAAACAAATTGACAGTGAGCAACTATTACAGCCCTATGCTCCATTTGGAACGAGAAGGAATGATGATGATGATTGTGAGCATAAGATTCATCCTTCTGAACTTCTGCTCATATCACGTTTGAGCTCAGATTACTAGATTATTAAGTCTAAACCAAACAGTGCTTCAAACATATTGTCGTGAGAAATTCTAATCCACATATATAAATTATCAGGTAAATGTAAAGCCTAACACATAAATTCAATAAAAGGAAAGAAGAATGGTAAAGAACAGTGCTGTCACAATGACTGTACTCGAAATCCCCCTTGTTTTCTCCTTCGTCTGCAAATTGTAACGTTTCACGTTGATAGTAAAAGCCTTCTGCAGCATACACGCGTTTCCCCAACACAATAAAATGTGTACTCCATTTCTAAGAAAAACCTTGAGATACGCAATCTGACCTAGATTTAAAATTCCATTCATGTCATTTTATACACTACGTTACCAAAAAACGAAAGACAGATGGACTAAAGATAGAAAGAAAGGGAGGGGCTGAAAGCCGGAACGCAGGCAATACTACCACAGTCTCGCGATACACAATTACTACCATCACGCGTGTAAGGCCACAAGCACTAGCTTTTTCAAATCGACAGTGAAAAAAAAAAAACACTACACACACGAGAGTTAGTTTTTAAAAACTCACAAAACGCTTATTAGGAAACATGACATTATACTGGTTTACGTTTGAAAACATTACAGTACCCAGACACCACATCGTATTCGAAGTAAACAGGAGGTAGAAGAAAATGCATATTTTGAACGCAGCCACTTAGCTCCTTTAAATTTGTATATTTGGGTTCCTTAGGACTTGCTGACAAAGAATATGTTAAACGTTACGCAAATAGTCTAGGAATTACCAAATTATAGCCAAAAGAAATAGTGAGGGATGTCAGACAACACCAAAATCAGAATCGCTCAGTGGCAGATTTTCACACCACCATTGTACGGGAAATGGGTCTCCATGTTAAATCCGATTTGATTGGAGCGCAATAAATGTAAGGCTAAACACGATTAGTCGGGCTATAAATACTATCTTTTGTTGTCAGGGGAAACGGGAGTAGGAGTACTTTTTTTTCAAACGATTGGGTAAACATGGCACGATTGGTTAGACCCGCGAATATAGTCAATCAGAGGCGTCAGGTCACCACCACATTTTCAAATAAACTTACTAAGAACCAGTGCGTTGAGCGCCAGTGCATATTTTTCTAAATAAAAGCCTGGGACATCGGCAGATCGAAATTGTGCTATATTCATTGCCAGTCAACGTAACTGTGTATTATTCCATGAATTGTGGTAAGCTTGATATATTCAATATCTTTTTAATGAAAATTGAATGTAAATTGATAATTTATGTCTGTATATATGTGTGGTTCAGTAGCGAACATGAGGTAAAGCCTATATAGTGCTCCAACCTGAACAGAAGGTGTCGGAGGAAAGTAAAACTGCATGGAATTGCCAAACAGTACACTGACACCTATCTTATTGACTAGAAAGAAATAATGCTGGAATTGCAGAGGCGTAGTAACCATTAGGGAGGAATATACTGGTGTAAATTATTTCAGATGAAGCTGACAGTTGGCCTACCGCTCTGAACTCAGTGTTTGTTATGTAATGTGTTCAGTCTGTAAATAGATTATAAACTAGTTATGAAGTAGGAGGTACAACCTTCTTGTTTCAGGGACCGTGGTCCTAAAGCTATTGAGCAGCACCTGGTCTGAGCTTTGCTGAACCTAGAGGCTGACAGCATACTCCTGGGTCCAGATAGTGACCAGTGAGGTGTCTCCAGAACACAGGGAGGCTATCGAGCAGAGGAGTCTTTTCCTGCCGCCATCACGAAAGATAAGCCTATGTGGCCAGTGGAGCTCAACATTATTCCACCCCCCCCCCCCCCCCCCTCAAAATCTGACTTTATAATAAACCAGAGGGAAAATACAGTGTTTAAATTGATAGGAACTGTGAACTTTTCCCCATACTATTTACAAGATAAACAAACACTTGAAGTCATGATGACAAATAACAACATAGCTTGAAAAAACAAAACCAGTATTACCTCATATTACTACTACACAACTGACACACATAGGATAATATTAATAAAATATGTCACTACAAGGTTCATATTGATAAATCCTGTACATATAAATTGTAATTAAAATTGATTGTGATTCCTGGTTCACTTTGTAGTTGAATCAGGACATATATATTAATGAAAGTACTTAATACATATTGATATTTGAAAATTTACCAGTGACTCATTTAAGATAGTCTTATAGAATGTTACATGTGTGTGAGTGTCACAGTGTTGTCAAGTGTGGTGGAATAAATTAAATTGTTTATCTGTCTGTTGTTGTTGTGACTTACACTTCATCATATACATACCCTAGACATTTAACGTAGTCATCACAATATTCCAGAATAATTCTGACTGAGGCATAATGTGGTAGCAAGTAAGGTTATCTGTAAAACACTACACCTATTAGATACAGATACCTTCACAGCTGATCTCAGTCAGTACACTAAGTCCCCTATAAAATTTATAACATCCCACTTTACCACATATATTGGGGTTTCGCTCTCGGTATTTTGAATCTTTCCCTATTAAAAATATTGGGGGTAATTCACTTCAGGGAATAATAAGAATTTAAAAAGTATCCTTGGGTGAAAATAAATAACGTTGAGCTCTCAGTGCCTGTAGTGTCCTTAGATAATTATTGAAAGATTGAATTGTTTACATTTGCATGTTAGACAATGGCCGACTTGGCAAAATTTCGATCTGCTGCTGTACAGACTGCGAAAGAGTTAGGAATGGACGGGCAAATTATGATTGCTTATGTCACTGCTGAATGTGACAAATATATTGAACGGGAAGAAAGAAGATTAGAAAAAGAGGCCGAAAGAAAATTAGAAGCTGAAAAAGAGATTAAGAGGTTGCAGATTGAGGCTGAGGCTAAGATTGGTTGCAGATTGAGGAAGACAAAAGAGCTAAAGAAATTGGAAGTCGAGTAAAGAAGACAAGCTGCAGAAAGGGAAGACAAGCGATTAGCTGCAGAAAGGGAAGCAGAAGATAAAAGATTACAAAGGGAACATGAGTTACGACTAAGGGAGTTTGAGTTTCAAGGCCATGCTCCTGAAAATGGTGCCAGTCCCTTTACCTCTGATGCCACTGCTAGCCAGGGAGCCTCAACCTCAGCTATGAATTTTCATTTAGATCATTTTGTTGAGAAAGACGATGATATTGAGAGCTATCTAAATAGATATGAACTATTAGCTACCACATATGGGTTAGAGAGAGAAAGGTGGAGCTTAAAGTTATCTCAAGGGCTTCGTGGGGCAGCTTATGAAGTTTTTGCCAAAATGAGCAGAGGTGATCAGGAAAATTATGACATGCTAAAGCAGGCTCTTTTGTTAAGATATGAAAAGAACGCAGAATTTTATAGGAAAAAATTTAGGAATGCTAAACTACTGTCAGGTGAAACCTATCACCAGTTCTCTGCACGGTTAGAGACATACTTGGAGAAATGGACTTCTCTGGGGAAAACCCAAGATCTTAAGGAAATGGTCCTTATAGAACAATTAAGAGAGTCCATGGCTCCAGACCTGAGAAAGTTTCTCATGGAACAAGGTGCAGAGAGGCTGGGTGAGTTGCTAAATGTTGCTGAAAGGTATCAAGCAGCTCAGGCAGAAGTATCAGGTAATAAAAAGAAACAGGTGAATAATTTTAGGGCACCACAGAACTTTAATAAATTTGATCCTAGAGATCAAAACAAAGGTAAGCACCAATTTGATAGGCCACGGTATGACAATAAAAATAAAACCCCACAATTCGATGAAAGGAAATATGATGAAAGAAAATCTTTCAACCAAGGGAAAAGGTGGTGTAAAAATTGTAAGATGAACAATCATGACACTGACCATTGTAGAAGGAAACCTCCTCATTGTGCTGCTATGACATCGGGGAAAAAAGGAAAAAAAGGTCAAACCTGCAGAACTACAGGAACCATACCACCCCCCAGTGTGTGAAGATGTCATCTGTAATGGTGTCACTATAAGGTGTTTATATGATACCGGTTTAGATTACGATTCCGTTGTGAGTTCTCACCTGGTGCAGGCCGATCAATACACCACAGAAACAGTGGAGATTCAAACTGCAACCAAGGATGTAGCTACCATGACACTTCCCGTCGCCCGGATAAAGGTGAAAACGCGATATGTGGAAGGAATCATAAAAGCAGCAGTGATAAATGAGCCAATCTACCCTCTGATATTGGGGTGTAGATATGTCTTCTTGGGGAATCCCAAGAGACCTGTGATATTGGCAACAGTGCAGACCAGATCACAGTCTAAAAAGGAGGAGGATAATCCAATAAATACTCATCCAGATGAGATGAGGAAGGCACAGGCTGAGGACAAAACACTCAAGCCGTGTTTCAAGAAGTTGCCCAAATCTCATACACCTCCAGGCAAGGGAGAGTTTTATATGAAGAACAAGCTGATATATAGGAAGGCTGGATCTGAATCCAATGGTCACGGACAGCTGGTCCTTCCCACTTCATATAGGACTAAAGTGTTGGAACTAGGGCATGCGATTCCCTTCAGTGGTCATATGGGGATCAGCGCAACAGGACAGCGTATAGCTTGTCACTATTTCTGGCCAGGATAACTGAAGATATCAAACGATATGTAAAATCCTGTCCAGAGTGCCAACGAGTAGCACCTAAACATTGGACTGCACCAGCAACTCTGGGGAAATGCCCATAGTGGGAACACCCTTTGAGAGAGTTGCCGTGGATCTTGTGGGACCTCTCACCCGAACCAAGAGAAGGAACAGCTACATTCTGACTCTGGTGGACACTTGTTCTATGTGGGGAGAGGCAGTAGCCCTGTCATCGATTGATTCTAAACATGTGGCAGAGGCATTGCTCACAATTTTCACAAGGTTAGGCTTTCCCAATCAAATCTTGACTGATAATGGCTCTCAGTTCAAGGGGAAACTAACTGAAGAAGTTTTCAGGATCTTCCAGGCCAAACACTTCCATTGTAGTGTGTACCACCCCCAAGGGAACGGCCAAGTGGAAAGATTTAATGGCACGTTGATGTCAATCCTGAGAAAGTTGGCACACGAAAAACCAGATACATGGGACCAGTACCTTCACGCCGCCCTCTTTGCTTATCGGGAGGTACCCCATAGTTCAACCGGAATGGCCCCGGCAACATTATTATTTGGAAGGCCAATAAAAGGTCCACTCGAAGCTCTGTTAAGAACGTGGACTGACGAAAAGGCAGAGGAAAATATTACATCCTCATACCAATATGTGAATGAGCTGACCACTCGTTTAAAAACTGGCTGGAAACTTGCCAATGAAAATTTGAAACAAGCCAGGAAGAAACATGCTGCCTATTATAACAGGAAAGCTAAAGACAGAGATTTGGCTGTGGGAGAGAAGGTACTGCTTCTTCTCCCCGGTAGTCAGAATAAGTTACAAATTGGATGGCAAGGTCCATATACAGTTCTAGAGAAGGTGTCTAGAACCAATTATAAGATAGATAAGAAGGGGAAAGAAAAAATCTATCATGTGAATCTCCTGAAGAAATATTTGGAAAGAGAACATCAGGAAGAGACACACTTGTTGACCTTGTCATTGCCATGGAGATGAAAAAGGAACCACTTTCATCATTTGAATATCCATTACACCCCTGTGAGACAGCGGCACAGGTGAAAATCAGTACACATTTAACGAAAACTCAGAAAGAGAGAGTGCAACAGGTTCTAGATAATCATGCAGAGGTGTTAACAGACCGACCTGGGCATACAAACTTATTGGAATATGATATGAAACTGATAGACCCCACACCTGTCTGTATGAAACCATATTCGATTCCTTTTGCTAAGGAGAAAGCTTTGAAGGAAGAGATAGACTATTTGTTGAAGGAAGGAATTATTTCACACAGTGAATCTTCGTATAGTTCCGGTGTTGTACTCTTAAGGAAACCCTCTGGAGAACATAGACTCTGTATAGATTACAGGAGACTGAATGCTATTACAGAAGGACAGGTGGATCCATTGCCGGATACAAATCAGTTGTTTGCCAGACTAAATAAAGCTAAATATTTCTCAAAAGTGGACCTGAGTAAAGGATACTATCAGATTCCAGTAAAGCCTGAGGTTAGACCATACCTAGCTTTTAGTACCTCAGAAGGACACTATGAGTTTAATAGATTGCCATTTGGATTGAAGAATGCGCCTAGTGTCTTCTCTAGAATGATGAGAAAATTATTGGACCCTCTGAATAATCCATGTATCACAAATTTCATGGATGATATCCTTATAGCAACAGAAACATTTGAGGAACACATTGACTCTCTGAACATGCTGTTTAATCGACTTAGGGAAGCGAATTTAACAGCCCGACCAACCAAATGTTGCGTTGGATGTAAAGAATTAGAATTCTTGGGACACACAGTTTATCAGGGAAACATGACCCCTGACCCAAAGAATTTAGAGAAACTAAAGAAAGCCCCGAGACCACAAACCAAGAAAGACGTGAGATCCTTTGTCTCATTATGTGGTTTCTACCAAAAGTATATCAAAAACTTTAATTCCATATGTGCACCGTTAACTGATTTGACACGTAAAGGACATCCAGATCGAATTACATGGACACCACAATGTGAAATGGCTTACCAAGAATTGAAGGAAAAGCTCACAAGTAAACCTATTTTGAAATTACCTGACTTAAGTCAAGAATTCATAGTAAGGACGGATGCCAGTAATATTGGGTTAGGTGCGACTCTGCTACAGAAATCAGATGCATTGGATGGGGAATTAAGCCCAGTGGCATATGCTAGCAGAAAGTTGAATAAAGCTGAAACCAATTACTCAACTAGCGAAAAAGAATGTCTTGCAGTAATATGGGCGATAAAGAAATTCAATATTTATCTGTATGGGAAGGCATTTAAGTTGCAAACGGATCACAAACCTTTGTCGTTTCTAGCACAGGCTAGACATGAGAATTCTAGATTACTCCGTTGGTCATTATTGATGCAGCCATTTGAGTTTAGCATAGAGTATATAAGTGGAAAAACAAATCTGGGAGCGGATTTTTTAAGCCGCCATCCGTGTGATGAGAATCACCCTAAACCCCAGGAATAATAATAAATTTCTCTATGTGTATATAGAATTATAGACTGACATATAACGTCTGTTTTAAGTGGGGAGGATTTGTCGTGAGAAATTCTAATCCACATATATAAATTATCAGGTAAATGTAAAGCCTAACACATAAATTCAATAAAAGGAAAGAAGAATGGTAAAGAACAGTGCTGTCACAATGACTGTACTCGAAATCCCCCTTGTTTTCTCCTTCGTCTGCAAATTGTAACGTTTCACGTTGATAGTAAAAGCCTTCTGCAGCATACACGCGTTTCCCCAACACAATAAAATGTGTACTCCATTTCTAAGAAAAACCTTGAGATACGCAATCTGACCTAGATTTAAAATTCCATTCATGTCATTTTATACACTACGTTACCAAAAAACGAAAGACAGATGGACTAAAGATAGAAAGAAAGGGAGGGGCTGAAAGCCGGAACGCAGGCAATACTACCACAGTCTCGCGATACACAATTACTACCATCACGCGTGTAAGGCCACAAGCACTAGCTTTTTTCAAATCGACAGTGATAAAAAACACTACACACACGAGAGTTAGTTTTTAAAAACTCACAAAACGCTTATTAGGAAACATGACATTATACTGGTTTACGTTTGAAAACATTACAGTACCCAGACACCACATCGTATTCGAAGTAAACAGGAGGTAGAAGAAAATGCATATTTTGAACGCAGCCACTTAGCTCCTTTAAATTTGTATATTTGGGTTCCTTAGGACTTGCTGACAAAGAATATGTTAAACGTTACGCAAATAGTCTAGGAATTACCAAATTATAGCCAAAAGAAATAGTGAGGGATGTCAGACAACACCAAAATCAGAATCGCTCAGTGGCAGATTTTCACACCACCATTGTACGGGAAATGGGTCTCCATGTTAAATCCGATTTGATTGGAGCGCAATAAATGTAAGGCTAAACACGATTAGTCGGGCTATAAATACTATCTTTTGTTGTCAGGGGAAACGGGAGTAGGAGTACTTTTTTTCAAACGATTGGGTAAACATGGCACGATTGGTTAGACCCGCGAATATAGTCAATCAGAGGCGTCAGGTCACCACCACATGTTCAAATAAACTTACTAAAGAACCAGTGCGTTGAGCGCCAGTGCATATTTTTCTAAATAAAAGCCTGGGACATCGGCAGATCGAAATTGTGCTATATTCATTGCCAGTCAACGTAACTGTGTATTATTCCATGAATTGTGGTAAGCTTGATATATTCAATATCTTTTTAATGAAAATTGAATGTAAATTGATAATTTATGTCTGTATATATGTGTGGTTCAGTAGCGAACATGAGGTAAAGCCTATATAGTGCTCCAACCTGAACAGAAGGTGTCGGAGGAAAGTAAAACTGCATGGAATTGCCAAACAGTACACTGACACCTATCTTATTGACTAGAAAGAAATAATGCTGGAATTGCAGAGGCGTAGTAACCATTAGGGAGGAATATACTGGTGTAAATTATTTCAGATGAAGCTGACAGTTGGCCTACCGCTCTGAACTCAGTGTTTGTTATGTAATGTGTTCAGTCTGTAAATAGATTATAAACTAGTTATGAAGTAGGAGGTACAACCTTCTTGTTTCAGGGACCGTGGTCCTAAAGCTATTGAGCAGCACCTGGTCTGAGCTTTGCTGAACCTAGAGGCTGACAGCATACTCCTGGGTCCAGATAGTGACCAGTGAGGTGTCTCCAGAACACAGGGAGGCTATCGAGCAGAGGAGTCTTTTCCTGCCGCCATCACGAAAGATAAGCCTATGTGGCCAGTGGAGCTCAACATTATCCCCCCCCCCCCTCAAAATCTGACTTTATAATAAACCAGAGGGAAAATACAGTGTTTAAATTGATAGGAACTGTGAACTTTTCCCCATACTATTTACAAGATAAACAAACACTTGAAGTCATGATGACAAATAACAACATAGCTTGAAAAAACAAAACCAGTATTACCTCATATTACTACTACACAACTGACACACATAGGATAATATTAATAAAATATGTCACTACAAGTTCATATTGATAAATCCTGTACATATAAATTGTAATTAAAATTGATTGTGATTCCTGGTTCACTTTGTAGTTGAATCAGGACATATATATTAATGAAAGTACTTAATACATATTGATATTTGAAAATTTACCAGTGACTCATTTAAGATAGTCTTATAGAATGTTACATGTGTGTGAGTGTCACAGTGTTGTCAAGTGTGGTGGAATAAATTAAATTGTTTATCTGTCTGTTGTTGTTGTGACTTACACTTCATCATATACATACCCTAGACATTTAACGTAGTCATCACAATATTCCAGAATAATTCTGACTGAGGCATAATGTGGTAGCAAGTAAGGTTACAATAATACTATTTGAACAACTGTTGTATTTAGTGTAGAGAACCGTTCTAATGACCCTCACCGCCAATCGATACTGGTCATTTTATAATTATAAACTTTTTAGCTCCTTGGAGTGGTTTTACTTCCTCTTGAAGAGACACACATCTTTCAACCATAGATTTATTAATTTCTCAATAGACCTTTTCATGTTTTATTAGTCGCTTTCGTCAGATGTGTCTCCACGACTGTGTCCGGAATGCTAAAGACGTGTCTGCACTGCTCGTAAATTTCATCTCTAGTTTGAACCATTGCTGCATTTTTCCACGGTAATTTTCTGCTACGTGACTACGTTTACGTTTTAGACTGGAGCAGACGCTACCAGATTTCTAACCCGATAACTTTGCCCCTGGAAGCAAGCTATCTAGCCGATCTGTCACTCTACGCTAAAATTACAGTTAAAAAAAAAAAATGTGATTCTCTAGTCTCAGCCCTGATTATTCACCCCTGTAATACCCGGTCCTCCTGCCCGAACCATGATTACTCACCTCTGTAGTACTCCGTCCTTCAGCCGGGACATGACAACTCACGTCTGTAGTACCCAGTCCTTCAGCCCGGGACATGACAACTCACCTCTGTAGTACCCAGTCCTTCAGCCCGGGACATGACAACTCACCTCTGTAGTACCCCGTCCTCCACCCTAAGCCATATCCATCAGTACTCATTGTCACAGGTGTAGTCGGTCTTGATATAGGATAAAGCCGTGAGCTTGAAGTCAAGGCCGCCAAAGGTGTGTAGCTTGCTTCAATGTCGGATTTCTATAAGATAAAGAATAGGAAAGAGAATAGTAAGACTCTTACGATATGTCCTTCACTGAAAGTGATATTAACATAAGAATATAAGAGACAAGAGTAGTTTTCATTGAACTGTGAAATGAACGGAAATCAAAAGAAATCAAATCCAACACAAAATTAAGAACTCAAATGTCAAGGCAGTCCCACTTCAAGGCTCTGAAAACATGGAGAACAACAGAAATGACAGCCAAGAATGTCGGATAGTTACGATAAATTGTCAGTCTGGAAAGATATTATCAGTGTTAGATAGGTTGCAAACACAATCAATATCAATGGCAAAGGTGACTTTCACAAATGGGTGCATGCATAGAACTGAAGAATTGAAATAGTGTGATAAGACCACCAGTATGGAACTGACAACATCAACCAGGCGGGTGAAACAATAGATGAGAAGAAGATGGATGGCACTGGATATGCCATACTGAAGAAACCTATTGATATCATTAAAAGGCAGTATTTGCTCTGGAATCCCCAGAATAAGAGAGCTTGAAGGAGAAAGAAAAACACACGAAGAGAGGAAACTGTGACAGACATGTAAGGAATTCAAAAAGACATGAAATGGATGGCACAAGACAGGAAGGCTTAGCTTGAAAATCTAATCTCCTTGGTAAGCTGATGATGGGGATATAAAACAGCGACCGAGTATAACCAAAGGACATACGATTATAACTGAAAGCAGATTTACACGTGGAAATGGGTTGAAAAAGAGCTAAATCAGCTGCAACGTCAATAGCCTTCGACATCAGAAGATCTTACTACACGGCCATTTGAAGCTTGAGAAGAAGGTGAAGTGATAACGATAAAGAAATCCTGAGGAGATGCCACAGGACACTGACCAAATTATTACATCTCGCCCAGGAACGAAAAGTACTTTTCACCAAGACTCTAAACGACACAATAGGACAACGACAATAAATTAAAGATAGCCGTGTTGTTTCTGTCGTGCAAGAATACAAATACTTCCGAATATATCTCAGTGTGCTCACCTCTACCACCTGTTGCCCTTGCTGGTTCTTACCACCGTTGACTTGAAACTGTAGATATTTGGCCATGTCGTTGGCTGTAGACATGATGGCACCAGGTCCTCCGATGTTCGAGTACAGCCTTGAACAATTTTAAGCAAGAAAAGTCACATAAGACAATTCATATGTTTTGTTTGTAAGTAAACATGACTCACTGTAAGTAAACATGACTAACGTCATTACCATTCTTCTTCTCTTCTTCCGTCCTTAGCCACCGACCGTCAAAGCAGTCAGTGGCCATTACGCCTAGTGGCGTCTTAGGGCAACAGCAGATAGGTTTTCTTTGCCATTGTTTTAAAAAGGTAAAAATAAAAAAAAAAGTATCTCGTTACACGCCCACTGAGGCACATTGGGAATATGGTGTTAGGCCCATATTTTCTTGACCATCGGCACACTATGGATGATGTGGTCAGCATCATGCCGGCCGCCTTTACCTTCCCAGTTGCTCTGGTATGAGGCTGGGTCAACCCCTGAGCCGTTTGCGTTCTAAAAAATCCCATCTCAACTGAGGATCAAACCATGGACCACCGAGCTCGGAAGCCAATGCACTAACCACTGAGCTACCGAAGGCGCTTTTAGTGATATTAATATTTTTCGTATTCACCAACACTTCTGCAATCTGCCACTAAAAAATGTGAAGGTAGCCACAAAGCATATCCTGCCATAGGGGAGGGAAATATTAGAGACTTAATTATGAAATAATAGAAGTGGGAGTACCACCGCTTGGGTATTTCATATTCCCTTTAATTTATATTCCCCTTGTAGTTTCTGGGGGTCTGTGAAGAGACAAAAAAGAATTGGACTACTACACACTCAGGCATGTCGTACAAGGCGACCAATATGAGGTTATGCATGGTCTTAGCAACCTTATCATATAAAACAAATTGTGACATAAACCACTGTTGCAAAACCATGTGGAAGTTTGGTGCAGGCTTCCTGCAAGGGGATAAGTTGCTGTTATGGTTCCATGCTCTGTAAGGGTCTCAAAGAAAAACGATGATAATGATGTAATTTCAATATTTGTTGATACAACCTTGGTACATTATACAGGGTGTCCACAAAAGATTGTACCCTTATCAAAAAATTTATTCCCGTCCCCATGATGTGGTACGAGGATGCTTTCTATCACAAAAGTAAGATAATCTCTGCAAGTTTTTAAGCATACCATCAAAGAATGTACCTATTTCTTTTTTTTTCCACCTGCTTGACCAGTGTGTGGAGAGACATGAAACAATTACCGGTTGCAACTCAACTGCGAAAGTTTCACTTGAAATACCCGCCGTGTGAATGTGAAGGGTGCACATATTGAGTCTTTATAAGGTATGCTTAAAAACGTGCAGAGATTATCTTACTTTTGTGATAGAAAGCATCCTCGTACCACATCATGGGGCCGAGAATAAATTTTTTGAAAAGGGTGGAAGGGGGTGTAAACAATGAATCAAAAATACCAAATACTGTCAGAGGTGGGAAAAAC
This sequence comes from Oreohelix idahoensis, assembly GCA_024509875.1. Classification (NCBI taxonomy): domain Eukaryota; kingdom Metazoa; phylum Mollusca; class Gastropoda; order Stylommatophora; family Oreohelicidae; genus Oreohelix; species Oreohelix idahoensis. Next base: position 24,401 of record JAMPIV010010621.1, read on the forward strand.
TAATGTGAAGAGCACAGAAAGAATCATAGGATGGCACAGGTAAATGTGACGTTTGAGGTTATTTTGTCACACAGATGGATAGACAACATGACAGAAATTGTACAGTGTGTGGGTTCTCAACACTATTGGAAAATAATGAACGATTTACTTTGATCAGAAGATACATTTTTGACTGCTAAAAATCTCGAGCATCTGCAGAGAATCCCGTGGATAAAAACGAAAATTAGGAAGAAAAATTTATTGAACAAACTGATACTACATTAGGAATATCCACATAGATAATAAGCAATCAATAAAATATGCTGCCCTTACAAAGGCACAGCAAGATACTTTTTTTAAAAAGGGGTGACTGAAGCCAGAGTTAAAAAACAAAACGATCAATGCATTTAAACCCAACATTAAAGACACAATTAGGTAGTTTGGAACTAACTATTTATACCTTAAGAACTCATTGTCCATCTTGGTCGCGACTTTATTTTTGCTAACACTATAAGGAGTGGCCACATCCGGACTGGAAAAGTTGACTCGCGTCATAAACGTGGAGTTATCCATGGATAAAGGCTGGAAGAGTTCTGAGGTGACGATATCCTCCCAAAGCTTGCCCGGACCCCCAAGCACCTAGAGTATAAAGAAATTTATTAGGAACGGAGATGATTCTTTGACTAGACTTTTTCGTCCACTGTTACTGTAAAGCGCCGTAGGGAGCTGAAGTTTGCGTTCTTTAGCCAAGCGTATTGCACTGGCTGCTGATGAGCCCGTTTTTTATTGTAGAATTTATGTACGTTGAGAAAATAACTTCAAACGTCACATTTACCTGTGCCATCCTATAATTCATTCTGTGCTCTTCACATTAGTTTTTCCCACCTCTGACAGTATTTGGTATTTTCGATTCATTGTTTACACTCCCTTCCCTCAGTTCTTGTTATGTCAGGACTTCAGCGACCATCTTTTGCTGATTAGGGTAATCAATCCCTTTTGTATGGACCCATATTGACACCTGGGATCGGTAGAGAGAAGTGTGGTTTACTAATGTGTAACGCATCCTGTTACGCAGGAATTTTTTCGTGAGAGAAAGGAAAATATAAGCATCTTGCATGCTATTGGCTTGGCATTTGAGATATAAAAATACAACATTTCTGACTGGAGTCTTGTCATATAGTAGCAATCTGGATATGGGCCGAATGTTGCCTTATAATTTAGTGCCTTTTGAGTTTACCCCACCGTGAAATTCAACTCGTCAAGAAGACAGCTAGACATGCCAGAGTAAGGAATAGGATCATGATTCCACTTTAAAGGACCGGACAACGTGTCTGAGCATCTTGTGACTATTATCCAAGGAAAACTCTGCTTTCATTAATACGGAAAGCCTGGAATCATAGGAAACTGAACACTAAGTCATAGTGAGATTCTATTTGCAAAGTAATACCCCAGACCACGTGTAAGAGGCATCTTAGTCAAGTTGTCTTAACTGTTTCTCTGAGCCAGAAGTCAGTCTGTATTTCCAAAGAAATGTGGGGTAAGTTGTACATTTTATAATTCTATATTTTGCATTTATTAACATGTGAAAATTGCTAGTGGATATCCAAGTCATACGAGGCTGGCAACCTCAGCATATAGAATGATGGTTTCATGAACCACCACTGCAAGAGCTGAAGACTGCTTTATGCAGTTTTCTCATACAGAACAACAGTAGAGGTAGTCTGTTACGACACGTTTAATGATGTTGGCCACTACAATTGTGAGCACTTTAAAGTTACGCGTTAATGTATTGGGATGCTATAAATATAAGATATTTTGCGCTTAAAGATAATTTATTGAACGCGAATTTGTACGGTTGTCTAGGGTTAGACATGACGTGATTAGCTGTTAAGCTACCGCATGGTAGCGATCTATATACACCCTTCATCGTCTGAACTTTGTTCGAGTCGGACGCGTTATGCTTTGCTCCCAAGATGTATAGTGTAGAGGTTCTCCTTAACTATAAGCCAAAGGGTCGGCTTTTATTATATATGGATGCAGGATTGAGTCATCCCATCATTATGTATAATCTTCTTCTTCGAGAAGTAGCGCAGGGAGTATTGTGATGTAATTGTCAGAATTAGTATGTCGCCAAACCTATGGCTGTTCGTTACCGGATGACCGACATACGGCATCGCGTGTAAACAGTCAGACCTTTTGACGATAGAGGAGTTAATATAGGAGACGATATTGGACTGCATGGATATGATGTACCATTTGAAATGGCATGATTGATTGTATGTATACGTAATAAATCGTATTGCTTTTGTGGACTCAAACACACATAGCGTTGTCAACTTTATCAAGTTGGATTGGACCATATTACCCAACATTCGCACTTCACAAATATCAGCATGATTGCCCAATGATTAATGAACAAGACAATTATGAGCTTCAGAAAATAATACAATAATTCGCTCAACAAGGAAAGATTAAACCACGAACCAGTGGTATAACAAATGGTGGCCTCGGTATGGGGAACGAAATTTTTCTGCAAGACATCATAAACTGTGTTCAAGAACAATTATTCGCATTGCCAAGAATTTTTTAACATTTTCCGTACGCATCACTTGACTTGAAAAGAATATGAACCACTGCGCATGTGTACTAGAGGTCAAACTGACGTCATAACCCTGTCAAGTGGCCGTTGCAAACGTGTGTCAAAAGTCAAATACTGAAAGGCGTCAAGATCTACAAGAAAATCAGTACTATCAAATCTTGAACTATCGTTCCAAACAGCTATTTGTCTCTGTTGGCGCATGCAGGCACTGTTCGGAGATTATGTTGCTCTTCGACAGATAAGTACCATTTTTGGTGTTCATGCAAATTTTTAGTCCATTTGTATTTTTCAGGCATGCCTATCTACATAACTATATTACATGTTGATTATATAAACATTTGTTGTTGTATACATTTGTGGGCGGTAGGTGGGAATTCTGGATATGTCTGCAATGTCGCTTCGCTGACCGCAGAATCCAGAATCGTTCTATAAGGAACTGTTTGACTATTTTCAACTTACGAAAGATCCATTGTAAAAATTTATCAATGGCATACTCTGTTCGTACTTGAATGTATTCAACATTATATGTTTAGTTGTGAAGTTACGTATATACATGTTGTATTATTATTGTCCTTAGTTTCATTTTAATTTATTGTTGTCTGCTGTTTGTCAAATGTCCGTGAAGTCTAACCTTGCTATTTTTTGGTTCTGCACATAAAATTGTGACGTCATATGTAAAGAGTCCGTGTTTTGTGCAAATTTTGTTTAGATTTCTTTGTGGTCTGACCTATTTAATTTCAGTATACTTTGTCACTTCCGTAATGTTTATTCAGTTCTGCATTGTCGTGAGAAATTCTAATCCACATATATAAATTATCAGGTAAATGTAAAGCCTAACACATAAATTCAATAAAAGGAAAGAAGAATGGTAAAGAACAGTGCTGTCACAATGACTGTACTCTAAATCCCCCTTGTTTTCTCCTTCGTCTGCAAATTGTAACGTTTCACGTTGATAGTAAAAGCCTTCTGCAGCATACACGCGTTTCCCCAACACAATAAAATGTGTACTCCATTTCTAAGAAAAACCTTGAGATACGCAATCTGACCTAGATTTAAAATTCCATTCATGTCATTTTATACACTACGTTACCAAAAAACGAAAGACAGATGGACTAAAGATAGAAAGAAAGGGAGGGGCTGAAAGCCAGAACGCAGGCAATACTACCACAGTCTCGCGATACACAATTACTACCATCACGCGTGTAAGGTCACAAGCACTAGCTTTTTTCAAATCGACAGTGATAAAAAACACTACACACACGAGAGTTAGTTTTTAAAAACTCACAAAACGCTTATTAGGAAACATGACATTATACTGGTTTACGTTTGAAAACATTACAGTACCCAGACACCACATCGTATTCGAAGTAAACAGGAGGTAGAAGAAAATGCACATTTTGAACGCAGCCACTTAGCTCCTTTAAATTTGTATATTTGGGTTCCTTAGGACTTGCTGACAAAGAATATGTTAAACGTTACGCAAATAGTCTAGGAATTACCAAATTATAGCCAAAAGAAATAGTGAGGGATGTCAGACAACACCAAAATCAGAATCGCTCAGTGGCAGATTTTCACACCACCATTGTACGGGAAATGGGTCTCCATGTTAAATCCGATTTGATTGGAGCGCAAGAAATGTAAGGCTAAACACGATTAGTCGGGCTATAAATACTATCTTTTGTTGTCAGGGGAAACGGGAGTAGGAGTACTTTTTTTCAAATGATTGGGTAAACATGGCACGATTGGTTAGACCCGCGAATATAGTCAATCAGAGGCGTCAGGTCACCACCACATGTTCAAATAAACTTACTACAGAACCAGTGCGTTGAGCACCAGTGCATATTTTTCTAAATAAAAGCCTGGGACATCGGCAGATCGAAATTGTGCTATATTCATTGCCAGTCAACGTAACTGTGTATTATTTCATGAATTGTGGTAAGCTTGATATATTCAATATCTTTTTAATGAAAATTGAATGTAAATTGATAATTTATGTCTGTATATATGTGTGGTTCAGTAGCGAACATGAGGTAAAGCCTATATAGTGCTCCAACCTGAACAGAAGGTGTCGGAGGAAAGTAAAACTGCATGGAATTGCCAAACAGTACACTGACACCTATCTTATTGACTATAAAGAAATAATGCTGGAATTGCAGAGGCGTAGTAACCATTAGGGAGGAATATACTGGTGTAAATTATTTCAGATGAAGCTGACAGTTGGCCTACCGCTCTGAACTCAGTGTTTGTTATGTATTGTGTTCAGTCTGTAAATGGATTATAAACTAGTTATGAAGTAGGAGGTACAACCTTCTTGTTTCAGGGACCGTGGTCCAAAAGTTATTGAGCAGCACCTGGTCGGAGCTTTGCTGAACCTAGAGGCTGACAGCATACTCCTGGGTCCAGATAGTGACCAGTGAGGTGTCTCCAGAACACAGGGAGGCTATCGAGCAGAGGAGTCTTTTCCTGCCGCCATCACGAAAGATAAGCCTATGTGGCCCGTGGAGCTCAACATTATGCCCCTCCTCAAAATCTGACTTTATAATAAACCAGAGGGAAAATACAGTGTTTAAATTGATAGGAACTGTGAACTTTTCCCCATACCATTTACAAGATAAACAAACACTTGAAGTCATGATGACAAATAACAACATAGCTTGAAAAAACAAAACCAGTATTACCTCATATTACTACTATATGTTGTACTTCTTCATTAACAGTATTAAGATGATAATATAATACTATAATAATAAGAATATGATATTTATAGATATATAAATGAAATATATCAAATGACTGAAATAATTTCAGCATTGTGGCACTAGAAGTTCAAGTAACTACTAGTTGTTTATGATGATTACGGCCTAATATTATAAAATAAAAATATAATGTGATAAAAATGGAATGATAATACCAATAGTTATTTAAGTGAAAATATTGGATGACTGAATTATTTTCAGCATCTTACACTAGTAGGTCATGTAATCACTAGTTGTTTAGCCTGAGTAAGGCATGGTGATATAAAATATTAGGTAAAAATAATATTTGAACTTACATTTAATTTTTAAGGCATACGATAGGTATTTGCTTGACTATAGTGAGTCACCATACCATATTGGTTATTTAGCTTGCATTTATATATATAAATATTGACTAAGTAGGTACTTTAGTTATTTAATATGGCTACTTTGGAATATTTTATGAAGATCGGTAGATAATTTGCTACAAAGGGAGGCATTTAGAGAATTAGCTTGTTATTTGATTGACTCAGGGAGTCATATATATAGTTACCATGTCTACCTTAGAGTATTTCATGTGTATGGGACGGCAATCTGGTTTCGAGGGTGACGCATTAAAATCATTTGCCATGAGAATGTTTGTTAGGACAAAATTTGATTTAATAGGAAAAATACCTAGGGAGGAAGAATTGGAAGTTGAGATAAAGCATCTTGAGGAATTGGAGGAGAGGAAAATGCAACAGGATCTAGAGGATGTACAGAAGAAGATACGAGATTTAGAGAATAAAATGCATTTTGATGACTTAAATAAGTTCACAGAGGAACATGTGGATGTTCAAAACAAGTTATTCGTTGAAGAAAAAATTGTTGATGTTATAGAATTAGATAAAACGTCTACGTTGGACTGAATGTCTGCTCTGGAGGATCTTCTCCAAGAGGGTAAGGATAATGGTGTGCAAGGCTCGGACCTTGAAGATTTTGTATTGGACCGTTTCTTATGTCGTACGGCATCAGATTTGGCGGAGTTTGCGAATTTTAATTTTCATTCTGTTCCACATGTGATAATGGCTAGGGATGTAGCAAATTTACTAAGGGGAGTGTTTCGTACTTTTGTGGAACAATACGTCCATGTACAACATAGTCATATAGTAAATAACATACGTAACGCTATACTCTACGACAATGCTCATGATAAACAAATAAAGGACAACAAATGGAGTGAGCAGGAAAGGGTGAATTTTTTAGACGATATTGCTGAGGAAAGCAAAATAGATGAGTTGTCGGAGGTCCTTGAAGACAAGGAGAGATTGATTGAGAATTTAAACGAGGAGGTAAGGTCTCTGAATTTGCAGGCCGAGGTTGCTAATGCAAACTTCACATCATTACAAGTGGAACTGGCAAATTCTAAGGAGTTATTAGAGACTACCTTGATAAAGAATAAAACTTTTGAATTCTGAGATTAAAGAACTTCAAGATAACGTTGCAGCATGTAAAAAGAAACTTGCAAAAAACGGTAATGATTTAGATGATAAGATTGCTTGTATTAAAGCAAATTTTTTCAAAGCAAATGAAGCTTTGACAGCACGTATTCAGTCACAGGCTGCTCAAATTCAGGGTCTTATGGTTCAAGTTGGCCGACTACAGCCACATATGGTGGAAGCACATAAGAAGAGATTTTTAAAAATGGCAATGAAAAAGACAGCCATGAGAGAGGCTGGAATAGAAACGAGAATACTACATGAAACACAATCTCCTGTCTCTCAGCTTCAGGAGATGAGGTTAGAGATCATACGTCTTGAACCGATTGTTCAGGAAAAAGAACATAGCGACCCATAATAAAGAACAGTTTTCTGTGCAACTCGCAAGTGAGTGTAAGAAAAAATGGTCACTTCTGATACTTTATTGCATAAAGAAAATAATATTGATGTTGAGTTCGATAAGGTTGGTACTACGTTAAGGGAAGATTGTCATACACATATGGCTCAGAGTCAGGAGCTGAAATCAAAAGTTGATATATAAGAAGTAACAAATCAGGACATAGGCAGTTCTTACATTCAGTTAGAAAATAAAATGAAAAAAATTGAACTCGAAAATCGAGAATTTAGACGACTTCAAAGGCAATACGAGAAGATGATGTAGCAAAAAGAAGAATATGAGCAGAAGTTGTCAGTGATGATGTTTGAAACTGTTTCACTGAAGAGTCAGGTGACGTTGTTGATAGCCGATAATAAGAAATTTTATGAATTTTCTATTAGACAGAAGAAAGAGTTGGAGGATGAGGTGTGTTTATTGAAACAAACTATAGATGACCAAATGGGTAAGGTGAACTCTTCCACGTGCGAATTGGGTGATACTAAAGTATCGAAACACTCAGTTAATATGAAGAAATCTTTCCGAGGAAGATATACCTTCCCTCCACAGAATAATACTGCCAATTCTGTGAACAAATCTTGGCGACATGATCAGATTGAAACTGATATTTAAAAAATTTATGAGAGTGTCAAAGGTGAAAAGAATTGGACAAATAAGACTAATAGCGTTAGAGTTGGGGTGAACTCAAATAATAACATTAAAATAAATAAGTCTGTCAACAAAGTTTTTACTTTGCCTAGCAAGCAGTGGTCTATGACATGCTTTAAACCTACTGCTTTGCATACTGATAGGTATCATCTTAAGTTTGATCAGGATGATACTTCATCTAATAAATGTACTAAATCTATGAGAATGGAGAAAGGGAACGTTTCTCATGTGACCAAACATACACATAATCCTTATTCACATTGTAGTGACAATAAGACTATTTATATTGGTAAATGTGCTTATTCTCGCACCGTTCTAGTGCGCAACCTGCCACAAGAAACTACATGGCAGACACTAGGAAATTTTTTTAATTACACGGCAGACGTTAAGTTTGTACGTCTGTTGCCACCTACCAATTACAGGTATGGTGAGGCTTTGGTAACCTTTAGGACCAATAGAGATGCTCGTATGGTTATCGAGCGAGACGATGGTGTATATTTTCACCACCATTCTCTCAGGTTACAATTGGTACCTGATTCTGCGTCATGCAGATAATATGTTACGTTCACACGTTTTGTCGCACATTCTTTGATGACTCTGCATAGTCAGTCATCAATTCTTTTCTTTTTTAGTCATCGATTCTTAACATAGATTGGTTAGTGTAGACTTTTCTTGTAGAGAACATTTTTGTTGTCTTGTCTACTATGACACTTTGTATTTTTGTCTTTATGAGTTTTTAACCATGCCGACGATAGACAGTAACTTTGTTGAGTGTTCTAACTATGCTCAGTCAATGCAGCATAAGCTAGTATATTGTCTATTCTTTTATGAATGGGCATGCTTGTGAATGAAACGTGGACTGAAGAAGATAGTACCGCGTTCACAAAATTTTTAGGGAATTTTTTGTTAAACCTCCTATTTTGAGGTCAACAGATATGACTAAAATTTATATTATTCGTCAGATGCAGGCAATTTCTACTTGGGTATTGGTCTACCTCAGGACCAAGTTTACTGTTGAAACAATTCAAGGTCGAAGAATGTGACGGTTCCACATCAGATTTAAAATGATGTTACGAATCTAATTAACTACATAATTGTATATCCGTCACGAACGTACCGGTTCTTGAGTCAAGCACATCAATACTGCATGACTACGTTAAGATCTACTTTCCAATTCACCATTGAATCTATTCCAGGTTCGGAGAATGTTGTGGCAGACCCCTTGTCACGCCATCCTACATCATCAAAGGACGATAATTAATGACACAAGTTTACTGAACTACGAACGCTTATATACGATCGACATATCCATCCATACACATTGTCATACGGACCTGCAACTTATAATTATCAATGAAAATGTGTTGTCTACAGACGTTTGAACAGTTGCGAACATCAATTCGTATTCACAGTACATACGGGATCCTGAATCAGCTTCATGACAAGAAACGTTCGTGATATGTACAATATACTCAATTATCTCTCAAGCATTCGTGTGGATCGTTCAATTACATGTCAATTTCGATGATCTTTCAACTACATGATTATGGACTCTGGTAAGTGTCCATACATCTATCACTCGTCGCGATTCGATTTACAATCAATATGCACTCAAACTTATGAATGGATGGATTGATACGTACACTTCTACATTTTCGTTTAAACACTCATGAACAACTTCAGCTGAATGAATTTTTCCAGCTAACGTATTATACTGTACATTGGGTACAGATAGGAACTAATAACAGATTACTAATCATTGTCGTAATTTTTATCTGAGAGGGTGCTGATGAATATTGGTCCCTTTAGAGTGTAAAGTGATATTGAAGGCTCTGTGAGAATAAGGATTTAGGTGAATGAGGTAGTAGATTCACTAGCGCTGGGAAGGAGCAAGGACAGTCTCTTATTACGACAATATCTGTTTTCTCACAGACTACTCCTATCTCTCTTCTGCACAAACAATTGTTTGTCAGTTCCAGTCGCTCAGGCGCGCTCACCGATTTGGTGATTCTGTCGCTCAACGTACATGAATACAAACTACACAGATGGAAATGTTTGGAGTTTTAGGCCAACCGACAACCAACACAAATAAATATTCATACCTTTATTATCATAAAGGACTCACACATAATTGTACATTTATAGTCAAAAATCAAAGGTTACAAAATACCAATATAACTAGGGAAGAGGGGGTTTTTGAGGAGAAATATCCCATCCACCGTTTCCCGTTTATATCTACTAACAGACAAAACCCGGTCCCAAAGACAAGAAAGGGGGGGGGGGATGTGATCAGAGATAGGCAATTTAACCCACTGGTAAATATATTACTCTGAGGCAAGGGGTTACAGAAAAAAAGGGGGGGGGGTGTAGAGGAAAGCTAGGGTTCTCAATTGTCTCCCTTTAAATCAACAAATTTTACGGGAGGGGGGAATGAACACAATTACCCAATCCCACTAGGAGAGATCCCGTACAAGGAATATAATGCACCTTAGTATAAAGTCGAACTAATTAAAAGGGTAAAGAAAAGATAAATCTCCTTTCATTCAAAAAAAAAACACTCTAGGGCTGGCCATCCCAACAAACACACACGCAGACTTACCGAAAGGTGAATTCTGGCACTTCATAGGAAATACATAAAAAAAACAGCACTAAACCTTGGCTTAGGTAAAAGTAATTTCTTCCGTGTACAGCCCCAGATTTTGCGGGTTGTTTAAGTTAACAAAGTGTCCCGAAATCGCTGGAAGTTGAAGTTTAACGGTACTGTTTGTTTATTAGATAAAGTTCCTAAAGAAAGGCACAGGCACTTGGCTAAGCGTGAGGTATGGTGTGGTTCCTAAAATTGGCACAGCTGGCGGAGATAACTTCCTTTTTCCGTAATGTCACAAGTTAAGAAAAACACTGAGGTAAGTTCTTCTTCGGGGGGGGGGGGGGGGGGGGGGGGGGTGGGGGGTGGGGGGGGGGAGGTAAAATCCACTGAATATGCGTGACAGACAGTGTTCAGGTATCGATGCTTTTTTCTTCACAAATAGGGGCAGTGAATAAAATATGTTCTGCTTCCAGTTGTCGTTAAGGGCTCTATATGAACTAGTATTTTTAAAGTGTTTCTTGAATGGCTTTTTTCTCAGTTACGTTCAGAGGAGCGGGGCCCATTACAGGTCGCCACAAGTTTAGCTTTAAAAAAGTTCATATGTTACTGGAGTTATCAAATTGAGTTTGGCAGAACTCTGTATATAGTTAATAATTGCTGGGATGCAGGTTGAATGATCGTTCGTCTGCACAGAAAGAATACACTCCAATAGTCACGAAGGTAGATGAAATCCAGCATGAATCTGACTATGCTAGTGCAACTAGGATTCTGTCAGAGCGAACGATAAAATGCAGTTTCTCGGAGTTCTCTATTTATACTTCTCGAATGTAACTTGAATGGGGCGTGTTAAATTTTCGCACCTTTCTTGATCTTTAGCAAAATTCGGGGTACCTCGCCGATGTGTTAACAGCTGCGATTCCTTCGTTTTCCCCGGTCTACCGATTTTCTTCCGTCTCAGGCTGCTCGCATAAGAGTGCGAAAATTTTCCGAGAAGCTAACTCTGTGAGCTGCGGGTTCCCTGTTTCTTTAGATCGCGGCCGCTCCACGTTGCATTCTGAAGATCAGCCTGTTCTTTGATGGTACCGCTGCATGCCGGTAAAAGTTACAACAGATGATCAGGGGTTCTAAAGTTATGAGAGGCCAATATTCTGTTATCATCCATCGAGTCAGGGAAATTCATTTGTCATACTTAGACGTACGTCACAATCGTCCCCACTTTTGAGACATGGAAACTCGTTTTCATGTTTAATTTATTACAATGAAGCTGCCCTGATCGGTAGTTTTAGGGTGATTGGCATCGTCGATTTTCTTCTCTTCCTCCGTGGTCCAGTTTCTACTCAAGAAGTCAGCTCCGACATTCTGTTTTCCTGGAATATATCCCACTTTGAAGGAATAAACACTCAATAGCAAGGCCCAACGCATTATCCTTGCGTTGAATTCCTTCTTGGCACCCAGGAAAGCTAGTGGAGCATGGTCTGTTTGCACCGTGAAAGAAGTACCATACAGAAACTCATGATGGCGTCTGATGCCATGAATCAGAGCGAGACATTCTCTTTCAACGACACTGTAGTTGCGTTCCGCTTTATTCAGTTTCCGACTGCCATAGGCTACTGGGAATAGCATGTTCAGGTCACTGTCATCGGCTTGCAGCAATGTTGACCCGATGCCCTGACCTGACGCGTCAACTCTCAGTATGAAAGGTTTCTTAAGGTCAGGTAACCTTAGGATGGGGTATGCCGACAACTGTCCTTTCAAAGTACTATACGCGTGTTCGCACTTTTGATCCCATATGACCTTATCAGGACAACCTTTCTTGGTGAGGTCAGTCAGAGGTGCTGTCAGTCCGTTGAAGTTCTGGATGTATTTCTGATAGTATGCACATAGCGATATGAAGGAACGTACGTCTTTCTTCGTTCGGGGTCTTTTTGCTGCCACAATTTTCTCCACGTTCTTCTTAATAGGCCAACTGCATCCGTGAGAAATAGTATGCCCCAGGAAGTCTAACTGTTCAAACCCGATGAGACATTTGCTAGGTCTGGCTGTGAGACCCGTTTCCTGTAGTCTCCTGAGGAGCATAGCAACCGTAGCAATATGTTCTTCATAGGTTTCCGATGCAATTAATATGTCATCCATGAAATTATGGATATGGGGGACTTTGCAAAGGCTCTAGAAGCTTCCTCATCATCCTGGTGAACACTCCTGGTGCGTTATGCAAACCGAACGGCATCACATTAAATGTGTAATGTCCTTCGCTAGTGCTGAAAGCTAACAAAGGTTTAATTTCCTCCTTGACTGGTATTTGATAATAACCTTTACTGAGGTCAATCTTGGAGAAGATCTTTGCTTTGCTGAGCTTGGTGAACAACTCAGAAACAGTTTGGAGAGGTTCGGGCTGGAATTCCGTTACAGCGTTTAGCAACCTGTAATCAATGCACAGCCTAACTTCCTTATTGGGCTTCTGCAACAGCACTACACTCGAGCTGTAAGGAGATGTAGACTCACTGATAATTCCTGCCTGACGCAGCTTGTCTATTTCTCCGCGAAGTGCATCCGCTTTAGCGTATGGGATGGGGTAAACTCTGGTTTGAACAGGGGTCTCGTTTGTTAATTTCATATCAAATTCAATGAGATTTGTTCGACCAGGTACATCCGTTAAGACTGCACTGTACTGTTTTAGTAGAGCCCTGGTTTCTGTTTGTTGTTCAGGTGAGAGATTGTCGCCGAACTTGACATCTTTAAAGGATTCTGTGGGTTGCAGTGGATACTCCATGCAACCATCATCATCTTCCTCGTCTTCCGTTGCTATGGCGACAGCCAGGAGATGCTCGGAGGATGGCACCGGTCTTTCCAAATATTTCTTTAGCAGATTTATGTGGAAGACCTTCTCCTTTCCTTTGATGGAGATCTTGTAATTGGTACGTGAGATCTTTTTAAGGACGGTAAACGGCCCTTGCCATCCGATGCGAAGTTTATTGCTTCCGGTTGGGAGTAGCAACAAAACTTTCTCCCCTGGTTGGAGCTCTCTCTCTTTTGCAGCTTTGTTGTATCTTTTAGCGTGTTTAGCGCGGGCTTTCGTAAGGTTGGTTGTAGCTAGATCCCATCCTAGCTTTAGCCTTTCCTTGAGCTCAGATACATACTTGCTTGCAGAGACGACTGTCTCGTCAGCCTTTTGGTCTGTCAGGGACCGAAGTAAGGCTTCTAATGGCCCCTTTATAGGTCTGCCAAATAAAAGTGTAGCAGGCGGGAATCCCGTAGACGCTTGGGGAACCTCTCGGTAGGCGAATAAGGCAGCCGATATATATAGGTCCCAGTCTTCCGGTTTCTCCTGACCCAGCTTACGTAACATGGTGGTGAGGCTGCCATTAAAACGTTCCACGAGCCCATTTCCGGCCGGATGGTAGGGACTTGTGTGGATATGTTTGGCCCTCAAGATCTTAAAGATCTCCTCCATTAACAGGCTACGGAATTGGGATCCATTGTCCGTCAAAACTTGTTGAGGGAATCCCAACCGTGTAAAAATTTGCACGAGGGCTTCTGCAACATGCTTGGAATCTATGCATGTTAGCGGTACAGCTTCGGCCCACATAGTGCAAGTGTCAACTAAGGTCAGGATGAACCTGTTCCTTCTTTTGGTCTTTTCCAGAGGACCAATAATGTCGACAGCAACCCGTTCAAATGGAGTCCCTACTATTGGCATTTGCCCCATAGGTACTGGGGGTGTCAAGTGCTTGGGTGCTACCCGTTGGCACTGGGCGCAGGATTTCACGTACCTGACAATGTCAGAGTTCATTCCTGGCCACCAATAGTGGGTTTTTATTCGCTGAATAGTGGCGTTTTGTCCCATATGTCCGCTAAAGGGAAGAGAGTGCCCCATCTCTAAGATCTGGCTTCGGTACTGCGTCGGAACTAGGAGCTGGTTATTCCCCGTGTCCGGGTTCCCGTTCTACGATACAATACGCCATCCTTAGAAAAGATGTCTCCGTTGTGTCTGGGGTCCTTAGCCATGGGCAGTTTTTTAAAGCAGAGCTCTAGAGTAGGGTCCTTTTGTTGCGCCTCCTTCAGTTCGTTCGGCAACAAATTTGGCGCAGGCTCCCTCTCCTTCTTGGCTTGCCCTCTTGTGGTTACCGCTGCCACAATCGGCTCCTTTGGTCTCCCAATAAACACATATCTACATCCCAGGATAACTGGGTAGATAGGATCATCCATAATGGCCGCTTTTATAACTCCTCTGACAAAATCAGAGTGTATTTCTACCAGTGCGATAGGCAGCGTCCTGGGCGCATCACTCTTAAACACTCCACTAAGTTTGACGGTTTCCTCTGTCTCCTGACCTGGTTTGACTAGGTGTCTAGCAACAATACAACTAAAACTTAATCCAGTGTCAAAGAGACAAGTGGTTGAGGTACCATTCAAAATTACAGTTCCTCGAGTTGAGGGTCGGTCCCCCTCAGGTTGAGAATCACTGACATTGACTCTACCTTTCGAGGCTGTATGCAAACATCCAACGCGGTTTGGACCGGTTTGTTTGCCCTGATCAGACGTTCCTGGTGTAGGGGTCTTTCCTTTTCCTTGACCTTGGTGGCCGCGCTGCCACGTAGGCTTGGTGGGTTGATCAGAATTGTTGTTGGGGGGGTATCGGGTTTGTAGAATTTCGATTTTTCCTGGGGAGGTCTCTGGGTATTATTTTCTCGTTGGTTATAATTCTGAGAGGAATTAGAGGAATAGGATGACTGCTCTAGATTTTGTTTACGAGATGGCTCATCTGTGGGTTTACGTTTAGTGCTGGGAAGTTCGGCCATTGCATTGGTATAGCGTTCGGCCTTATTGAGTATGTCCTCAAGCCTGACTGCGCCCTGTTCAGCCAAAAATCTACGGGTTTCGTTTGACATAGTTGCCTTTATCTGTTCCACAAGAACAAGTTCAAGTAGTCCCTCATATGTAAGAGGTAGGTCAGATAATTCAATGCACTTTGTCAGATAACCCGTGAGACGTGAAGAGAACTGGGGAAATGTTTCCGTGCTCTCTTTTCGGCTGTTTCTGAACAACTGCAGAAACTTTCGGGCAGTCATCTCAAACTGCTGTAGTAAGGCCTTCTTCAACATGTCGTAATCATGTTGATTCGGTCCCAGCTTGTGTGTACACGTCATAAGCATTCGCTTTCAGTGACGTCGAAGAGTTTAGTGCCCAGCGGGGAACTCTCTAACCCATAAAGATTCGCGAGTCTCTCGAATTTTTCTAGGTAGCTGTCAATTTTTTTCGTTAGGGCTAGGAAAAGACTCTAAAGCGAAAGACATCGCAGTTAATTGGGCAGACTGAGTGCTGGAGAGATCCATTGTTTGAGACTGGGGCGAAGACGGCTCTCCATTATTTGAAGTAGAGGCACTCCGACTCTCTAAAGCCTTGAGCGCTAATTCATGTTGTCTTTCCCTCTCTCTTTCTCTCTCTCTGCGGGCTTCCATTTCTGCCTCAATTTTCTTCTGTTCCAATTGACGATCGTCCGCTTTCTTCTCTTCCTAGCTTCTGCCCTCTCTTCTCTCTCTTTTTTCTTCCTTCCTCTCAGCTTCTGCCCTTTGTTTCTCTTCCTTCCTCTCTGCTTCTGCTCTTTGTTGCTCCGCGTCATATATTTGCAGTTCCTGGGTGATAAACAGATTCGTGGCTTCTGTGTCTAATCCTGAGCCGCCTTTTCGCTTCCTGTCTCAAAATGGATCTTATCCTAAATTCTCTCAGCCATTGTCAAAGAACATGGATGCTTCTAAGACTAGAGAATAGTAAGATGGAACAAGAATGGGGAAAAACTCAGGCCGCTACGAGAAAAACAAAGTAAAAAATTACTGAATGACCTCGTGTGTTTAACTTATCGCCGCTATTATTGTCACTTAAGACTCGTAACGCAAGCAACTATGCCAATTAAAGGGTAATTACACTAGAAAAGAATCTACTCATACTAACAGAGAGAAAAATTTATATTAAAAACAATTTAAAAGGAAAAAAAAAATTTCCCAGAAAATCTTAATTCTCTAACAACAAACTCGTCCCTAAGACAATTTTTGAGATGAGACGTATTAACTTAATTTTTAAAAGTCAGAAACAATCCGTTCTGTTAGCTTAGCTCAACTCCAACGCTTCATAACCTTTTGTGATTGTAAAACAATCACGCAGTCCCAGTAGCAATTTATATAACCAAAATTTTCAATTCCCTCTGGCCTAGAGAATACAAAGGTGACAATCTCTTATTATCACTAACTGCCATGTTCCTGTGGAAAAACAAACCTGTCTTAATTATTGTGTGGTTGCCCCAAAATACATGAACGGCTTGGTCTAGGGGAAGTAATAATTTTAAAGATTATACCCTACTTCACAAAGACAATCAACCACACTCTATTAACTAGGTTTCAAAATCTCGAACGAGCTAAACCATATATTGTCGTAATTTTATCTGAGTGGGTGGCTGATGAAATATTGGTCCCTTTAGAGTGTAAAGTTGATATTGAAGGCTCTGTGAGAATAAGGATTTAGGTGAATGAGGTAGTAGATTCACAAGCGCTGGGAAGGAGCAAGGACAGTCTCTTATTACGACAATAACTGTTTTCTCACAGACTACTCCTATCTCTCTTCTGCACAAACAATTGTTTGTCAGTTCCAGTCGCTCAGGCGCGCTCACCGATTTGGTGATTCTGTTCGCTCGACGTACATGAATACAAACTACACAGATGGAAAAGTTGGGGTTTGGAGTTTTAGGCCAACCGACAACCAACACAATTAAATATTAATACCTTTATTATCATAAAGGACTCCACATAATTGTACATTTACAGTCAAAAATCAAAGGTTACAGAATACAAATATAACTAGGGAAGAGGGGGTTTTGAGGAGAAATATCCCATCCACCGTTTCCCCGTTTATATCTACTAACAGACAAAACCCGGTCCCAAAGACAGAAAGGGGGGGGGTGGTGTTGTGATCAGAGATAGGCAATTTAACCCACTGGTAAATTTATTACTCTGAGGCAAGGGGTTACAGAAAAAAGGGGGGGTGTAGAGGAAAGCTAGGTTCTCAATTGTCTCCCTTTAAAATCAACAAATTTTACGGGGGGAATGAACACAGTTACCCAATCCCACTAGGAGAGATCCCGTACAAGGAATATAATGCACCTTAGTATAAAGTCGAACTAATTAAAAGGGTAAAGAAAAGATAAATCTCCTTTCATTCAAAAAAAAAACACTCTAGGGCTGGCCATCCCACAAACACACACGCAGACTTACCGAAAAGTAAATTCTGGCACTTCAAAGGAAAAACAGAAAAAAAAAAACAGCACTAAACCTTGGCTTAGGTAAAAGTAATTTCTTCCGTGTAAAGCCCCAGATTTTGTGGGTAGGTTAAGTTACAAAAATGTCCTGAAATAGCTGGAAGCTGAGGTTTAACGGTATTGTTTGTTTATTAGATAAAGTTCCTAAAGAAAGGCACAGGCACATGGCTAAGGCGTGAGGTATGGTTGGTTCCTAAAATTGGCACAGCTGGGCGAGATAACTTCCTTTTTTCCGTAATGTCACAAGTTAAGAAAAAACTGAGGTAAGTTCTTCTTCCGGGGGGGGAGGTGGGGGGGGGGGGGGGGGGGGTGGGTTTAAAATCCACTGAATGTGCCTGATAGACAGTGTTCAGGTATCATCGATGCTTTTTTTCACAAATGGGGGCAGTGAATAAAATAAGTTCTGCTTCCAGTTTTCTTTAAGGACTCTATATGAACTAGTATTTTTAAAGTGTTTCTTGAATGGCTTTTTTTCTCAGTTACGTTCAGAGGAGCGGGGCCCATTACAGGTCGCCACAAGTTTAGCTTTAAAAAAGTTCATATGTTACTGGAGTTATCAAATTGAGTTTGGCAGAACTCTGTATATAGTTAATAATTGCTGGGATGCAGGTTGAATGATCGTTCGTCTGCACAGAAAGAATACACTCCAATAGTCACGAAGGTAGATGAAATCCAGCAGGAATCCGACTATGCTAGTGCAACTAGGATTCTGTCAGAGCAAACGATAAAATGCAGTTTCTCGGAGTTCTCTATTTATACTTCTCGAATGTAACTTGAATGGGGCGTGTTAAATTTTCGCACCTTTCTTGATCTTGAGCAAAATTCGGGGTACCTCGCCGATGTGTTAACAGCTGCGATTCCTTCGTTTTCCCCGGTCTACCGATTTTCTTCCGTCTCAGGCTGCTCGCATAAGAGTGCGAAAATTTTCCGAGAAGCTAACTCTGTGAGCTGCGGGTTCCCTGTTTCTTTAGATCGCGGCCGCTCCACGTTGCATTCTGAAGATCAGCCTGCTCTTTGATGGTATCGCTGCATGCCGGTAAAAGTTACAACAGATGATCAGGGGTTCTAAAGTTATGAGAGGCCAATATTCTGTTATCATCCATCGAGTCAGGGAAATTCATTTGTCATACTTAGACGTACGTCACAATCATGATTGACACTTTTGGTTTCGATACTATAATGCGATTAAATAAAAATAAAAAAGTTTGAAAAGAAACATTATCACACAAATAATTAATATAATTACTATAATAAGGTAACTATTAAATATTATGTGTATTTACATTACTCATTTTAACGTAAATGTTTTATAAAATGCTATGTATAATTGTTTATTAGTGAATAGATTAATTGAATTTAGTTTTAAATGAGATAGATATTTTACATACAAGTTTCGTTCTACATATTACTTAATTTACTCTATTAATTTTATTCCTTACTACTCCCTTTCAGTTCTTTTTCTTTCATGTATACTTCCTCATGTGTTCTTTGTGTTTTCTTTGTCTTGGTTAACTTTAATACAGTACGTTATTAGTTTAATTCTTCTTCTTCTTTGATCCATAACCGCCAACCGTCAAAGCAGTCAGCGGCCATCACGCCTGGTGGCGTCTTGTAGGGCAGCAACAAATTGATTCCACTTTGCTCGGTCGGCGGCCATCCTTCGTACAGTGCCCCAACTGTGGTTCATTCTTTGCATCTCAGCTTCCACAGTTCTCCGCCAAGTTGTTTTTGGTCGGCCTCTCTTTCGCTTTCCCTCGGGGGTCCATAGCATAGCTGTTCTTGCGATGGTATCAGGGTCCCTTCTGAGGACATGGCCAACCCAACTCCAGCGTCTGCCAGCTATGATGGTGTGCATGTCCTCCTGGTTACTCCGAATAAGTAGTTCTTGGTTGCTGATGGTGTTTGGCCAAAAGATTCGGAGAATTTTCCTTAGGCAGATTGTGTGGAAGGAGGACAGTTTCGACATTTCCTTCTCTGTTACTCTCCAACATTCCGCACCATAGAGAAGCACAGAAAGTACGCAGCTCTCATACAGTCTTAATTTGGTGTTTGTGCTGTACTGGGAAGACTTCCAAATGTTGTTGAGAATAGCAAAGGCTGTTCTCGCTTTATTCATTCTGTTGTTAATGTCCTTGCTTGTTCCGCCGTCAGGTGTTACTATGCTTCCTAGGTAAGTAAATGTGTCTGTCTGTTCTAACTTCTGGTTCCTTACTGTTATTGGCTCAGGATTGCCCACATTTAGTGTCATGACCTCTGTCTTCTTCAGATTGATGTTCAGGCCAACCTGCTGGCCATACTTATTCAGTCTATCAGTTTTGTCTTGAATGTGTTGGTGTGAATGCGCGAGCAGTGCAATGTCATCTGCATATTCCAAATCTTCCAGTGTAGAAAACGTTGTCCATCTAATTCCTCTTGGACTGCCCTCTGTTGTCTGGCGCATCACCCAATCTATGACTGTCAAAAATAATGTTGTTGATAAGGGGCATCCCTGTCGTACTCCTGTTTTCACTTCGAAAGTTACATTACTCGATCCAACACTGCACGTAAAGTTAGAATAGAGGCTTTTTATAATGGAAACAATGCGACTGGGAATTCCATAAGCCCTCAGAATTTTCCATAGGCTGTCCCTGTGTATGCTGTCGAAAGCCTTTTCAAAATCAACAAAGTTAATGTACAGCTGTCTCTGCCATTCTGAGCACTGTTCTATAATGTTCCTGAGGGCAAATATATGATCTGCACATCTTCTGTTCTTTCTGAAGCCCGCTTGTTCTTTCCTCAGTTTATGGTCAACTGCTTTTGAAATTCTCTGGATGATTATCCTGCCTAGTATTTTGCTGGGAACTGAGAGGAGGGTAATTCCTCTCCAGTTGTTGCAGTCTGCAAGGTCGCCCTTCTTGGGCAATTTGACAATTGTTCCTTTACTCCACTCTGTTGGTGTTGTCTCAGTTTCCCAGACTTGTGCAAATAGTGGTTCTAATAGTTCTGCTGCTAGTTCAGGGTCTGTCTTGAATAGCTCAGCATTCAGATTGTCGTGACCAGGCGCTTTTCCATTTTTTAGCCCTTTGATAGCTGTGATAATTTCTTCTTTTCGTGGAATGTCTGTATTTACGTCTAAGTCACTTTCAGCCTCAGGAACATTCAGCTGAGTCTCTGGTGGTTCCTTATTCAGTGTTTCTCTGAAGTGCTCTGCCCACCTTGTTTCCTGCCCCTGTGCTGTGGTGATGAGATTTCCTTGCTTGTCTCTTACTAACGTTATGTTGTTTGCACCTCGTTTTCCACTGATAGCTTTAGTTATTTTATAAACTGTGCTTTGTTCATTTCTCAGTGCTGCCTCTTCTGCCTGTCTTGCAAGGTCATCCAGAAATGTCCTTTTGTTAGCACGGGTTTGACGTTTTACTTCCTTGTCCAGCTGACTGTACTGTTCACTATATATTGCCTTTAACCTGGGAGACTTAGCTTCTGTTTTCTTCCTTTTCATTTCCTTTCTCTTCGCTATGGTGTTTAGCGTTTCTGGTGTTATCCAGTCTTGGCTCTTTCTTTCCTGGAATCCCAAGCATGACTTGCTGCTTTCTTTATATATTGTTGAGATGGTGTTGAATTTCTGGTCCACATCGTCGGTCTCTGTTCTTTCCTGGCTTTTGGTAATCAGATATCGTCTCTTTACGTCGACCACAAACGCTTTTCTGGTGAGGGGGTCCTTAAGTTTCGTGATGTTGTATCTTTTCTGTTTGACTGCAACTGGTCCAGCAGCTCTGAGTTTCACCTTCAGTCTTGCTACTACTAGGTGATGATCACTTCCCACATCTGCGCCTCTTCTTACTTTCACGTCTTGTAGTGCATGTCTCCATCTGCCATTGATCATTATGTGATCTATCTGGTTTTTGTCTCGTCCGTTTGGTGATTCCCATGTTAACTTGTGCACTTCTTTGTGTTGAAAAAAGTGTTCCTCCGATGACCAGGTTGTTAATACTGCAGAAGCTTATTAATTTGTCCCCATTCTCATTTACTGTTCCACTGCCGCATTTCCCCATTACTCTTTCGTTATAATTATTGTGTGTTCCAACTTTCGCATTTAGGTCCCCCATTACTATAATAAGATCGTACCTGGGTACAGTTTCCATTTCCTTTTGTACCTGTTGATAGAACTCGTCCTTGATCTCTTCGTCGCTGTCATTTGTTGGTGCATAACATTGTATAATTGTGGTGTTGGTGAATCTCCCTCTCAGTCTTGCTCTTATTAGTCTGTTGTTAATGGGTTTCCATTCCAGTAGAGACCTTTCCATTCCTTTCTTAAGGATAATAGCTACACCTTCGTTGTGCTGACCGTCCTCTCTACCAGAATAAAGTACTGTTTCCCCTGTAGCTGTTTTTATTCTCCCCATCCCTGTCCATCTGCTCTCGCTTATTCCCAGGATATGTAGTTTGTAGTTCCTCATCTCTGCTGTAATCTGTCTCAGCTTTCCTGCCTCGTTCATAGTTCTGACATTCCAAAAACCAATTCTGGTTTCGTGTTTTGCGGTCTGGGCATCCGTTTTCATGCCAGTGGCTTCCTTTCGGCTTTCACCACTGTCAGTCATACGAGCCTGAGACTCCGGATGTCCGTCCCGCATCAAAGTATTTCCATTTATTGCTGTTTCCGTAACGTGTGTGATTTTTTTACACAGACAGGGGTGTCGGCCCTGTGTTAAAACCCCCAACCTGGAGGACCAGGGTACCAGCTTTTGTCTGACCCCTACCCACGCAGACCAGTCCAGCATGGTTGAACCTACCAGGAGTAAAACTCCCACTGGCATAGCTCTGGGGATTGTCAGGGTACACAAGCTGCCATACCGCTACAAGGTATAGGTACCATTGATGGCAGATTAGTTTAATTAATTAGATTTAATTCTATAACATTCTACACAAATGACATTCATACTTGATTTCATTAATTACTTAACTATATTTAATTAGTTATCTCTTAGGACTGTGATTAATTCACCACATCTTAAGTTAGTTAACACACATTTAGTTAATTATATAATTGTTCACTTTCCTTTCTTGACCGTTGACATTTCTTTTAGTTAACTTAGTATTATTTCCATGTATTATGTGACATTTAGGATATTGACGACGACCTTCGACATTGTTTTATTCAAAACATCGTTGGCCGTATGTCTTAAATTTTTAATCTTTGATATAATTAATCGAGTTATTAGTAAAAAAATCTATAGAATAGATTTTTTTAAAACCCCGATCGGTCAGGGGAATGTTACGACACGTTTAATGATGTTGGCCACTACAATTGTGAGCACTTTAAAGTTACGCGTTAATGTATTGGGATGCTATAAATATAAGATATTTTGCGCTTAAAGATAATTTATTGAACGCGAATTTGTACGGTTGTCTAGGGTTAGACATGACGTGATTAGCTGTTAAGCTACCGCATGGTAGCGATCTATATACACCCTTCATCGTCTGAACTTTGTTCAAGTCGGACGCGTTATGCTTTGCTCCCGAGATGTATAGTGTAGAGGTTCTCCTTAACTATAAGCCAAAGGGTCGGCTTTTATTATATATGGATGCAGGATTGAGTCATCCCATCATTATGTATAATCTTCTTCTTCGAGAAGTAGCGCAGGGAGTATTGTGATATAATTGTCGCCAAACCTATGGCTGTTCGTTACCGGATGACCGACATACGGCATCGCGTGTAAACAGTCAGACCTTTTGACGATAGAGGAGTTAATATAGGAGACGATATTGGACTGCATGGATATGATGTACCATTTGAAATGCCATGATTGATTGTATGTATACGTAATAAATCGTATTGTTTTTGTGGACTCAAACCCACATAGCGTTGTCAACTTTATCAAGTTGGATTGGACCATATTACCCAACATTCGCACTTCACAAATATCAGCAAGATTGCCCAATTTTTAATGAACAAGACAATTATGAGCTTCAGAAAATAATACAATAATTCGCTCAACAAGGAAAGATTAAACCACGAACCAGTGGTATAACATAGTCCCAAGTTTCATATGGAGCAGAGAGTGGATGATGACAAAAATGATGTACATACTTTTTATATTACCATTTTTAACAAGTGCATATGTAATTGTAAACATGTTCAATATAAATGCAATGCATGTTTTACGCTCACTGGGATTAATATTAATGCTCAGAGAGAGTAAAGTTCCGAGGCAGATGGGATGGTGGAATGAAAAGGGGGGACACCTGATTTTGTGTCAGGAAACCTAATACTCAAGAGGGTATAAGTTTCTCTCTTATGTCATGATACTAGTCGGTGGTACCAATTGGGGTGCTATCTGTTGAACAAGTGAGTGGTATAAGTGGCATGCAGTCAAAGCTAGACACCTTCAGCAGACGGGTCTTAACAGACGCTGAACGATCTTCGCAATTACTCCACGATACTACGAGGAACGTGTTGCAGCCACCAGACTTGACCAGTGACGAGAGTGAACCAATCTATAACCTGCAAAGAACAAGCATCGGATCAGGTGAGGGTTCATCAGAACGATCGAATTCCTAACTCATGGAAGGTCAGGAAAGATAAAAAGTTTACACGGCCTGGATCCTATCGGCCATACACTTGATTTCTTTAAATTCCCATGAAGCTCCCTAGAATTGAAGCACCATTCTTCAATCCACATATCTGCCAAGAGTAATCTTGAGCGAAAGGTAGACACCTTTGAAGACCCTCGGTAGATACTCTGAATTTTGGTCAATGTTGGACCATCACTGCAGAGAAAGGGGATTAAATCCCGTGACATATATATATATAAAGGGACTTTACTATTCTAGGTCAAAAATTTTTCTATAAGGTGGGGTGACCAGTTCCCTTCCTCCCTGCCTTTGCTTTCCGTAATTAAACAGCAGCGTCAGACACCCATTTACAGCTGGGTAGACTGGAGTGTAGCGCTGCCAGGTTGCGATCCTGGAACCCGGTAACTTGGCCTGGAGTTGAAAGCGGTATAACCACTTGGACAATCCGACGCTCTAGCACACGGGGCTGTGGAGTCGGGAGTTCAAGTCGTGGGGTTGGTTGCTTTTTAGTGGAGTCTAAAAAATGTCTCGACTTCGACTCTGAATTTTACGAGACTTAGCCGAGACAGATCAACGTTTCATCCGTGCAAAAGGCGGAAGAGAAGGGGCGTAAAAAAATTGAAATAACGTTTCACATTAATTGTTTATTATTAACTTAGTAAACAGAAGTAAATAGTGAGTTTAAAAAAAAGTCTTCTGCTATATCAATTATAAAGCGACAGAGTTCGACGAATCCCGCTCTATCATTACATTATCTAGCACTGTAAGAGGTTGAGAAATTTGACCGTACTTCTAAATTGAGAGCTCAAAATGCAATATCCGGCTACCCCGAGATCGTTCAAGATGCTGCTTTGACTTTCATTGTGTTACCACTCACTCTAGTTACTGTGGAACGTGTGTTTTCTGCCCCCAGAATAAGATTTGAGAGCAGCTATGAAGCCGGACCTATTAGAGGCGATCCTTTTTTAAAAAGAACCAA
The DNA here is from genome assembly GCA_024509875.1 of Oreohelix idahoensis. Lineage (NCBI taxonomy): Eukaryota > Metazoa > Mollusca > Gastropoda > Stylommatophora > Oreohelicidae > Oreohelix > Oreohelix idahoensis. Next base: position 49,658 of record JAMPIV010010621.1, read on the forward strand.
TTCAATTTAAATAGAAAACTATCATATTTTACACGCTTCTATTTAACCACTTGTATGTCACTTTCATGTCATTTTCAAATCTCGCAATCGATTTTTCAATCACTTCCAGATGAGCAATAGCTCTGAAACTTGTCATATTTGTGTATTCCCGATGACAATACAATAATCAGTCAATTATTTAAACATTTAATATTGTAATTATGACATTATGAGTAATTAAAGTTTTTTGTAAAGAAATGTAAACAAATCAGGGGCCATAATCAAGTTAATTAAAAATTCAAAAGTACGTGATGTGCTTTATTTTTAATTACATGCTTTTATTTCTTCTTCTTCCTCGTTCGTTCTGAAAAGGACGTTGGTTGCGTTGTGCCCGTTTACAGCGAAGCTGCGATATTTGCGCATTTCGGCCGACACATCCGACTTCCGCACGTCATTTTTTGGGACCGGGTTAGCCTTCCCTCTTCGATCCCTACTCTCTCAGCCAGACTGCAGTGATGCAGCCTGTTTCCAGGACCACCACTTGGAGGTGGAGTAGGGTCTTGGTCAGCTCTGGTTCGTTGACCCTGATGCAAGCAGTCAAGCTATGAGTCGCTGACTGTATTCTCTATTGTTGCGTCTTTGGGTCCCATGCTTTTATTTAACTTTACTTGTATGTCACTTTCATGTCACTTTCAAATCTTGCAATCGATTTTTCAATCACTTCCAGATGAGCAATAGCTCTGAAACTTGGCATAGTTGTGTATTCCCGATGACAATACAATAATCAGTCAATTATTTAGTAATTTAAGATTGTAATTATGACATTATGAGTAATTAAAGTTTTTCGTAAAGAAATATGAACAAATCAGGGGCCATTATCAAGTTAATTAAAAATTCAAGAGTACGTGGTGTGCTTTATTTTTTCTATGCGTAAAACAGGGCAGTACTCAAACACGTGTCTACCTAAGTCGAAGGAAACAATCCAAATTATAAAATTATGAATCAAGGGAAAGTCGAGCTCGATCTCTAGATGGCCTTCAAATTGAAGAACTTGATTGCACCAAATTAACAGGCACAAAGCCATTGTAACCGCCCTGTTTCTGCATGTGTTAACCACTGACTAGAGGACACCAAAGGCGTGGTGTAATGTTGACGGTCCACAATAAGGCGGTTATCTTTATACTTGAAAATACCCGGTATATGCGAATGTCGTTATACTGGAATGTGAATCCGGGAACTTCAACAGTTGGGCACATCAACTAGTGCCAATACGGACATGGACGAACTCATCATGTCAACTTGCAACATCATTTTATTTGGACGAAATACGTGGACGAGAAAACAGGAAACAGTACCCACACAATGGTTTCACAGTTCAAAATTACATGGGGCATATATGGATACAGTACTTGTAGGATCATAGTTCCTTCATATAATATAACGGTTTGACCTTGCGTCGGTGATGACACTTATAAGGTCATCCGTACAACAAAACTAGGAATGCATATTTCGACACTGTCCTATAACATTGTTCTGATACATATTTAGCCTGGTACCTTTAAACATTTAGGATTCCTGCATACGTTATGTATGAAATTGACAATAAAAGGTTAAGTACGATACTTGTTTAACCTCTCTTCATCGCCGCGTCACGTACGACGGCGTTCCCATAATCCAAATCAATAAGACGAAATGACGGAGCAATAATAATCCTTTAAAATATCAGGATACTTTCAGTGCAGTACCGAGTTGATCCATTATAATCCCTTAGCGAGAAGGGACTAGCTAGATGCCAACGAAGGATACAGTCACTAAAGTCCAATAACATATACGATGATTACAATAACTGGATATGACTTACGTATCGAGTAAGCCGACAATGGCTTCTATTAAGAAGTCATGTCCCAGAATACTTTTACCCCAAACACGATGGGTACACAATAGAATATTCACAGACTCCATGTCTGGCATGAGATGCGGCCTGCCTCCTGAACGCTCCTGCGTCATCTGGCTTGTTTGGTAACAAGCGCGCCCACAGATTCGCATACACAAAATTGTGCATATACGTGCGCGATAAATGAACTATACATAAAAATAACACCCACCTAAGTTGGTGCTTACTCACTTAACAAAAGTAGGACCTGATGACTACTTGAGAATGTTAAGGACTCATAAAGGAGGCAAAAGGAGGCAACAGCCATGTAATATTGACGCTCTAAAAGAAATGGAACGCTTAAGAAATTTTAGACCAGATTTACAATAAGTAAAAATATTGTTATGTTTTAGTATGTCATAATTTTTCTAACACTAAAAAGAAGAAAATAAAAAATAAAATATTTTAAACACACGCTTTTAATGCACTAAAAACCCAAAAATAATTTTTAAAGGAAGCTTTTTGTCAATTTGATGTTACATTTTTTGCTGCAAGTTATAAACTCCTCGAAAAATTATTTTTGGGTTTTTAGTGCATTAAAGCGTGTTTAAAATATTTTTTAAAATATTTTTATTTAAATTCTGTTTGAGATTTTGTTTTGTATTATTGTATGAATGAATTATTCGGAGTCGAAAATTTTTAGCCAACTCCACAACCCTGCTAGCACACTAGCTCATACGTAAGAAAACTTAAACATTAGAATTGTACAAAATATTATTACCTCTGTTATACGAGTCAGGAGACCGTACATCAAATCACTGTATACAAAGCTACGTCTGAATTCTTTCTTAGATGGTAGATATTGGAGTCGTCTTCAGGTTGAAAGAAATAAACAATGAAATCAATTAATGAAAAGCTTGAATGTTGACTTTTTGATTAAGAAATGCAGTAGCTATGATTGCAGTATCTAGGACTGCAGTAAAAAAGACTACAGTAACTATGGCTACAGTAATTAAGGCTTCATTAAGTGTCAAAGCAGTCAGTGGCCATCATGCCTGGTGGCATCTTGTAGGGCAGCAACAAACTGCTTCCAGTTGTTCGGTCGGTGGCCATCCTTCGAACTGTACAGTGCCCCAGCTCTGGTTCGTTCTTTGCATCTCGGCCTCTACAGTTCTCCACCAAGTTGTGTTTGGTCGGCCACTCTTTCGCTTTCCTTCGGGGGTCCATAACATAGCTGTTCTTGTGATAGCATCGGGGTCTCTTCTGCGGACGTGGTCAACCCAGCTCCATTGTCTGCCAACTATGATGGTGTGCATGTCCTCTTGGTTACTCCGAGTAAGTAGTTCTTGGTTAGTGATAGTATTCGGCCAAACGATTCGGAAAATTTTCCTTAGGCAGATTGTGTGGAAGGAGGATAGTTTCGACATTTTCTTCTCTGTTACTCTCCAGCATTCCGCACCAAACAGAAAGTAAACAGCTCTCATATAATCTTAATTAGGTGTGTGTGTGTATATATATCCCAACGGGCTGATCACCCGTTTGCCAGTCACTTTGATTACGGAAACAACAACAAAAGTATTGATTTGTCGTTGCCCTAAAGACGCCATTAGGCGTGATGGGAACAGCGGCAAAGAAATCTATTCACTGTTGCCCTTAAGACGCCACTAGGCGTAATGGCCACTGACTGCTTTGCCGGTCGTTGGCTAAGGACGAAAGAAGAAGAAGTGTATATATATATATATATATATATATATATATATATATATATATATATATATATATATATATATATATATATATATATATATATATTATATATATATATATATTATATATATATATATATATATATATATATATATACTGAAGCACATTAAAAACGCACCACCTGTATAATCCAGGAACAGAGTGTGAAATGTAAATATAAGTGTGTACAAGTTTACATATTTGGAATCTTTATTCATTTTCCTATGAATCCATGCTGGTCATTAATTTGTACATTTGATTGTTATGAAATTCATTGCATTCTGTGCAGGCAAGGGAGAACACCAAAAATACAAAAAAATGCACGTGCGTTATCCTGCTGGAGAAGCTGCAAGTCTGGATAAATTGTGAACGCAGGAGCAACCAGTGCATCCAGAACCTCATCTCGATATGTCACAGCATTAACATTTCCACGGAAGACGTGAAGAGGCAAGCGATGGTGAAAACTGAATCCTCCCCAAATGTGAATACTGCCACCTCGAAATCGGTTGACACAGCAATCTGCAAAGCGGTCTTCACACCGTCGCTAAATCCACATACGTCCATCTGCAAAGGATATGTTGAATCTGTTCTCGTCTGTGAATAGGACAGCATTCAACTGCAGTCTAGTCCATCTGATATGTTGCTCTGCCCATTGCAGGCGCTGCTAACGATGTCTGTGAGTCAAGTTTGGCCCAACATAAGGTCGTCTTGCAGTAAGGCCTGTATCCATGAGTCGTCGTATGACTGTCATTCGAGAGACTTGCCCATGTCTACCTACTATTGCTCTTGCTGTTTGACTTGCCGGGAGAGTACGATTCCTTAGGTGACTCAGCACAATATGACGATCTTGCGCAGGGGTAGTAACTCGTGGTTGGCCACTCCGAGGTCTATCCCGGGCACTGCCAGTGGTTCCGAAACGTTCATTGAGACGTACAATAGTGCTGTGGTGGCAATTCATCCTTCTGGCAATGGCCCGCGAGCTCATTCCGGTCTCCAACATACCAATGGCTCGTTGGCGGTCGTTTTCAGATAGTCGTGGCATTTCAAGCACATGTACTGGGTGTTTTGTCTCAACGGCCTTTTTATACCGAGTATACTGCCACAACGCGTACACATTTTCAGGGTCATAGCTGTTGGAAATCGTGTTGCACGTGTAACTTTCATCGTTTTCATGTAGTCTGTACACACACCCGTGGGTTGAATCATGCACTTTCCATTCCAGCAGCCATTCGCTCTCTACCTCATGACAAACACGGGGAAAATCCATTCCCACACTTTTTTTTGCCAGCTTCTCGGCATCAGTATATATAATAGTTGTGCGTTTTTAATGTGCTTCAGTATATATATATATATACTTACTTAGTTAGTCGTTCCCCTTCTACCGTGAGGTGTAGAGGTTTGGAAGAGAGAGCGCCAGACTATCCTATCGGCTGTCTTCCTACTGGCCTGGTTCCATTCTAGTCCTCGGTCCTTCAAAGATTGTCTAATGTTGTCCTCCCAGCGGATTCTGGGTCGTCCTGGGGGTCTGGATCCCTGGCTCTTTGTTTCCCATGCTTGTCGTGGTAGCCGATCTTCTCCCATTCTGCAGACATAGCCAAACCATCTTAGTTGGGACTGTTCTACTTGGGTCTGCAGGGGGTGGGATTTTAGGTCTTGACGTATCGTCTGGTTGCGAACCATGTCTCTTCTTGTTACTTCAACCACCTTCCTCAGATACCTCATTTCTGAGGTTTGGATCTGGCTTTTGTGGGTTGTAGTCATTGCCCATGACTCGCATCCATATGTCAAGACTGGGACATTGGTGGAGCGGTATACAGCCATCTTCGTTTTCTTACCAATCTCTCTCTTGCTGAGGAATCCTCGATTTATTGCCTGAAAAAGGTCTCCCAGCTGCTGCTCTTTGATGCCTCCCTTTTGGTCTATAATAGCTCCGAGATATTTAAAGTGGTCGACCTGCTCCAGGACCTGTTCTCCCAGCTTAATCAGATGTCTTCTTTCTTCTCGTGATATCACCAAGAATTTTGTTTTAGAGCTACTTATGACCACCCCTCTCTTTTCCAGCTCTTCCTTCCATACTTGCAGGTTGGATTGGAAATATGCCTCTGATTTAGCAATCAGGGCAACATCATCAGCAAATGCTAGCTCTGAAATACATACCAGTCTCATCTTCCAGTACCCCACTGAATACTTTCTTGTTCTCTCCTTACATGTCTTGATAACATCGTCCATGAGGAGTATGAAAAGATAAGGTGACAGGATATCACCTTGTCTTACACCAGTGGTGGTCCTGAACTCTTCTGACTTATGGTTTGCTGTCCTCACATAATTTCTGCAAGACTTGTAGAAGCTCTGTATAGCATGAATCAGAGGTGATGGAATGTTCTCCCTTGCCAAACAGTCCCAAAGTTTGCTCCAGGATATAATAATAATAATAATAATAATAGCCCCTTCAGTCATAACTGACTATGGGAATGCGCCCCTGAGGTGGCAGCCCTCAGTTGCTTATTTTCCTGGTGCTCCTTTCGACGTTTTCTCCTCACCTCTGCTTCTTGTGTGAGCCTCTCTTCGCCCAATCTGAGGTGGCGCCGTAAATAGCATCGCCACTTAGTGCGATCGGCAGCTTCATCCTCCCATGTTGCTGGATCCATGTCCAGTGCCCTCATATCTCTCTTGCACACATCTTTGAACCTCAGCTGTGGTCGCCCAACTGTTCTCTTGCCATCTGCTAATTGCCCGTGGAAGATATCTTTTGGGATGCGACCATCTTCCATGCGGTGAACATGGCCATGCCAGCGAAGTCTGCGCTGTCTAAGCAGCGTATACATACTTTGAAGGCCAGCACGTGACAACACCTCGACATTTGTCACTTTATCTTTCCACGAGATGCCGAGGATGCGGCGTAGACACCGCATATGGAAGGTATTGAGCCTTCTTTCTTGCTTAGCATAGGTCGTCCAGGTCTCGCTGCCATATAGGAGTGTGCTGGTGACGCAGGCATTATATACCGCAGCTTTGGTCTTCATTGTGAGTTTAGAGTTTCCCCAAACACGCGATGTGAGGCGGGCAAAGGTAGCTGCAGCTTTGCCAATGCGGCTGTCGATTTCTGTATCCAGTGAGAGTTTGTCATTGATGGTAGACCCTAGGTATGTGAAGTGGTGCACCACTGTCAATTCATAGTTATCGATAGTGATAACTGGTGCAGCACCCACATCCTGACTCAGCACATTCGTTTTCTTTAGACTTATTGTGAGGCCAAAGTCCTTGCATGCTTTAGTGAAGCGATTCATCAAGCTCTGAAGCTCCTGTTGGCTTTGAGTGACGACTGCATCATCATCAGCGAACAACAAGTCTCTTATAGTGACCCTTCTGATTTTTGTTTTTGCCTTCAGCCTTGAAAGATTGAACAGACGGCCATCTGACCTAGTGTGAAGGCATATTCCTTCAGTTGCATCTCTGAATGCATGTTTCAAGAGTAAGGCAAAGAAGATTCCGAAGAGGGTCGGAGCCAGAACACAGCCTTGTTTAACGCCACTTCGTATATCAAAGGGCTGTGACGTGCTTCCAGCATATTGGACTGTTCCCTTCATGTCGTCATGGAATGACTTTATCATTTCCAGCATTTTAGAAGGGCAGCCTATTTTCAGGAGGATTTTAAAGAGTCCATCCCTACTAACCAGGTCGAATGCTTTTGTGAGGTCTATAAAGGCGATATATAATGGTCTTTTCTGCTCTCTTGATTTTTCCTGAAGCTGGCGGAGAGAGAAGATCATGTCTGTTGTTGATCTGCCAGCTCGGAATCCACACTGTGCCTCTGGATATATGCGCTCAGCTAACTTTTGTAGTCGCATTAAGATGACTTTGGCAAAAACCTTACCAACAATACTAAGAAGAGAGATGCCTCTGTAGTTATTGCAATCACTTCTGTCTCCTTTATTTTTATACAGTGTTACAATCTTGGCATCTCGCATGTCTTGAGGAATAGTTGTCTCTTCCCAGCACTGGCACAGCATCCTATGCAGGGGATGTAATAGCGTGCTCTTACAGCATTTGATTAAATCAGGAGGAATCCCATCACTGCCTGGTGCTTTGCCAGAGGCCAAGCTATCAATGGCCTTACTGAGTTTCTCTAATGTTGGTTCGGCATCCAGCTCCTCCATAGTTGGCAGACTATTGACAGCATCAAGGGCTGCAGGCGTAACGGTATTGTCTCTAGCGTAAAGCTCAGAGTAGTGCTCGACCCACCTCTCCATCTGCTTACCCTTATCGGTTAGCTTCTCTCCGCTGATGGTTTTTAGCGGTGCCGTCTTACTTTTATGGGGGCCAAGTGCTTTCTTTATACCGTCATACATTTGTCTAATTTTGCCTGTTTGCGCTGCGATCTGGATGCTCTCACTGAGCTGGAGCCAATAGTCATTTGCACAGCGTCGAGCAGTTTGTTGAACTTTGCTTCTCGTAGCCCTCAGGATCTGTAGGGTTCTGGCACTCGGTGAACGTTTGTATTCATTCATAGCACTGCGCTTAGCTTCAATAACAGGTGCCATCACATCTGATGAAGCGTCAAACCAGTCATTTGACTTTGCTGTTTTCTTACCAAAGGTGGCAAGTGCAGTACTTTGAATGGTGTTCCGTAGATGCTCCCAGTTCTCTGTAATAGTATCACCATGCTGAGGGCTACTGAGCACTTTCTTGAAGGTCGCAGTGAATTGAGCGATCATGAAAGGGTCTGACATCTTGCTGGTATCAATGCGTGGTTTCCCTTCATGTCTGACACGATAGAGTTTTCTTGGTTGTGCTCTGATTTTGCAGCAAACCAAGGAGTGATCTGTGTCACAGTCTGCACTATGGTACGAGCGCGTGCAGAGCACAGACCTGAGGAGTGGCCTTCTGACGAGAATCAGGTCAAGTTGGTGCCAGTGCTTGGATCGTGGGTGTCTCCATGACACCTTATGCTGGGGTTTTGTCTGAAAGTAGGTGTTGGTCACGCAGAGGTCATGGTGGACGCACAACTCTAAGAGCCGTTGTCCATTTTCATTCATCTTGCCAATACCAAACCTGCCCAGACATGAAGGCCATGAAACATTATCGGCACCCACTCTAGCGTTAAAGTCACCAAGGAGAACAAGCTGTTCTTGCTTAGGTATGCTTTTGATTACTGCTGCTAGATTCTCGTAGAACTCATCTTTAGCTTCTGAGGCAGAGTACAGAGTAGGAGCATACACACTGACAAGGGTGATGGGACCTGTGCTAGTTTGCAGGCGGAGCGTTAACAGGCGTTCTGATCCATTCTCGCCTGGTTCAACCATGTTAGTTAGCGATTTTTTTGACCGCAAAACCTACTCCGTGTTCTCTAGCTTTATTAAGATCTTTCCCTTGCCAATAAAATGTGTAGTCCTTCTCGCTCACCGTTCCAGAGCCCGCCAGGCGCGTTTCCTGAAGTGCAGCTATATCCACCTGAAGTCGTTTAAGCTCATCATTAATTATGGCTGTCTTCCTTACATCGTTTACATCCTGTAGGTTTTCGGATAGTCCAGTCAACATAGTCCGGACGTTCCAGCATCCCAATCTGAGAGTTTGCTTATTTCTATTTTTTCGATAATTGCTTGGTGCAAAATTTTCTGTCCACAGTTCGGGTTTGACCCTAATCCCCATGCACCCAATGGGGAAAGCAGACAGTGGCGGGACAACACCTTATTGACTGGGGGCTGCCCAGCTTGAAGCGGGCGGTAGCTGTCCAGTGAGATCCTAGAACCTCTCCCGCTGTCGGAAGTAGCCCCTGGCGCCATGCCCTACGCCAATTCGGCAAAATGCTTATAACCGGTAACTGCTACTTCCCGTGTTTTGCCGACACCTATAGGGTGAAGCTGGAGTGTCCTCTCCAGGGCGCGAGCTTGGGCACAGTTATATGGAGATCAAGCTGTTGCCCATGCAGCATGTCCCCCCTCTCCACACAGCCGGTAGATCCAAAGGAACGGCAGTAGCCGATACAGTTTGGTACCAGCCATGTCGCAGGAGTTGCCAGAATAATGTCGAATCGACATTAGACTGTCTTAGGGACTCCGACTCCGGATTTATCCTCAGGGTTTACTCCCGAAGCCAATTCCACAAATGGATATTCCCGCAAGGCAGCGGTGGTTTGAATTCAGAGTTCCTTCTCTTAGATAAGCTACCAACTAAGGATCACGAGCCCTATCTGCCCGAAGCTGCTGGTTTTAAGGCGCCAGTCGCTCGCCTTTGCCCCTTCTCCCGTCAGTGGAAACAGTTCCGCCGGGCTCAAATTGAGCCACACGTGAAGGCCGGGAGCTGGACTTGGTTGTCAGAGGCTGTTTGAGGCGCGTGCCATAGAAGTAATATATATATATATATATATATATATATATATATATATATATATATATATATATATATATATATATATATATATATATATATATATATATACTGAAGCACATTAAAAACGCACCATTATCATATATATACCGATGCCGAGAAGCTGGAAAAAAAAGTGTGGGAATGGATTTTCCCCGTGCATGTCATGAGGTAGAAAGCGAATGGCTGCTGGAATGGAAAGTGCATGATTTAACAAACTTGACTCACAGACATCGTTCAGCAGCGCCTTGCAATGGGCAGGAGGCAACATGTCAGATGGACTAGACTGCAGTGGGAATGCTGGCCTATTCACAGACGAGTGCAGATTCAACATAGCCTTTGCTGATGAAGGTATGCGTGTTTGGCGACGGTGTGGAGAGCGCTTTGCAGATTGCTGTGTTCGTCAGCACAACCGATTTGGAGGTGGCAGTATTCACATTTGGGGAGGATTCAGTTTTCACCATCGCTTGCCTCTTCACGTCTTCCGTGGAAATGTTAATGCTGTGACATATCGAGATGAGGTTCTGGATGCATTGGTAGCTCCTGCGTTCACAAATTATCCAGACTTGCAGCTTCTCCAGCAGGATAACGCACGTGCGCACACCGCATGCATTACGCAGCAGTATCTACAGCAGCAGAACATTGTGACGATTGATTGGCCTGCCCTATCACAGACATGTTCCCTATAGAACATCTGTGGGACGAGCTTGGACGCAGAGTCTACAGGCAAGGTTCTCCAGCTAATCTGCAACAGCTCGAAGCTGCTCTTACACGTGAATGGGACTTGATTCCCGGAATTTCCTTCAGAGACTTTTGCGTTCCATGCGGAGCCGCTGCCAAGCTTGTTTGCAAGCACACGGTGGACATACCAGATACTGAGGATAGTGTGAATAAATTTTTTTATTGGTTGCATTTTTGGTTTTCTCCCTTGCCTGCACAGAATGCAATGAATTTCATAACAATCAAATGTACAAATTAATTACCAGCATGGATTCATAGGAGAATGAATAAAGATTCCAAATATGTAAACTTGTAAACAGTTATATTTACCTTTCACACTCTGTTCCTGGATTATACAGGATATATATACAGGATATATATACAGGATATATGTACAGGATATATATACATAGATATACATAGATATATATATATATATATATATATATATATATATATATATATATATATATATATATATATATATATATATATATATATATATATATATATATATATATACTGTATACTACTCGTCAAAAGTCAATGGCCACTTAGAAAAACCTTGGTTGAAACCATAAAACAAATCTGATATAAACGTAATTGGTATCAGTCAAAACGGCATTTATTGAATACCAAATCGACATGTCACGTAAAGAAACGGAAACACACATTCAAACGCAATGAAGCTGTGAAGTGTGTCACCCACCTTTTCAAAAGTCACAAAATAGATATTGGACAAACAGACATTTCAAAGAGAAAGGTCAGGTGAATGAGCTGGCCACGCCATCCTGATGATCCCATGTTGCCGAATAAACTCATTCACCACACGCGCTCGATCTGGTCGAGCGTTATCATCTTGGAGGATGGCATTACCACCTATGGCCTCCAGAGCAGGCTGAATAATTGGTCTCAAGATTTCGTTCTGGTATCTTGGGCCGGTGAAGTTGCCTTGGATGATGTAGAGTGGGGTCCTGCCGTGTCTGTAGAAGCCTCCCCAGACAATGACAGAATCCCTACCATAACGATCCACCTCTCGAATTGTGTCATCAGTAAATCGCTCTCCTGGTCGTCTCCAAACTCGAATCCTGCCATCATTGAATGACACAGTAAAGCGAGATTCATCAGTGAAGAGAACGTGACTCCATAGTTGTTGCCTTGTTCCATTGGATTTGGGCTCGCGACACCACCCCACTAACCGGATGCTCTGCGATGAGCAGGACCCGGCGAGGGATTCCTGACTGCACGTCGAGAACAGTCCAAATTCATGTAAAAATGGTGCTTTGACTGATATTAACTCCCAGTTTTGGTTCTCAGCTGACATCAGTGGAACAAGTCAAAACATGGCGGCACCTGACACAAACCCAACGTCATCATGTCTATTGGTGTAACAAAATAAAACCATCACAACATAACATCTAGACAACCAACCCACCCTGGCCACGTGGCGATCCTCCACACTTCACACCCCCCCTTGACAACCCGCCCCCTCCAAAACCCCCACTTTGGATCCCCCTCCCCACCCGGAAACCCTGCACCCACCCCAAACCTCACTACCCAGATAAACTACACTTTCAACCAACCTATAGCCATCATTGTAAGGACGTCTAGCTCAAGACATACCTGACAACGTCATCGCAAGTGCATAGACTTATATAACGTTTAGGTGTCTCAGCAGTCCTGCTTAGATTGTAGAACAAGATCACTGTACTATGGCGCAGGGCTGACACTCGGTTTCAACGAAAGTCACGTTGTCCGCTCACATACCTAGGTTGATAACTTAGTTTCTCTAGTGAATATGTTAATACATAATTGGGTTGTTTTTTTCCCTTCCTTACTTACCTAGTCTTTCCTCTTCTACCTTGGGATGTAGAGGTTAGAGAATTCGCCGTTCTATCATTTTGAGTGTCGTCCTTTTAGCCTGGTTTTTTTCCAGTCCTCTGTTCTTCGGAGATTGTCTGATGTTGTCCTCCCAGGGAACTTTTTGTAGCTCTGCAGGCGTGGATCCTTGGCACTTGGTTTCCCATGTTTATCTTGATAGCCGATCTTCTACCATTCTGACGACATGGCCAAGCCATCGCAGCTGGGGCTCTTCCATTGGGGTTTGCTGAGGCTGGGTTTCGAGGATATGACGTAGTGTCTGCAGGCGAACCCTGTGCCTTCTTGTCACTTGGGCCACCTTCCCCTAATACCTCATTTATGAAGTTTGAAGCAGGATCTTGTGGGATGTAGTCATTTCCCACGACTCACATCCTAAGTCAAGACTAGGGCATAGGTGAAGTGGTACATGGCCATCTAAGTCTTCTTGTCAATGTCATTTCCTTAATGTTCTTAATATTCAACATACTCTGGTAATATTTGGGTTTTCTCGTTTACCCTTTTTATAAGTCGGACTATATTAATATGCAAGTGTATTCAGCGGTGTCCCGTTTACTGCCACATTGACACACTTTTGAATCCGCAGACATTTATCCACGCAGCGTTCCGTGTCTTTTGTAGTGTTCTTAACTAAAACTGACATGCACGTGATTTATGTCTGTTAGCTTGACATTCTAGATTTCGCTGGCGACATACCTCTTATGTCCCATAACCGTAACCAGATATAACCAAAAAATGATGATACTTGATGACAGGCCACATTAAGTGAATCTGAAAATACTCGTGTAAAAATAGGTTATCATAATAAATTTGACAAACTATTGCCAGATTGCACTGAGTATATACAACCAGCACGCAACAGCAACAGTTAGCATTCATACCCTTCGCTGTTTGCTGAAGGAGACTGAGCACCTATGGTTTTTCTCGATGTGTAAAGATGTCGTTTCTGAACAAAAAAAACAATAGCTGAGAGAAATACATCCTTATACGATGTTGCGTTAATTTGTTTTTCCATACAAATGCTGTTTTAGATAGTCAGTTTCCACTCATTCCAAGATACATATATCTTGGCAACAGTTTAAACAAATTTGAAGGAACATACAGTGATATAAATAAGAAGACAAAAGGGCAAGAGAAGCTTTCATTGCATTTGGCAATATGTGGAAATAAAAATAAATCAAGTCGAGCACATTAAAAGAAAAAATAATAAGCATCCTCAATTCAAATGTCAAGGCTGTAATACTATATGGCTTTGAAATATTGAGAACAACAATAATGACAACCACAAAAATGCAGACAACCACAAAGGTTGCTCGCGGTGAATCGAATGATTGAAATGGTATGACAAAATCACCAGATCACCGGTGTGGGACTGATGGAAAGAACCTGACGAATACAAGCGGGACAAGATATGAGGTAACGGATAGATTTAATAAGTATAGCCTGCAGGTGGGCTTGAACATCAACCTAAAGAAGAAAGAGGTCATGACGCTCAATGTGGGCAACCCTGAGCCCATATCAGTAAGGAATCAGCAACTGGAACAGACAGATGCCTTCACATACCTAGGATGCATAGTAACACCAGACGGCGGAGTAAGCAAAGACATCAACAACAGAATGAACAAAGCAAGAACCGCCTTTTTTAGTCTAAACAACATCTGGAAGTCCTCTCCGTACAGCACAAGCACAAAATTAGGATTATATCAGAGCTGTGTGCTTTCTGTGCTTCTCTATGGCGAGGAGAGCTGGAGAGTTACAGAGAAGGAAATGTCGAAATTGTCCTCTTTTCACACACCATTGGCTAAGAAAAATTCTCCAAATCTTTTGGCAGAATACCATCACCAACCAAGATCTGCTTACTAGGTTCAAGCAAGAGGACATGCACACCATCATAGCTGGCAGACGCTGGACCTGGGTTGGTCATGTCCTCAGAAGAGACCCCGATGCCATCACAAGAACAGCTATGCTATGGACCCCTGAAGGAAAACGAAAGAGAGGCCGACCAAAAACAACTTGGTGGAGGACTGTGGAGGCTGAGATGCAAAAAATGAACCAGAGTTGGGGCACTGTACGAAGGATGGCCGCCGACCTTGCAGAGTAGAATCAATTTGTTGTTGCCCTACAAGACGCCACCAGGCGTAATGGCCACTGACTGCTTTGACGGTCGGCGGCTAAGGATCAAAGAAGAAAAAGAAGAAGATATGAGGTGAAGACGCTGGCGTTTGATAGGAATAACACTGGAACAACCGACAAAATAGCAATACAAGGGAGTCCCTGTTCTGGAATTCCCATGTTAAAACAATTCGGAGACCAAAATAGACATAGAGACGGGAGTTATAAATAGACAAGAAGGGGGAAGAAAAGACATAGGAAGTCCTTGAACGGACAACACAGGACAAGAAGGTTTGGCCTGTATTTGTAAAAGGCCTGTTCTTCACGGAGAGCTTAAAGATAATGAATCATCAGAGAGCAGCTGGTTTGTGCAGAAGTGAGTTGTTGAACTTTGCCTGGTCTTGTCCAAGGATCTTGTAAATATTGGTCGAAACATCATAGCTGTTGATTAGCAACTAGTATTGACTTTTTTCAGAAAACAGTGATGACACAATTAAAGGATGATGAGTACAAGGAGAAAGAGACTGAAGTGGTGTGATGTAAATTGTGACATGTAGTGACGATGAACGCCTGTATGTTTACGGGGCCCGAAAGAAGAGCAAAGAATAGTAACACTAATCTGCCAGGCAGGTTGTAAAAGGAGACTAAGAAGGGTTGGATGTCAGGGGTGGCTACCCCATCCTGTAAAAACTTTAAGAATAAAAAAATTTCACGGATGGCACAGGCCTGAAGGGCATGGCAAGTTTTTATCACCTGTGCTCCTTGGGAAGCTGGTAAACGGTCTTCTTTGTCGTTCGCTCTCAAATAACTACATCTATTTCACTTATAACTTTGTCGTTCGCTCTCAAATAACTACATCTATTTCACTTATAACTTTGTCGTTCGCTCTCAAATAACTACATCTATTTCACTTATAACTTTGTCGTTCGCTCTCAAATAACTACATCTATTTCACTTATAACTTTGTCGTTCGCTCTCAAATAACTACATCTATTTCACTTATAACTTTGTCGTTCGCTCTCAAATACAAAGGAACTACATCTATTTCACTTATAACTTTGTCGTTCGCTCTCAAATAACTACATCTATTTCACTTATAACTTTGTCGTTCGCTCTCAAATAACTACATCTATTTCACTTATAACTTTGTCGTTCGCTCTCAAATAACTACATCTATTTCACTTATAACTTTGTCGTTCGCTCTCAAATAACTACATCTATTTCACTTATAACTTTGTCGTTCGCTCTCAAATAACTACATCTATTTCACTTATAACTTTGTCGTTCGCTCTCAAATAACTACATCTATTTCACTTATAACATTGTCGTTCGCTCTCAAATAACTACATTTATTTCACTTATAACTTTGTCGTTCGCTCTCAAATAACTACATCTATTTCACTTATAACTTTGTCGTTCGCTCTCAAACAACCACATCTATTTCACTTATAAAACTGATAATCCGTCTCAGGCTTCTGTCGTCACCATTCAGTTTCCCCCTCAACTAGGTTGGAGAAGGTCACGCTGCCACCCTGTTTCTCTCGTGAAGACGATAGGTCTAGGAGTACGTGTTCTACTGTTTGTCCTCTCCACGATGGCATATATCTGTCTGACTGATTTTCAATTTGTTGCACAGATGGTATTTGAGTCTGCAATGCTGGTTCTTAGTCTGAAAATTGTCACTTGGTCACTTCTTGCTGAAAGATACTAATGTGTATCTTATTGCGCGTGGTTTAACATTCCATTTATATTTCCGATCTTACATCTGCCGCTACTAAACTTTGAACTAGGTCATATCAATTTACATGTATCTAGGTCTACTTGTACAAAGGTCCTAGGTACTAGGTACTACAAAGATACTAGGTCTACAAATACAAAGACGTCAGTGAGAAAACATAGAAATCATCATTTCCATTTTCGCTCCTTATTTAGCATACAGCCACCACTACAACTGGCCCTCCTACAGGAATCATTCACCAAAGCTTCGATATACTTTTGCAGCGATGATTCATGTAGCAATTCTTTCTACATCTTGATGTTGCAAATACAAATTAGAGAAACATGGAAAATCCAGGAAAAAAATTAAAACATGAGCTGGGATGTTGCCTCATACATTTCATTACCTGAGACGGATTTGGGGATGGGAGGGGGAAAGAGGGGGTGTGAAAACTCTAAACCCTGGGTATAGGAAAAGTCCAAGTATACTTACGCTGAATTGTTTCTCAGAAGCTTAGTCAAAACTGTGGCAGTGAAGGCTTTAGTACACGATGCTATTCCAAAAAGTGTGTCAGCGTCGGCCGGATTCTTTGAGATGACATCTTTGACACCGTAACCTTTCGTTAGTACCACTGCTCCGTTGTGGACAACAGCAAGACTAACGCCTGGGATCCCCCTTGCTGATATCCCGGCATTGACGAGATCATTTACTTCAGCCTTAAGATCTAGGGGTTGGCTAACAGCTCTCCCAAAGAAAAGGAAGATGCTTAGCCGAACAACTGGTAACATTTTGGTCTTGTTAGTTAATTAGATTACCTTTTCAGAAATAAAAAAATACAACATGAATGTCTGTCAGATAATAATAATACAAATACAAAATTATATATAAAGCACAAGTGCCCACCAAAAGCCCTTTTTTCTTTAATCCTATCTTTCCTGCCTTTAGAAATCGATGGAGATACCGCGTTTTGCGCGGCGTGTGTTAAGGTGTTGTCGTGAGTTGGGAAAATGTATTTTGTTGAGTTTGAAAACTCTAGTAAGCGGCAAGACAGACAGAAAAAAATAAAATACAGATCACGTGCGTGATCGAGAGAATTTTACAACAGCCTGGATGGAAATCTATTAAAGTTATCTCACTTTCCAAGCCCCCACACTCACTTCTATTCTTAAGAATCACCCGTTCTCTTTCTCCTTTTTCCCATGATAGGCAAAAACAAATTAAGATATTATGAAGTCATTTAATACTCATTAAATAGTAAAGATGAGCGAAGGTCTTGAACAAGCGCGTTAACAAGAGGTTTAATTTATTAACATTCTTGTTAGATTTGTAAATAAGAAAAGCATAAAATCTCAGCAAAACAAATAGATCTAATAACAAAGTTAGCAGTTAAAAATTCATAAATGCATATATCAAGAAGCAAATTGGTGGGACATATGACAGAAAAACAGAATATCTAATAATCCTTCAACTCCTGTGAAAGACAAAGTCAGTGTCTCTTTCCCGCCTATTGGTGCTAGAGTTTCTACCATCCACAGAATAAGATGACGATATCAGTGTGCGGTGGGCTCAAAGGATTGATCTAGCCTAAAATAAAAGGTAAGGACAGTTTTATTACTCGTGCCGCTCTTCTGATAATTAATAAAGACAAATGCAACACCGCTCCAGAAGAAGACACAAGAAGTCAATTTCCGCTAGGCGGGGTCGTGAGTCCACGTAACACGACGACGCGACCAGGAGAATCTCCGTTTACAAAAGGTTGCTGTATGTTGGCGCTCTATCCTTTCGCAATGAATATTCAGACGTGCACTGGCCTAGCTCGTAACTGGGACGTGATAAAGTAATCTGATGGTTTTTTTGTGTGTGTGCCTTGTGACGTTTCACTTTCTCACCAACTCTTTCTTTGTCTTAAATGTTTTAACCTCTTCACATATTCCTTTCGTCTCTAGAATGAGGCAATTGTTCTTAAGAATTTCCTTCATTCCTATAATGCTGTTTTAAATTTACTTTCTTTGTTCAGATTCAGAGAGTCGGTCTTGCACTCTAATATTTTTGCTTCGCATGTGAAATTTGTGATCAAAGAGCACGGAAACAAAACGACCACACAACGAAACTGACCAGCACGTAAATTGTCACCTCTCTCTGCACTGGAAAGACCAGTAGGGAATTCCAGGAGGAACATTTTAAGGACATTCTATCTGTATCTGCCAAACGAAGTGATAGCTAGTTATGGTATCCGGCACAGGGGACTATTTTTTCTAAATCCGTATTGAGTCGTTTGAGCGAGTAAGTAGATCTAATAGATAACCTTCTAAGTGGATTTTCATTTCAGTGACATTAATTGTTATTGGAATATATACATGCCACTCAACTAATTATAATGTATGATTTCACTGGCAGTCATAGCTAATCACTGCTATTCTTCCCACCTCATGGTAGAAATAAATCAGGATTAAATAGTATAATGTATATCATTACTGTTACCTGGGAATTTTATTTATTTTATGGTGTTCTACTGATCTTTTTTCTATCTTGTGCCTTTCATTTATTATTTAGACCCGTATTCCCTCCCTCTCACTATTTGAACGCATCACTCAGGATTCATGTTGTTATTTTTGCATGATCTATTATGGGTAGAGATAACATAAACAAACCCAGATTGAAGCAGACGGATGAGTCTGCCTTTGTTATGTTTAAACACACACAGCCGAATTTTTCTCTCGTGCTCATCCGCGCACCCATACTGCTTGTATTGACTATCGGAAGATAAACACGAATTTGCCGGCAAGAAGGTTACATAACACTTCCGGGGGATGGACACTCGTATTTGTCAACATTTATAATAACAAATTAAACTGAAGGGTTTGTTATAAATTACAGACATAAGTCATCTAAAAAGCGGTAGTGTCAAAACCTTATATGGGAGAAGTTTGAAATTTTTGGTTGTCACTAGAGAGAAGGCGGGGGGAGGGGGGGGGGGGGGGGGGGGGGGGGGGGGGGGGGGGGGGGTAACGGGAAGAAGAAATATACTGTCGAACGTTCAAATTTGCATGGTCTAGCCAAAATATATTAACTAGACGACATTTGATTGGCGACTTTCACAGCGTGTAAAGTTGGGAGATCGTGGGCGAAAAGTCCTTTACATTGTAGCACAATTTTAGACTCCGGTACTGTGTTCCCTTGAGTAAAGACGACACCTTCAGACAAGCCAGGACCAAAGAAAAGTATGATTTAAATAAAGAGGATTGGACCAAGTATTGATAATCTTCTGAAATTAACCAGCAAGAAAACTCAACTTTATAATACTGGAAACCACAAAGTCCTCGAAACCTATAAACAGTATAATAGTGGGCTTATCATTAAAGTGATACTCGACTACCTGTATGACGGCCTCATACCCTGTGGCCCAACAGTATTAGGAAATATTCCTGTGTAAGACGTCTGTAGAGAAATATAACCCGCTACGGGGTGAGTTGTAACATACATGTTATCATTTCATATTTTACAGGTTTAACTCGCTGGTGGTTGTACAAGTTCATACGAGGCTGGCAACCCCAGCATATGAAAATGATAATCATGAACCACTACAGCAAGCGCTGTGACTGCTTCATGCCGGTTCTCTTACAGGGAACCAAAAGCAGAGATAGCCACAGGCTCCAATTGGATCAGGGAGTGGATAATTATGACATCATGGTGTACATATTTATTATATTAGCATTTTAATAAGTTCATATGTATATTTAAACATGCTTAAATCAGTCAAAAGCCGTTTTCCGCTGATCAGCTACATTTTTTTCCCGTCAGATTACCTGAATTAACGATGCTTTTTCATCCTATCATTTGGGTTTATCATTGATGCTCAAAGAGTGTAAAATTACTGAGAAAAAAGGAAAGGGTCGATGGAACGGACAGCCGGGGGCGAGGCAGAAACGAGCTAATACATCTTTATTTTCATAGGAGGGAGCCGCGCTGGTGTAATGGCTTCGGCGTTGTACTGGCGACCAGGTGTTCATGGTTCAAACCCGGGCGTCTGCTTTTGCCGGTTTGGGAAATGTTTACATAGGGAAGGGCGGCGGGGAAGGCAAAGCCACGAAATTTGACTGAATAACCTTAAGAGAACGGCACTGTGATGATTCTGAAATAAGCTCCTATGAAGAGTCCTCAGGTTCTAAAATCAAAAGCAGCCCAAGTCCTTCTAGGAGTATTTTCATAGGAAGGGCGGGAAGATGCAAAGTTCAGGAAAACCTTGAAAAATTAAGAGTGGCACTTGATTTCTGAAATATACTATGAAGACTCTCTAAAATAAAAGCACCGTCCTTCTACGAGTATTTACACTTCTGCGAAGAGTAATTTTGAACGAAGGTAGATACCTAAAGACCCTCAGTTTATACTCTAATTTTTGACCACTCTTGGGCTATCATTGCAGAGCAGGAGAGACAACCCATAACACGATATTCTATGATTAAAGAACTATTTTATTATCAGTTATAGGCAAGATATTTCGGACAGGAACTAGGACTATAAGAAGGTATACAATAATTTAGCCATTCAATGAATTTACCACGTGACTGACGAAATGTAAGCCAGTGGTTCTCAAGCATTAGCGACCATGCCTACCTTAAAAATGATTTACTGCTTAAGTGGCAACAATGTAAATCAGTGGTTCTCAAACCTGGACAGCAACGACCCCAACAGATTTTACTGCTGCACGGGAAACTATAACCCAGTGGTTCTCAAACCATTGGCGACAGTGACCCCAAAATGGCTATACTGCTCTACGGGCATAATATGAACCAGTGGTTCTCAAACATTTGATGACCATAGCCTCAATCATCACAGGTTGTGAAACTCATTGCCCACATGCGGAAAATCACTGCTGTAAACACGCAGACAGCCAGATCTAGGTTGAGATCCCCATATTCGCTGTCAACATCAGTTAAGATAGAGTATTTCATAGATAATAGATAACACCTTTTTTGGATAATAGCTTACTTACTTACTCGTTCCTCTTTTACCATGAAGTGTAGAGGTTTGAAAGAGAGAGCGCCATACTATCTTATCAGCTGTCTTCCTCCTGGCCTGGTTCTATTCTATTCCTCGGTCCTTCAGAGATTGTCTAATGTTGGGATATTACGTCTAATGTTAGTATATTAGCTAGGATTGTTATCGTCCAACACACATAGGAGATGATTTCTCTTGCAAGACCACTATTAGTACTTCAATTGTTTGATCATCCAGTTCAACCAGGTTACCATACCAGGGTACGATACCAGGCTGTCACACCAGGTGATTCTATCCTGAGTCATGAACAGTAATCAGAAGAGGTATTCAGTAGGGCCGACTAACTCCATCCGTGTTTGTGATGTGCACTGGGTCCGAGGAAGCCAACCCTGCCACCCCCTGAAACCACGAAAGAACTGCATTACGGTACACTGAGTGCTGGGACAGACCAAACCACAGAGAATCATAAATCCAGCAGCAGAAGCACAATCATGACTGCAGCTACTTCCAATCTAAGATGAGTAGTTTAAGTACCCAGCAAAACCACCACAGAAAAGATCATTCAGTCCACACGATGACCATTTTATTCTGACATTTCTCAGAACTATTAACAGATAGTTTGTAGATTTTTAACATTTTCAGGCGTGAGAATCTATCATCGTTTTTTTTAAAGTAACATAACAGAGTATGTTGTCATGTATTCCTGTAATATTGAATTGGGCTGTATATGTTGGTAAACCAATTTACACCCTTGGGGCTGAGCCGTAATTGAACTATCACTATTGGTTCGGGATATTTTTAATGTGGGCTGGGGACCAAATCTCTTTCTCAACTTTATGTACTCTACAAAGTCCTTTTTTAGGATTTCTAAGAAGGAATTTATCGTCCAGAAATATCTCGCTTAGTTGTTTCACCACAATCTTCTTTAAATTAAGGTTTTCTAATGGATTAATCCCGAAGAGAGACAGTTCATTCAACTTGCAGACTGAAATCTTAATGCACACTACTATGCCTGTGGATGATACAAAACAGACTTTTAAGATAAGCGTCTCCTGGAATTTATAGAATGCAGTGACTTGATAATAAAAAAAATGATGGGAACAACAACGAAGCTCAATTCAAAAGCTAAAGGATTAGATGCAGCAACTGACATAAGCTTTGCGACAACCAACCTGGCTAATGCAATGTCGACAGTGACATAGGACACAAACTATGACCATTTTCACATCACAGTAAGGCTAAAAAGTCAGCTATCTACCCCCGTCGAGGATCCGAGAATCCAGTTTTAACTAAAAAAAAAAAACGTGATGGCTTCCGCTCTGAGGTAAAAAAAGATGGAACAGGAAAAGAAAAAGGCAGAAAAAAAGGCAATACGGATATGTTTGCAGAAACCTTAAAAATCAACTTGCAAGCATTATATGTTTTTGTTATTATTATTATTATTGTTGTTGTTAATCAGAATCGACCTCACTGCACTCCGGGCAAACCCACAGGTGCTCAGTCTCCCTCAGCAAATGTCAAAGAGTATGAATGCTAATTGTACCTGTAGCACGCTGGTTGTACACACGACGGATGCATCCTCTCTCACGTCCATTTCTACTAGTCCCACGTTTGATACCAAACTCCAACAGTCTCAGCCTTGTTGATTCATCCATTGCAGTCTCATTATCCAGCAGGCGATCATTAATTGCCATTATTATCTCTCCCTTATCCATAGCCAGTGTCCCACTATGGGTGCTCTCGAGGCCAGTCTGTCAGCTCTCTCATTGCCACGTACCCATAATGACCAAGACAGTAGATCCACACTAGTTCTTGAAGACTGAAGGATTCTATTGATGTTTTTCATTCCTGCAGGAGCCATCTGTTCTGAACTTTCCGAAGCATGGCTTGAGAGTCTGACAGTATAACTGCCCTGGTTGAACGAACGAACGAACGAACGAACTTTATTTTCGAAGGGTAAAGAATTGGGCGCGCAGGCCCGTCTAACATTCTGCCCTTCCACTCTCATTAATCTTCCATACTATATCCTTTCATTCCCACATGATGCTTTAAGCATTAATTTAAAGGCATGCAACATTATAAAGTTACCATAACAGCATTCATTTACATTATGCAATCATAATTTTAAAAAATAATAAAAATGAGTCGGTTTTTTTTTTGAAACAAACAAGCTAGTAATTGGGGGAAAAAAGTAATAATAAAATAAAATAAATAAAACAATAAATAAATTCTGTATACCGACACTCACTCATGCGGTCAATCCGTCTACAATTAATCTGTATTTTTGAATGTGTCATCAATCATCAATACAAAAATTACATAAACACATTCTCGCTTATGTCCATACATTCTTGGTGGAAAATGAAATAATAATAATAATAACACTTTCTTACGCACTTCTGGGGCAGGAAAAGTCTTTTAGCAGTTTAAAAAAAAACAATAAAAAAAACAAATAAAAAAAATAAAAATAAAAAAAGCGGGTTCACGTAGTTTATCCAGTTCTAGCCTGACTTACTCCACTCTTTCACTTTGGATACATTTTCAACCCTAGTCACTTGACCAATCGTAGCCTCTGTCTGTGCCGTCCATGACATCCCCCATTATATATTTTTCTGTACGTTTACTTATGGAAGAAGAGGTCGGGGTGCCAAACGAAGGATCTTCCCTATGTGTAAATACAATAAGTAAGCCCTTGCCCTAACGACATTCCAGAAAAAGCATTACTTCTTTTTTTTTTTGGTCTCCTCAGAGATACCTAGGAACTAGACGGGGCAACGTATTAGTATCTACTACAAACATGCAAACTGTAGCTGACTATACAGCTAAATGAAACTAATAGCCTGCAGGTAAGTGACTGTACAGCTAGACTGAAACTAATAGCCTGCAGGTAGTAAGTGACTGTACAGCTAGACTGACTTGGACAACATAAAAATTGAAATGATAGAAGCCATTGAGAGCTTTGATATAGATACAATCACAGATCTATGCAACGATATATACAATACAGGATATATACCACACGACATGAAGAAATCAGTCTTTATAACACTGCCCAAAAACCTAACGCAACAGAATGTTCAGACTTCAGAACAATCAGCCTGATGAGTCATGCAATTAAGATACTGCTGAAAATCATACAGGAAAAAATAAAAAGTAAGGTAGACAGCGAAATCCAAGAAGAACAGTTTGGTTTTAGACGGAACAGCAGAACAAGAGAGGCAATATTTTGCCTAAGAATATTAGCAGAAAAATATACATAGGTCCAAAAAAGTATATACATGTGCTTCATGGACTATAAGAAGTCTTTTGATAGAGTCCATCATGAGAAATAATTGAATGCCTCGAAAACATAGGTATTAATGGAAAAGACATAAGAATACTCAGTAACCTTTATTGGGAGGAAACTGGAAGGAATTATTCACCATACATAGACATTAAAAGAGGTGTCAGACTAGGTTGTGTGCTGTCCCCCTGCCTATTTAATTTATACACCGAAAAAAATTTTCAAACAGATACAGTGAATACCAGGAATGAACATCAGTGGAAGGTCAATAAACAACCTTATATATGCAGCTAAAACCGAGTTGTTAGCTGAAAGCGAACAGGAGTTACAAGAACTAGTGAAGCAAGTGAACAGTATAAGTCATGAATATGGATTGGACACTAATATTGAGAAAACAAAAACTATCATAATTAGCAAAACAGACGATAAGCCCACATTAAAGATAAGCGTAAATGGGAAAATCCTGGAACAAGTCAAGAGCTACTTATATCTTGGTCATATAATAACAGAAGATGGCAGATGTGAAACAGAAATCAAGAAGAGAATAAAAATGGCCAAACCTACATTCAACAACATGAAACATATACTGACATCCAAACAGTTATCTCACAAATTAAAACTGAGAATCATAAAGTATTATATATATTCTGCATTACTGTATAGTGTAGAAACATGGACGATGAATGAGCAATTGGTAGAAAGAATTGAGGCCCTTAAAATGTGGATATATAGAAGAACGGGACGTATCTCATGGAAAGAGAAGAAAACAAATAAGGAGGTCCAAGAAAAACTAGGTGTGAAAAGAGAACCAATGAGGGAGATAAAAGTTCGGCAGCTAAAATACTTTGGCCACATAAAAAGGCATAACACCTTGCAGAAGACCATAATAGAAGGGAGAGTTGAAGGCAAACGTGCAAGGGGAAGACAGCGCTTTAAGTGGGAAGATAACATCAAAAGATGGACAGGAAAGAGTCTATCAGAGTGTACCACCAAGACAAGAGACAGAAGACGTTGGAGATCCATTACAGCCAACCTTCGTTGTGGAGATGGCAGCTGATGATGATGAGTAACTGACTGTATAGCTAGACTGAAACTAATAACTTGCAGGCAGTAACTGACTGTACAGCTAGACTGAAAATTGTAGGCAGTAACTGACTGTTCAGCAAGACTAAAACTACAAACCTGCAGGCAGTAAATGACTATACAGCTAAACTAAGACTACAAATCTGCAGACAGTTGCTATATAGCTAGACTGAAACTACAAACCCGCAGACAATAACTGACTATATAGCTTATACCTGTGTTCTGTCTACAATTTTCACTGTTGCCACTCTGCTTTTTCGTATGTTATCGAAATGTAAATATGACTTTTGTCTGAGTTGTACTCTGCCGTCCGTAGTTGCTGAAGTCTGTCACGGATCCGAAACGTATCATGGTGTCTTCTGTCTGTGTTATTCTCTGTCGTCCGTGGTTGTTGAAGTTGGTCACGGCACCAAAACGTATATGTGTGGCAGCCTACTCTTGTATTGTTTCAAGTATGTCACTGCTTTCTTTTCTACCCAGGTTCATTACTTCAACGGTGAAAGACGAAACGTATAACCAGACAGAGTGTCACACCAATACATTTATCCACGTAACTTTGCATGAAGATGGCTAAGTCCTGGTCTAGTCGAAACACAGTTTATTTACAAAATGTACATTTGGTTGTCATATAGCATATCGACCATCACACTTGGTCTTGTAGAACAATTTCATTGAATACCAAGTCTACTTGATTATGACTACTAAGCTTTCTTTCTTACGCTCTTGTTGATAATTCTGTCTGATTCAATATTAATGACTTCCTTGACTAATATCGTATATTCTTATAACGTTCAGGTTATGGATTGTTAATACCGGGCATCTCCGGGGGATGAATACTTTTCCTGAATATTCTAACTATCACTGGCCTCACAAGGCTGACCCACTGAACTTCTTAGCTATCGAATCTCTACATACCTCGTCAAAATGATCAATTCTCTTGGTATCGAATTTCCTTCATAAATTCGTTCTTTACTTGTCTGCTTATTGTAGTTATTATCTTCTACTGTATGATGCCGCTGAGTCTGTCCACCACAGATCACCGAGTTAGCAAACTTCGATGAGCAAGCGTATGTCTGTCAAGATGGCTGGTTCACTTGGCACAACCGTTATCTAGGTTCGTGCGACCTGAGTGTCTAACTGGCGCTTCTCGGATGTCTCTTTTCTCAACTGCCCCTAAGAGCGTGCATCGTGAACTCTATTCACTAATCTAACCGTCTTCCGGGAGGTTTTATGCGCACCTTCCTCGGACAACCTTCTTGCCCTTTATCTTACTGCTTATACGTAACTGTGACAGCGCCATCTTGAGGTCTGTCGTTCTAGGCGCTGGCCCCATCTGGGCAGTCATATTGTCTATGTGGTTTAGTGCCTTTTGATCACGTTATCTTCGAGCAGATTTATTACAAGGCCATAATATATGCCTACATATTAGTTGTGTTTTTGCTCTAGTTGTGTAAATCTGTGTTTTCATGCATTCTGGAGCAATAATCGCGTGTGTTATCTGTGTGGCGCAGATTAATACGCGAGCGCGCAGTAAATTGAGTGGTTAGGCCAGGGCTTATAAAAAGGGGTAGCAAGCGGCGAAACCGGTCTATGTTTGAGAGAGCCGCCCAGTGAGAACAGACTAAGAAGACACACAAGAGCCAAGCTGTAAATGCCTTGAGCACGTGAGTTAATTCAAATTAGCATTAGTTTTCTAGGATTCTGAAATTATATCGATGTGGCTATTTTAATGTTTAATGGGATAGATAGATAGATAGATAGATGTGAGAGTTTAAGAGCGATTATTTCATTCTTCAGAAAGGCTATTCCACTGGAAATTTAGATAAGATTAACGATCGCAAGATAGTAGCCTCGTGGTGATAAAAGGCGGCGATAGCGAGTCTGATTAAACACGCTCCGCGTGGTAAACCTATAATATGTTATGCCGAGCGACACGTTGTGTATTTAGTCCCAGTTTGGCTTAAGTCGAGAATAATTATATTGTATTCTTTATGTAAGAGTAATTTAGTGTATTTCACGTTTATTGATAATTCTACTGTATATTTAATGGGTTACTGTGAGGTGAGAATATGTATTTAGATTTCTGGAGAGCGCGAGGCCACTCCTTTGTTGAGACAGGTGTTTCTCTGTTTGCTCCTGGTGGAGCATGGAAACACCAATGCGGCTGGTGTCCACCACAAGCCAACAGAAGCATTTTTATGCTATTACAGTGGTTGTTCCTGTAATAATGTGTTTCATGCGATGAGATTCCCAGCCGCACGAGTCGTCACATACGACATGCTTCAGAATGCAGTAACGAATATTGAGATAGACCAGTTGTGAGGTGGTGGTTAATTCTCATTATTGAGATTATTTGTTGTACATGTATTGAAGAATATTATTTTATGTCCAGTTGATTATTATTGTTGTGTGAACAATGGTTTGTGAGAGCACGTGGGCGTACCAGATGTATATTTCTCTTCTCCGCTCCTGAGGGAGCATGGGGCCACCGGTGTGGTTTACCTCAGCATGGAGCATTCAGATGCTTTTGCAGTAGTGGTTTCGGTAGCAACCTATGTTACCCGGTGCGATTGCCAGCCTCATGCACAACACCATACTAGTCGCATTGGGCGACACGCATGAGTGTGTGAGATAGTTGATGATGTCAGGTGGGCGCATGTTTTCTGTATGGTAAGTGTTATTATCCATGCTATTGATGTTCACTTAGACGTTGTTTTATTTATTATTTTTCAGACAGTCTATGAACACTGACTGGGTGTTTGTTGGATTGTTTGTTTGGTGTTCGGTAGAATTAAATGTTGATCTGCTTAAGGCTTTGGGTTGCTTGAATTGTTAAGTCTGCTGCTGAGAGGGTTGCAAGCAACCAATAATTGCAACCCCTGTCAAACGATCCTTTATAAATTTTCTTAGTGCACGGGTCTTGGGTGTGAGGTACCCCTAGCGCCCCTGTCACAAGTGGCGTCGTCGACAGGATTGACAGACAGCACGCAGTGAAGCAACTCTTCAGCAATCAGAGCAGCAACAGCCGAAACAGTAGAACACCCAGTTCAGTGCAAGGCGAGGGACGGGATCATCCAGTTTGTCAAGATTTCTAGTCAACTCTACTAGCAACAAGATGGCGGCACGCAACACACGTGCTGCTAGTAGAACTGATAACGAAGATGTGGCTGAGGTGGATGACCCTGTAGTAGGGCTGGATCGTCAACCAGAACGAGTGCAGTACATCGTGGTACCTACTCACAAGAGGGTGCGGTGCTTTGGGGGAGCGCAGGGGTCCTACGGCCGAGGAATATGTCAGAGAGGTGAGAGCTGCCTGGAGAGTAGGGATGATGAGTAAAGAGGACCAGGCAGATGTTATTCTTGACAGTGTGACCCCAAGTGTCCGTAGGGAGCTGAGGATTCAGGCTGATGACGGTGACCCAGAAGCAATGCTACATTCCATTCTTAGGGTGTATGGGGAGCGTCGGAGCATCCCAGAAGTAATGGCCGCGTTCTACTCTACCCGGCAAGGTGCAAGGGAGTCTCTTTGGGAATTCTCCCATCGCATTCACGAGGTGTTTGAAAGTGCTGTAAGGGCACAAAAGCAGAACAACGTCACTCCTTTGGCGCCATCCTTTCTTCGTGACCAGTTTGCTGCTTGTCTGAGAGATGACCTACTAAGAAAGCTTGCAAAGGAAATGATCATCAAGGAGCCAACAGCATCGTTCACGTCGGTGAGGGACTATGCCCTACGGTTTTTGGAGACTGAGCCCACTTCTGGGGCTGGTGTTGCCAGTGTCGAAGCAGCTTTGGGGGCTTGTGTTGCCAGTGTTGAAGTGGCAAGAACAGAGACTGTGTCAGATACGCATGCATTAAACGCAGAAGTAGAGCGGCTGAGAGCACAGGTGGCTCAATTAGAGGCTAAAATTGATGCGATGTCTCAGGAGCAGGGGAGACGTACCAGGACAGTTCGTTGTTTTAGATGCAGAGAACTAGGCCACGTACAGAATCGATGTCCACAGGCGTTAAACTAGACCCCTCTGCGGCTGGGAGTCAGGTTACAGAAGGGGAGCAGAATGGCTCAAAGATAAAGAGGGTTGGTGGTCGACCGGAGTGTGAGGTGCTTATTGCAGGGAAGAAAGTCAAAGGCGGCCAGGGATGTAAGGGTAGCAGGAGGCGACCCAGGGCACCAAGGAAGCCTAGGAAAATAAGATGCTTCAACTGTGGAGACCTTTCGAACCACATGGCAGCCAAGTGTCCCCAGGGCCCGCTTCCTAAGCGATGTTTCCATTGTAGGTCCCCGGACCATTTGATATCGGTTTGCCCATCAAAGAGCGCCCTCTCTAAGCGTACCAACACATCTACATTGCCGTCACAGTGCAAGCCAAGAGATGGCCGTGGCAACTGTCACCATAAGGGCGCCAGGAAAAGTGGTCGGCATTTAGAGGAGGAGACTCATCTAAAACTCGTTGAAGGACACGTTTCCAGGCTACGAGGGGCGCACGTAAGAGCAGAGCCACCGTTGCAGAGTTTTGCAGCAGTCCGGAAAGAGAGATGTGACAAGCTGTCGTGTTCTACTCCACTACAGGTCGGAGAATTGGTGAAGAAGAGAATGCACGACGCTGAGAGATCCGAGATTCGTGATATGTGGTCAGAAGACGAGTACGTTGTAGTTCGTGCTCCCACAATGACAGGGGGTCCATATATCATCCAACGAACGGACAGAGCGAGTCCGAGCATTAGAGTCACCGGCAATGACCTGAGACGAAGTGAAGGAAAAGGTGATCCTCCAGATTTGGAGAATACGACTGGGGAGCCTGATTTAGTGTAGTTGTCGGGACGACAACAAAATCAGGCGGGGAATATGTGACAGCGCCATCTTGAGGTCTGTCGTTCTAGGCGCTGGCCCCATCTGGGCAGTCATATTGTCTATGTGGTTTAGTGCCTTTTGATCACGTTATCTTCGAG
Source organism: Oreohelix idahoensis (assembly GCA_024509875.1). Taxonomy (NCBI): domain Eukaryota; kingdom Metazoa; phylum Mollusca; class Gastropoda; order Stylommatophora; family Oreohelicidae; genus Oreohelix; species Oreohelix idahoensis. The sequence continues at coordinate 80,360 of JAMPIV010010621.1, forward strand.
CAGATTTATTACAAGGCCATAATATATGCCTACATATTAGTTGTGTTTTTGCTCTAGTTGTGTAAATCTGTGTTTTCATGCATTCTGGAGCAATAATCGCGTGTGTTATCTGTGTGGCGCAGATTAATCCGCGTAGCGCGCAGTAAATTGAGTGGTTAGGCCAGGGCTTATAAAAAGGGGTAGCAAGCGGCGAAACCGGTCTATGTTTGAGAGAGCCGCCCAGTGAGAACAGACTAAGAAGACACACAAGAGCCAAGCTGTAAATGCCTTGAGCACGTGAGTTAATTTAAATTAGCATTAGTTTTCTAGGATTCTGAAATTATATCGATGTGGCTATTTTAATGTTTAATGGGATAGATAGATAGATAGATGTGAGAGTTTAAGAGCGATTATTTCATTCTTCAGAAAGGCTATTCCACTGGAAATTTAGATAAGATTAACGATCGCAAGATAGTAGCCTCGTGGTGATAAAAGGCGGCGATAGCGAGTCTGATTAAACACGCTCCGCGTGGTAAACCTATAATATGTTATGCCGAGCGACACGTTGTGTATTTAGTCCCAGTTTGGCTTAAGTCGAGAATAATTATATTGTATTCTTTATGTAAGAGTAATTTAGTGTATTTCACGTTTATTGATAATTCTACTGTATATTTAATGGGTTACTGTGAGGTGAGAATATGTATTTAGATTTCTGGAGAGCGCGAGGCCACTCCTTTGTTGAGACAGGTGTTTCTCTGTTTGCTCCTGGTGGAGCATGGAAACACCAATGCGGCTGGTGTCCACCACAAGCCAACAGAAGCATTTTTATGCTATTACAGTGGTTGTTCCTGTAATAATGTGTTTCATGCGATGAGATTCCCAGCCGCACGAGTCGTCACATACGACATGCTTCAGAATGCAGTAACGAATATTGAGATAGACCAGTTGTGAGGTGGTGGTTAATTCTCATTATTGAGATTATTTGTTGTACATGTATTGAAGAATATTATTTTATGTCCAGTTGATTATTATTGTTGTGTGAACAATGGTTTGTGAGAGCACGTGGGCGTACCAGATGTATATTTCTCTTCTCCGCTCCTGAGGGAGCATGGGGCCACCGGTGTGGTTTACCTCAGCATGGAGCATTCAGATGCTTTTGCAGTAGTGGTTTCGGTAGCAACCTATGTTACCCGGTGCGATTGCCAGCCTCATGCACAACACCATACTAGTCGCATTGGGCGACACGCATGAGTGTGTGAGATAGTTGATGATGTCAGGTGGGCGCATGTTTTCTGTATGGTAAGTGTTATTATCCATGCTATTGATGTTCACTTAGACGTTGTTTTATTTATTATTTTTCAGACAGTCTATGAACACTGACTGGGTGTTTGTTGGATTGTTTGTTTGGTGTTCGGTAGAATTAAATGTTGATCTGCTTAAGGCTTTGGGTTGCTTGAATTGTTAAGTCTGCTGCTGAGAGGGTTGCAAGCAACCAATAATTGCAACCCCTGTCAAACGATCCTTTATAAATTTTCTTAGTGCACGGGTCTTGGGTGTGAGGTACCCCTAGCGCCCCTGTCACATAACTATGCCTTCACACTAGGTAAGATGGCCGTCTGTTTAATCTTTCAAGGCTGAAGGCAAAAACAAAAATCAGAAGGGTCACTATAAGAGACTTGTTGTTCGCTGATGATGCTGCAGTCGTCACTCAAAGCCAACAGGAGCTTCAGAGCTTGATGAATCGCTTCACTAAAGCATGCAAGGACTTTGGCCTCACAATAATTCTAAAGAAAACGAATGTGCTGAGTTAGGATGTGGGTGCTGCACCAGTTATCACTATCGATAACTATGAATTGGCGGTGGTGCACCACTTCACATACTTAGGGTCTACCATCAATGACAAACTCTCACTGGATACAGAAATCGACAGCCGCATTGGCAAAGCTGCAGCTACCATTGCCCGCCTCACATCGCGTGTTTGGGGAAACTCTAAACTCACAATGAAGACCAAAGCTGCGGTATATAATGCCTGCGTCACCAGCACACTCGTATATGGCAGCGAGACCTGGACGACCTATGCTAAGCAAGAAAGAAGGCTCAATACCTTCCATTTGCGGTGTCTACGCCGCATCCTCGGCATCTCGTGGAAAGATAAAGTGACAAATGTCGAGGTGTTGTCACGTGCTGGCCTTCAAAGTATGTATACGCTTCTTAGACAGCGCAGACTTCGCTGGCTTGGCCATGTTCGCCGCATGGAAGATGGTCGCATCCCAAAATGGCTTCCTGCAAGGAGACCATCTGCAGTGGTGGCTCCACGCACCATATATATATATATATATATATATATATATACAGGGTGGCCCAAAAAAGTGAGAACATCTCGTAGCAAAGGGTTATTTAATATAATTGGATTAATATAACGTTTTGTCATTTACAGTTGTATGCCAAGTAATTACGCTAATCGGAAAACATGTTCAATGTGTCCCCCTGCTTCTCAACGACTTTTTGTAAGCGTTGGTGCCACTCGTTTATGCTTCTGTCAATAAAGCGCTGCCCTAGATTTCTCCATTCCTCGATTATTGCCAACTTGAGCTGCTCAACTGTGATAAATTTTAGTCGACGGTAGACTTTTTCTTGCAATGCACCCCATATGGCATAATCGACAGGGTTTAAATCATGACTGTGTGGTTGCCACATGTTTGGCTCGATAAAGTTAACATTCTCCTGATGAAGAAAGTTTATCGTATTTCTGGCTGTGTGTGATGGAGCTCCGTCCTGCTGTAATGTCCAGTTATGGCGACCACATGTCGCTTGAATGTCAGGCAGCAAACCTCGTCTGAGAACATGTTCACAATAGTATTTACTGTTTACTTTGGCGCCTGGTTCAACGAACATAACACTAGTTTTCCCCATTCGAGACACACCAACTGATACCATGATACCGCGGCTGAAATGTTCACGTTCTCGTATAAGTCTCCTTTCTGGAACTTGCTTTTTCTTTGTTTCAACTGAATAAACACGATCATTTTGAGAATTAACTGGCGTGGCAACGGTGAATGTCTTTTCGTCTGTAAACCAAATGCTTCGTACACTTCTCTCATTAGGAAACCGTTCACGTCGCTGCTGACTGCGTTGCAAACGTTTCAATGTGCAATTTTCGTTGAGCGTCTGCCCGATCACACGCTTGTACGTTTTAAGTTGTAAATCTTGCTTTACAATACGTTGCACCGACGACCGTGGTATACCCGTTTCTCTTTCAATTTCCCGCGAACTTTTGTGACTGTGAGGATCATCATTTTGACTGCAGATCAGCTCACTCACCCGCTCAATGTTCTGTCGTGTTCTAGCAGACTTTGGACGACCACTTCCGGGTTTACGTTCTGTTGTACCGTCGTTGTCAATTTTTTAAATAACCCGACTGACACTAGCTATGCTCCAGGCTTTGTTAGGAAACTCATTTATCATTCGCCTAGCACCCCATTGTTTTTCCATTCGCAAATTTTTAATCAGAATACGGTTTTCTGCTGTGATTTTTGTCATTCTGGTTAAATATTTTCAAAACACACAGAAGTTGACGATTGGTAAATTAAAAATCAAAGATGGCGACCGGAAATTGTCGTAATAATAACGTCATATAGTTAAATAGCTAAGTAAGTAAATCAGTAAACTATTTAAGCTATTATGGATACAGTTAAACAAATTTTGATGTAATTATATTACATTGTAAGAGATGTTCTCACTTTTTTTGGGCCACCCTGTATACACAGACGGCTTCATTACTTGAAAGTGACTGAGAGACGTCATAACCTACATTAGTTGGCATAACAATTGTGCAAAAAGAAAGTTTTTTTTTTTTTAAATTGTCTCAAAGGATTAAACTATATAATAAACATAAAAAGTACCGTTCTGCAGACAGCAAGTGTTAAAATCAACACGAATTCAACAAACGACAGTTGGACATCCCCGGCAAAATACCACCACGTTTGTTACTAAGGGTTCCTTCTATGCTGATTTTAAGCGGAAAGGTTTATTAATTTCATACTCCAGTTTAATCTCTTTTTTTATATTTTCTTTCGCTTTTAAATAGCGTACGAGGACCGAACTCTCTGGCAGGCACGATTGCCACCAAAAGTACGAGCTAATAAGCTCCAGTGACTTATTTATGACAACACAACGTCTAGCCCAGGAAGAAAGTCGTGTAATGTGTCTGTGTAATTAATGCACCGCCATTTTAAGGCAAGATAATAATTATTCTTCTTTCTGTCATATACATTTGCGTGGCCAACTCCTTTTTTCCTTTCCGTTTGTGCGTGTGTGTGTGTGTGCGTGTGAGAGAGTGTGTGCGTGCGTGCGTGTGTGTGTGTGTGTGTGTGTGTGTCCCCTCTTAATTTCTTCTTTCTAATTTATTTTATACAACGGAATCTTGTTAGGAGGTTGTTCTAGTCTATTTTGTGTTGTACAGTAGAATCTCGTTAATAAGTTTTTCAATTCTTATTTGTGTTGTACAGTAGAATCTTGTTATTTGTGTTGTACAGTAGAATCTCGTTAATAGGTTTTTCCAGTCTTATTTGTGTTGTACAGTCGAATCTCGTTAATAAATAAACAAACAACACACAAAGGTATGATCAGGCACTCAGTGGGAAAATAAAGAAGTAGAAGACCAGACCACAGAAAAACAACAGAAGTGATAGGCTTACGGTTTTCAATTCTTATTTGTGTTGTACAGTAGAATGTCGTTAATAAGTTTTTTAATTCTTATTTGTGTTGTACAGTAGAAATTTGTTAGTAAGGTTTTCAATTCTTATTTGTGTTGTACAGTAGAATGTCGTTAATACGTTTTTCAATTCTTATTTGTGTTGTACAGTAGAAATTTGTTAGTAAGGTTTTCAATTCTTATTTGTGTTGTACAGTAGAATCTCGCTAATGCGTTTTTCCAGTCGTATTGATAAGGTGGAACTTTCTTGCTGACTGATTATCGAAGATACTCCAATACGTGTTTGTCCGGTTCTTTAATTCAGGATCCTGATCCTATTCGTCTCTGGCCCTCTCTGGAGTGGCTACTTTGACGTTTTGCGAAGCCGTGGTTTTTTTAGCCTCATAATTTGCCAGGTTATATTGTACCATTTCGTCCGCGTTGCATTTCCGACAAAACGTCCAATCAGAATAAATATATGTCCTACTCTCGTCGGATTCAATCCCTGAGCACGAATAGACGTGGGTAGGGGTTTTAATTATCACCTTCACCCTCGTCTAAGATATTCTAAGAATATCATATCAAAGAATGAAACATAACCATATATGGCCATGCCTTGTCTATTTACTCTTATGCAGACTTGCGAACACATCAGCGAGCTCATCCCTCAAATATTGCATTGCCCATAATGTCTCCCCAGACGGGTTTCTCTGTTATTATCACTACAGAAGTCTAGACGGAAATGCTTATGCAATTTGCACCCGTACCTAAATTCGTTCACCAGACAGACAATCGCTGACCACAGACGTTTTTTGTTTGAGACAGACAATCTGATCTTCCTTTGTCCTTTCAATCAAAGTGTCGGGAGGTGTTAGCGATGAACCACGAATACAGGTGGTCATTCCTTCTCTCACCTGTACTCCGACTGGGGCGTAAAAGAGTTACGCAACGTAAAAAAAACACACCACGTTCATAGATTTCCAGACCGTCTATTATCGATCATATTTACACTCACGACTTTGTAATTTCTCAAAGTAATCTATTCCAAGATGTATAATTATCTTCCTGGCAAAACTGTCCGGAAATGATTACATCATTCATCCGGCCAAGCAAACAATGACAACACTTGGTCCCTCAGAGACATTCCCAGCGATAGGATAATCGATTGTGGCCAACCAAAGGTTGTTTACTTAAATCGGCCGCACCCATGCACGATTTGGCAGAAAAATGTGTTACACATTAGTAAAACATACTTCTCTCTACCGATCCTTGGTGTCAATATGGGTTCAAACGAAATGGATTGATTACCCTATTCAGTAAAAGATGGTTGCTGAAGTCCCGACATAACAAGAATTGAGGGAAGGGAGTGTAAACAATGAATAGAAAATACCAAATACTGTAAGAGGGGGGAAAAACTAAAGAGAAGAGCACATAATGAATTATAGGATGGCACAGGTAAATGTGACGTTCGAGGTTATTCTGTCACGTTGATTTATATTTGGAATAATTATGAGTTTCCTTTGGCAGGATTGGCAATTTATTGAATTGCCTGTAAAGTGTATGCTTACAAAAAGGTTCGCTAGGTTTTTTTTTTTTTTGGTAGCTGTATTTATGTGATGAAACAATCTCGATCGTTACATTTTCCTGTGCCATCCTTTAATTTCTTCTGTGCTCTTCCCTTTTCTTTTTCTACCTCGTACAGTATTTGTAGTTTTCGCCTCATAGTTCAAGGTTTCTTGTAATGTCTGGGCCTAATTGACTTACTAATTGTTTTGATCGTTGACTTTCGTTTGAAACCATATTGACTCCTGGATTTTTAGAGGCAAGTTTTTGTGTACTGTCGTGAAACGAAGTGTAACCCACTACTTTGTTAATCACTATGTCGAGATACAGATTTGCTTCAACCAATCAACTTGCACCGTTCACCAGTCTCTGAGACAGAATAAATTATACTGTTCACGCAGTTCACGCAAGATGGCGGCTAAAAACTGAATAAAATTAGGCTGTATGAGCAAAAGACGAAACCGGAGGAAACCAATCAACTTGCTCCGCCAGGAACCAACCGAAAGCTTTCCTTACGTATTTACCTGCGTATATATTCGGGCGGAATTTTATCCTAACCACGCAATCCCGAACTTGACGCCAGAGATACTGACTGAAGAGGAAGAAGCTGTCACCTCTTGATTTATAGTTTACCTGAGGGCATCGACCTGCAACCTACTTCACTAGTCGAGTCAAAACCTGGCCAGTTTAAAATCTTAGGAGGGTTTATTTGTGTCCTAAAAACCTGAGGTCGTATGTTCGAGTCAATCCCGCTGCCTGGAACTTCTCAGGAGCATAGAGATTGTACAGAAGCTACATCTTTAGTCCCCCTCAGTCTTGGGTGGGCTAAAGTAACGAGCCTCAGCAGGAGTTGTGTGAACCAAACTACGGAGAACAGAACTGTTTAAGAGAGATGAGTACACATTCGTACCATTTCTGTCAGCATTGTGAGCATAGAAACTGACAGTGATGAGAAAGTGAAATTAGCATAGCAGGAGACAAAAATAACAGCATAGCGGATAAGTGTTTTTTTTTTTTTTTTTTTTTTTTTTTTTCGTACGCCCGCTAATACTCGAGGCGAAATCTCAGGTTATTTTTAATGTCTAACCTGACATTGATTTTTACGTGAGTATCCTATTTTCTTGTACAGAGACAAGTGTCCCTCGCCATTCAGGCAGATACTCGCCGTTTTCGGAGGTACCCATTAGAGCTGGGTCGGCTCAGGAGCCGCCAGTCCCTGGTCGACGACACTCCTTCAAATGTCCTCGCCAGGTCTCGAGTTAATCCAGTCCAAATCCCGGTCGACGAAAAATCCTCAAATGCCGTCGCCCGGGTTTGATCCTGAATCACCCGGTCGCCAGAGCGGTGTTGTAACCACTACGCTAGCGCGGCTCCTGCGGATAAGTGTAATATCCTTAATTAACAGCACAGCTGATACATGTACTATAATTGAATAACAGCACAGCTGATATAATTTTTTGTTCCTATAAATTGGAAAACTTGTTGTAATATTTAGTTACATATCTATATAAATATTTGTAAATCATATGTAAACTTACAAATTCATTACATTCCATTTTTCAACATTCACCCTTCAGCACAAGAGTAGATAGTGTATATACTAAATAAAATTAAGGAAATTGTATTTGAACGACTTGTCAATTTTATCAGTGTTAAGTAAAATCTGTTTCCTTGTTTATTAATATCACAGTTAGTTACACAGCGGAGGTGGCACTTTATGTCGGTCTCCTCTCTACTATTGTTTCGAGATCAGAACATTCACAGCCGTAACTAATTTGTGATACCAGTAGTTCTCTCAGACACTGGGACTTCACCATTTTCTGCAGAAATTCTATTTCTGTAATTGTCAGTACTATACTGATCCTACAGCCAAATAAAACCTCTCGCCACACTGGGGGCTCGTTCCTTGGATATTTCTGTATATCTTGAGCCATACTTAGTCTATTCATCTATCTACACTCTATCTTGTGCCACCCATAGATAACATAAGAAATATATTTTTGAAAAAAAAAAAAAAAAAAAAAAATTCTATAATAGGATTTTTTATATTTTCTTAGGAGGAGTACCATTTAGTACTCAGTAAATAGTTGATGCTCACAAAGTTGCACGGAAATTGTTTGTTCCTTTAAAGTAATTAAGTCTAATTACAATAACTTGGTTATAGTAAATATACATACCCTATCTAAGTAACGCCATGGCTGATCTAGTGAAGTTCAGGACTGCGATCATGCAGATGGGTAAGGAATTAAATATGACAGGTGATGCTTTCACTCAGTATGTCACAACAGAAGTGGACAAACATATGGATAGGGAAGAAAGAAAGTTGCAATTAGAGACTGAAGCAAGGAAATTAGAGGCTGATAGAGAAGCAAAGAAATTAGAGGCTGAAGAAAGGCGGTTGCAAGCGGAAGCTGAGAGAGAAGCCAAAAGACTGGAAGCTGAGAGAGAAGCCAAAAGACTGGAAGCTGAGAGAGAAGCCAAAAGACTGGAAGCTGAGAGAGAAGACAGAAGACTGGAAGCTCAGAGAGAAGACAAAAGATTGGAAGCTGAAAGAGAAACTAAAAGGTTAGAAGCTGAGGAAAGGAAATTACAAGCAGAGAGAGACCATCAGTTGAGATTAAAAGAGCTTGAAATTCAGGCAAATACTGGCAATAATGGTGGTAGCTCACCTCACTCTGAGAGTAGCTCCAGCCAGAGCACCTCAAGTGGGGCCATGAATTTTCATCTGGACCCATTTGTTGAGAAAGAAGATGCCATCGAGTCGTACCTGGATAGATACGAAAGACTAGCCACTACCCATGGCTTAGTGAAAGAAAAATGGAGTCTTAAACTATCTCATGGATTGAGAGGTGTGGCCTACGATGTGTATTTGAAGCTCTCAAGAGATGACCAGGAAGATTATGAAATCCTGAAACAGGCACTGCTTGTGAGATATGAAAAGAACTCAGAATCATATAGAAAGAAATTCCGAACCGCTAAACTTCTTCCCGGAGAAAACTATCACCAATTCTCTGCTAGACTGGAACCTATTTGGAAAAATGGAGTTGTTTAGGAAAGTGTCAGGATCTGAAAGAAATGATAATGATGGAGCAAGTGAAAGAGTCCATGCCTCAAGAAATGAGGAAGTTTATCATGGAACAAGGAGCAGAGAGAGATTGGAAGATATTGTAACTGTTGCTGAGAGATATCAAGCAGCTCAGGCAGAATTATTAGGAAATAAGAAGAAGCAGGGTGAAAACTTCAAATCATCCCAAAACTATACCAAATATGAACAAAAGGACCATACCACAAGGAACAAACAAAGATTTGACCAAAAGGACAAAAACCCTCTAAGATCGGATAAGACACCTTACCGGAAGGAAGGAAAGTGGTGTAAAACTTGTCTAATGAGTAACCACAATACTGCGGACTGCAGAAGGAAGAATCCTCCTCATCATGCTGCATGTCTTACAACAGGGAATCAGGGAAGGAAGGAAATGGCAGTAAGTCAGAAAGACTTCCATCATCCCCCTGTCTGTGAGGAAGTGACCGTGAATGGCACTCAAGTACTGTGTTTATATGACACAGGATTGGACTTTGATTCAGTTGTGTGCTCTTCTCTAGTGAGTCCTGACCAGATAACCACAGAAACAGTGGAAATCAGAGGACCGATCAAGGGAGCAAGAACCATGACATTACCCATAGCCCGAATCAACATAAGATCTCGCTATGTGGAAGGAGAAATCAAAGCAGCAGTGATGGACGACCCTATTTACCCTTTGATTTTGGGGTGTAGGTATGTTTTCCTTGGAGAACCTATAAAACCTGTAGTTATGGCAACAGTCCAGACCAGGGAAAGCTCCAGGAAAATGGAGGAAAATCCTATCAATACTCATCCAGAAGAGATGAAAAAGGCTCAAGCAGCGGACAGCACATTGAAGCCTTGTTTCGGCAAATTGCCTAAAGCACATAACCCTCCAGAGAAAGGAGACTTGTATATGAAGAATGGCCTACTATACAGAAAAGCTGGAACAGGACCTAAAGGGCATGGACAGCTTGTAGTGCCAAAATCTTACAGGGAGAAGGTTATGACGCTAGGACATGCTATACCCTTCAGTGGACATATGGGAATAGGGGCCACTGGACAAAGGATAGCCTGTCACTACTTTTGGCCAGGAATTACAGAGGACATAAAAAGATATGTAAGATCCTGTCCAGAATGCCAAAGAGTAGCTCCTAAGCATAGGACTGCACCAGCAACACTGGGAGAAATGCCTATTATGGGAACCCCTTTTGAACGTGTTGCAGTAGATATTGTTGGACCCCTCACTAGGACCAAGAAGAGAAATGCTTACATCTTAACCTTGGTTGATACTTGCTCTATGTGGGGAGAAGCAGTGGCCATGTCAGCTATAGATTCAAAGCACGTGGCAGAGGCCCTGTTGACAATATTTACCCGATTAGGTTTCCCGCATCAGATATTGACTGACAATGGGTCTCAGTTTAAGGGAAAGCTAACACAAGAAGTATTCAGGATATTTCAAGCCAGGCACTATCATTGTAGTCCCTACCATGCCCAAGGGAACGGTCAAGTAGAGCGGTTCAATGGTACGCTAATTTCAATCCTTAGAAAGCTGGCGAGTGAAAAACCTGATACTTGGGATACATACTTACCCGCTGCACTACTTGCATATAGGGAAGTACCCCACAATTCAACTGGATTGGCTCCAGCTACATTATTGTTTGGAAGACCAATAAAAGGTCCACTGGAAGCATTGCTGCGGACATGGACTGATGAAAAGGCAGAGGAAACAGTGACTTCCTCATACCAGTACGTCAACGAGTTGACATCTCGATTGAAAGCGGGTTGGAAACTGGCCAATGATAACTTAAGACAGGCCAGGAGGAAGCATGCTGCCTACTACAACAAAAAAGCAAAGGATAGGGAACTGGAGGTGGGTGAAAAGGTGTTATTACTGTTGCCAAGCAGCAATAATAAATTGCAGATTGGATGGCAGGGACCCTATGTCATACTGGAGAAACTTTCCAGGACCAATTATAAGATTGACAAGAAAGGAAAGGAGAAGGTATATCATGTCAATCTTCTTAAAAAATACTATGACAAGGAATCATCAGAAGTTGCACATATTATGACCCTAGCCATTGCAACAGAAATGCACGGTGAACCACTTCACTCTATGGAGTATCCACTCACAACTACAGAGGATTATGTTCAAGTAAATATTAGTGAACATTTAACTCCAGAGCAGAAGAGGGTTCAGAAGGTGTTGGAAACCCATGCTGATGTGCTCACAGATAAGCCAGGTCGTACGAATCTGTTAGAGTACGACATGAAGGTTACCGACCCTACCCCAGTATGCATGAGAACATACCCTATACCCTATGCGAAAGCCCAAGCACTAAGGGAGGAAGTTGATTATCTGTTGAAGGAGAAAATTATCTCGAAGTCAGACTCTCCCTATAGCTCAAGTGTGGTGCTATTGAGAAAACCGAGTGGTGAACACAGGTTATGTATTGACTACCGGAAGCTTAATGCGATCACAGAATCTCAGGTGGACCCATTACCTGACACCAACCAGCTGTTCTCTACACTGAGTAAGGCTAGGTATTTATCGAAGGTAGATCTAAGTAAGGGATACTACCAAATACCAGTGAAACCAGAAGTTAGGAAAATGCTGGCATTTGGTACATCAGACGGACACTACGAGTTTAATGTACTACCTTTTGGGCTGAAAAATGCTCCCAGTATCTTTTCAAGAATGATGAGGAAATTATTGGAACCTCTACAAAATCCCCATATCACTAACTTTATGGATGACATTCTTGTTGCTACAAACACATTTGAAGAGTATATAGTAGCGCTCTCCATGTTGTTTGACAGACTGAGAGAAACTGGATTGACTGCACGTCCAACCAAGTGCTATATCGGTTGTAAGGAGTTGGAATTCCTAGGTCACACTATTTCTACAGGTCATATGTCTCCTGACCCAAAGAATATAGAGAAGCTAAAGAAGGCACCCAGACCTCAAACGAAGAAAGATGTGAGATCATTCGTGTCATTATGTGGGTTCTATCAGAAGTACATACCCCACTTTAACTCTCTGTGTGCACCATTAACTAACTTAACGAAGAAAGGACAGCCTGACAAAATCCAATGGAATGCTGATTGTGAAAAAGCTTACACAGAGCTAAAAGCAAAACTCACCAGCAAACCCATCCTTACACTACCCGATATCACACAGGAATTTGTATTAAGAACGGACGCTAGCAGTATAGGTATTGGTGCAACTCTCTTGCAGAAATCAAAAGCCCAGCCGGAGGAACTTTTACCAGTCGCCTACGCCAGTAGGAAGCTGAATGCAGCTGAGTTGAACTACTCGACCATAGAGAAAGAATGTTTAGCTCTAATTTGGTCCATCAACAAATTTTCACCTTATCTGTATGGGACACACTTCATTGTCCAAAGCGATCACCAACCTTTAACATTCTTGGCTGCATCTAAAAAGCTAAATTCGAGATTGTTAAGGTGGAGTCTGCTTCTGGCGCCTTATTCCTTTACCGTGAATTACATTCCGGGAAGAGACAATGTAGGAGCTGATTTTTTAAGTCGACACCCTAGTACTCTGGAAGGACAGACGCAAAAGGATTAACCACAGCAGGGGTTTACACGTCAGCTATGACAAGTCACAGCTAGGAAAGGAGGGGGCTATGTCGTGAAACGAAGTGTAACCCACTACTTTGTTAATCACTATGTCGAGATACAGATTTGCTTCAACCAATCAACTTGCACCGTTCACCAGTCTCTGAGACAGAATAAATTATACTGTTCACGCAGTTCACGCAAGATGGTGGCTAAAAACTGAATAAAATTAGGCTGTATGAGCAAAAGACGAAACCGGAGGAAACCAATCAACTTGCTCCGCCAGGAACCAACCGAAAGCTTTCCTTACGTATTTACCTGCGTATATATTCGGGCGGAATTTTATGCTAACCACGCAATCCCGAACTTGACGCCAGAGATACTGACTGAAGAGGAAGAAGCTGTCACCTCTTGATTTATAGTTTACCTGAGGGCATCGACCTGCAACCTACTTCACTAGTCGAGTCAAAACCTGTTTTTTTTTTAAAATCTTAGGAGGGTTTATTTGTGTCCTAAAAACCTGAGGTCGTATGTTCGAGTCAATCCCGCTGCCTGGAACTTCTCAGGAGCATAGAGATTGTACAGAAGCTACATCTTTAGTCCCCCTCAGTCTTGGGTGGGCTAAAGTAACGAGCCTCAGCAGGAGTTGTGTGAACCAAACTACGGAGAACAGAACTGTTTAAGAGAGATGAGTACACATTCGTACCATTTCTGTCAGCATTGTGAGCATAGAAACTGTCAGTGATGAGAAAGTGAAATTAGCATAGCAAGAGACAAAAATAACAGCATAGCGGATAAGTGTTATATCCTTAATTAACAGCACAGCTGATACATGTACTATAATTGAATAACAGCACAGCTGATATAATTTTTTGTTCCTATAAATTGGAAAACTTGTTGTAATATTTAGTTACATATCTATATAAATATTTGTAAATCATATGTAAACTTACAAATTCATTACATTCCATTTTTCAACATTCACCCTTCAGCACAAGAGTAGATAGTGTATATACTAAATAAAAAATAAGGAAATTGTATTTGAACGACTTGTCAATTTTATCAGTGTTAAGTAAAATCTGTTTCCTTGTTTATTAATATCACAGTTAGTTACACAGCGGAGGTGGCACTTTATGTCGGTCTCCTCTCTACTATTGTTTCGAGATCAGAACATTCACAGCCGTAACTAATTTGTGATACCAGTAGTTCTCTCAGACACTGGGACTTCACCATTTTCTGCAGAAATTCTATTTCTGTAATTGTCAGTACTATACTGATCCTACAGCCAAATAAAACCTCTCGCCACACTGGGGGCTCGTTCCTGGGATATTTCTGTATATCTTGAGCCATACTTAGTCTATTCATCTATCTACACTCTATCTTGTGCCACCCATAGATAACAAAAGAAAAACAAATTTAAAAAAAAAAAAATTCTATAATAGGATTTTTTATTGTTTTCTTAGGAGGCGTACCATTTAGTACTCAGTAAATAGTTGATGCTCACAAAGTTGCACGGAAATTTTTGTTCATTTAAATTAATTAAGTTTAATTATAATATTGGATATAGTAAATATACATACCCTATCTAAGTAACGCCATGGCTGATCTAGTGAAGTTCAGGACTGCGATCATGCAGATGGGTAAGGAATTAAATATGACAGGTGATGCTTTCACTCAGTATGTCACAACAGAAGTGGACAAACATATGGATAGGGAAGAAAGAAAGTTGCAATTAGAGACTGAAGCAAGGAAATTAGAGGCTGATAGAGAAGCAAAGAAATTAGAGGCTGAAGAAAGGCGGTTGCAAGCGGAAGCTGAGAGAGAAGCCAAAAGACTGGAAGCTGAGAGAGAAGCCAAAAGACTGGAAGCTGAGAGAGAAGCCAAAAGACTGGAAGCTGAGAGAGAAGACAGAAGACTTGAAGCTCAGAGAGAAGACAAAAGACTGGAAGCTGAAAGAGAAACTAAAAGGTTAGAAGCTGAGGAAAGGAAATTACAAGCAGAGAGAGACCATCAGTTGAGATTAAAAGAGCTTGAAATTCAGGCAAATACTGGCAATAATGGTGGTAGCTCACCTCACTCTGAGAGTAGCTCCAGCCAGAGCACCTCAAGTGGGGCCATGAATTTTCATCTGGACCCATTTGTTGAGAAAGAAGATGCCATCGAGTCGTACCTGGATAGATACGAAAGACTAGCCACTACCCATGGCTTAGTGAAAGAAAAATGGAGTCTTAAACTATCTCATGGATTGAGAGGTGTGGCCTACGATGTGTATTTGAAGCTCTCAAGAGATGACCAGGAAGATTATGAAATCCTGAAACAGGCACTGCTTGTGAGATATGAAAAGAACTCAGAATCATATAGAAAGAAATTCCGAACCGCTAAACTTCTTCCCGGAGAAAACTATCACCAATTCTCTGCTAGACTGGAAACATATTTGGAAAAATGGAGTAGTTTAGGAAAGTGTCAGGATCTGAAAGAAATGATAATGATGGAGCAGGTGAAAGAGTCCATGCCTCAAGAAATGAGGAAGTTTATCATGGAACAAGGAGCAGAGAGATTGGAAGATATGGTAACTGTTGCTGAGAGATATCAAGCAGCTCAGGCAGAATTATTAGGAAATAAGAAGAAGCAGGGTGAAAACTTCAAATCATCCCAAAACTATACCAAATATGAACAAAAGGACCATACCACAAGGAACAAACAAAGATTTGACCAAAAGGACAAAAACCCTCTAAGATCGGATAAGACACCTTACCGGAAGGAAGGAAAGTGGTGTAAAACTTGTCTAATGAGTAACCACAATACTGCGGACTGCAGAAGGAAGAATCCTCCTCATCATGCTGCATGTCTTACAACAGGGAATCAGGGAAGGAAGGAAATGGCAGTAAGTCAGAAAGACTTCCATCATCCCCCTGTCTGTGAGGAAGTGACCGTGAATGGCACTCAAGTACTGTGTTTATATGACACAGGATTGGACTTTGATTCAGTTGTGTGCTCTTCTCTAGTTAGTCCTGACCAGATAACCACAGAAACAGTGGAAATCAGAGGACCGATCAAGGGAGCAAGAACCATGACATTACCCATAGCCCGAATCAACATAAGATCTCGCTATGTGGAAGGAGAAATCAAAGCAGCAGTGATGGACGACCCTATTTACCCTTTGATTTTGGGGTGTAGGTATGTTTTCCTTGGAGAACCTATAAAACCTGTAGTTATGGCAACAGTCCAGACCAGGGAAAGCTCCAGGAAAATGGAGGAAAATCCTATCAATACTCATCCAGAAGAGATGAAAAAGGCTCAAGCAGCGGACAGCACATTGAAGCCTTGTTTCGGCAAATTGCCTAAAGCACATAACCCTCCAGAGAAAGGAGACTTGTATATGAAGAATGGCCTACTATACAGAAAAGCTGGAACATGACCTAAAGGGCATGGACAGCTTGTAGTGCCAAAATCTTACAGGGAGAAGGTTATGACGCTAGGACATGCTATACCCTTCAGTGGACATATGGGAATAGGGGCCACTGGACAAAGGATAGCCTGTCACTACTTTTGGCCAGGAATTACAGAGGACATAAAAAGATATGTAAGATCCTGTCCAGAATGCCAAAGAGTAGCTCCTAAGCATAGGACTGCACCAGCAACACTGGGAGAAATGCCTATTATGGGAACCCCTTTTGAACGTGTTGCAGTAGATATTGTTGGACCCCTCACTAGGACCAAGAAGAGAAATGCTTACATCTTAACCTTGGTTGATACTTGCTCTATGTGGGGAGAAGCAGTGGCCATGTCAGCTATAGATTCAAAGCACGTGGCAGAGGCCCTGTTGACAATATTTACCCGATTAGGTTTCCCGCATCAGATATTGACTGACAATGGGTCTCAGTTTAAGGGAAAGCTAACACAAGAAGTATTCAGGATATTTCAAGCCAGGCACTATCATGCCCAAGGGAACGGTCAAGTAGAGCGGTTCAATGGTACGCTAATTTCAATCCTTAGAAAGCTGGCGAGTGAAAAACCTGATACTTGGGATACATACTTACCCGCTGCACTACTTGCATATAGGGAAGTACCCCACAATTCAACTGGATTGGCTCCAGCTACATTATTGTTTGGAAGACCAATAAAAGGTCCACTGGAAGCATTGCTGCGGACATGGACTGATGAAAAGGCAGAGGAAACAGTGACTTCCTCATACCAGTACGTCAACGAGTTGACATCTCGATTGAAAGCGGGTTGGAAACTGGCCAATGATAACTTAAGACAGGCCAGGAGGAAGCATGCTGCCTACTACAACAAAAAAGCAAAGGATAGGGAACTGGAGGTGGGTGAAAAGGTGTTATTACTGTTGCCAAGCAGCAATAATAAATTGCAGATTGGATGGCAGGGACCCTATGTCATACTGGAGAAACTTTCCAGGACCAATTATAAGATTGACAAGAAAGGAAAGGAGAAGGTATATCATGTCAATCTTCTTAAAAAATACTATGACAAGGAATCATAAGAAGTTGCACATATTATGACCCTAGCCATTGCAACAGAAATGCACGGTGAACCACTTCACTCTATGGAGTATCCACTCACAACTACAGAGGATTATGTTCAAGTAAATATTAGTGAACATTTAACTCCAGAGCAGAAGAGGGTTCAGAAGGTGTTGGAAACCCATGCTGATGTGCTCACAGATAAGCCAGGTCGTACGAATCTGTTAGAGTACGACATGAAGGTTACCGACCCTACCCCAGTATGCATGAGAACATACCCTATACCCTATGCGAAAGCCCAAGCACTAAGGGAGGAAGTTGATTATCTGTTGAAGGAGAAAATTATCTCGAAGTCAGACTCTCCCTATAGCTCAAGTGTGGTGCTATTGAGAAAACCGAGTGGTGAACACAGGTTATGTATTGACTACCGGAAGCTTAATGCGATCACAGAATCTCAGGTGGACCCATTACCTGACACCAACCAGCTGTTCTCTACACTGAGTAAGGCTAGGTATTTATCGAAGGTAGATCTAAGTAAGGGATACTACCAAATACCAGTGAAACCAGAAGTTAGGAAAATGCTGGCATTTGGTACATCAGACGGACACTACGAGTTTAATGTACTACCTTTTGGGCTGAAAAATGCTCCCAGTATCTTTTCAAGAATGATGAGGAAATTATTGGAACCTCTACAAAATCCCCATATCACTAACTTTATGGATGACATTCTTGTTGCTACAAACACATTTGAAGAGTATATAGTAGCGCTCTCCATGTTGTTTGACAGACTGAGAGAAACTGGATTGACTGCACGTCCAACCAAGTGCTATATCGGTTGTAAGGAGTTGGAATTCCTAGGTCACACTATTTCTACAGGTCATATGTCTCCTGACCCAAAGAATATAGAGAAGCTAAAGAAGGCACCCAGACCTCAAACGAAGAAAGATGTGAGATCATTCGTGTCATTATGTGGGTTCTATCAGAAGTACATACCCCACTTTAACTCTCTGTGTGCACCATTAACTAACTTAACGAAGAAAGGACAGCCTGACAAAATCCAATGGAATGCTGATTGTGAAAAAGCTTACACAGAGCTAAAAGCAAAACTCACCAGCAAACCCATCCTTACACTACCCGATATCACACAGGAATTTGTATTAAGAACGGACGCTAGCAGTATAGGTATTGGTGCAACTCTCTTGCAGAAATCAAAAGCCCAGCCGGAGGAACTTTTACCAGTCGCCTACGCCAGTAGGAAGCTGAATGCAGCTGAGTTGAACTACTCGACCATAGAGAAAGAATGTTTAGCTCTAATTTGGTCCATCAACAAATTTTCACCTTATCTTTTTTTTTTTTTTTTTCCAAAGCGATCACCAACCTTTAACATTCTTGGCTGCATCTAAAAAGCTAAATTCGAGATTGTTAAGGTGGAGTCTGCTTCTGGCGCCTTATTCCTTTACCGTGAATTACATTCCGGGAAGAGACAATGTAGGAGCTGATTTTTTAAGTCGACACCCTAGTACTCTGGAAGGACAGACGCAAAAGGATTAACCACAGCAGGGGTTTACACGTCAGCTATGACAAGTCACAGCTAGGAAAGGAGGGGGCTATGTCGTGAAACGAAGTGTAACCCACTACTTTGTTAATCACTATGTCGAGATACAGATTTGCTTCAACCAATCAACTTGCACCGTTCACCAGTCTCTGAGACAGAATAAATTATACTGTTCACGCAGTTCACGCAAGATGGCGGCTAAAAACTGAATAAAATTAGGCTGTATGAGCAAAAGACGAAACCGGAGGAAACCAATCAACTTGCTCCGCCAGGAACCAACCGAAAGCTTTCCTTACGTATTTACCTGCGTATATATTCGGGCGGAATTTTATGCTAACCACGCAATCCCGAACTTGACGCCAGAGATACTGACTGAAGAGGAAGAAGCTGTCACCTCTTGATTTATAGTTTACCTGAGGGCATCGACCTGCAACCTACTTCACTAGTCGAGTCAAAACTTGGCCAGTTTAAAATCTTAGGAGGGTTTATTTGTGTCCTAAAAACCTGAGGTCGTATGTTCGAGTCAATCCCGCTGCCTGGAACTTCTCAGGAGCATAGAGATTGTACAGAAGCTACATCTTTAGTCCCCCTCAGTCTTGGGTGGGCTAAAGTAACGAGCCTCAGCAGGAGTTGTGTGAACCAAACTACGGAGAACAGAACTGTTTAAGAGAGATGAGTACACATTCGTACCATTTCTGTCAGCATTGTGAGCATAGAAACTGTCAGTGATGAGAAAGTGAAATTAGCATAGCAAGAGACAAAAATAACAGCATAGCGGATAAGTGTTATATCCTTAATTAACAGCACAGCTGATACATGTACTATAATTGAATAACAGCACAGCTGATATAATTTTTTGTTCCTATAAATTGGAAAACTTGTTGTAATATTTAGTTACATATCTATATAAATATTTGTAAATCATATGTAAACTACAAATTCATTACATTCCATTTTTCAACATTCACCCTTCAGCACAAGAGTAGATAGTGTATATACTAAATAAAATTAAGGAAATTGTATTTGAACGACTTGTCAATTTTATCAGTGTTAAGTAAAATCTGTTTCCTTGTTTATTAATATCACAGTTAGTTACACAGCGGAGGTGGCACTTTATGTCGGTCTCCTCTCTACTATTGTTTCGAGATCAGAACATTCACAGCCGTAACTAATTTGTGATACCAGTAGTTCTCTCAGACACTGGGACTTCACCATTTTCTGCAGAAATTCTATTTCTGTAATTGTCAGTACTATACTGATCCTACAGCCAAATAAAACCTCTCGCCACACTGGGGGCTCGTTCCTTGGATATTTCTGTATATCTTGAGCCATACTTAGTCTATTCATCTATCTACACTCTATCTTGTGCCACCCATAGATAACATAAGAAATATATTTTTGAAAAAAAAAAATTCTATAATAGGATTTTTTATATTTTCTTAGGAGGAGTACCATTTAGTACTCAGTAAATAGTTGATGCTCACAAAGTTGCACGGAAATTGTTTGTTCCTTTAAAGTAATTAAGTCTAATTACAATAACTTGGTTATAGTAAATATACATACCCTATCTAAGTAACGCCATGGCTGATCTAGTGAAGTTCAGGACTGCGATCATGCAGATGGGTAAGGAATTAAATATGACAGGTGATGCTCTCACTCAGTATGTCACAACAGAAGTGGACAAACATATGGATAGGGAAGAAAGAAAGTTGCAATTAGAGACTGAAGCAAGGAAATTAGAGGCTGATAGAGAAGCAAAGAAATTAGAGGCTGAAGAAAGGCGGTTGCAAGCGGAAGCTGAGAGAGAAGCCAAAAGACTGGAAGCTGAGAGAGAAGCCAAAAGACTGGAAGCTGAGAGAGAAGCCAAAAGACTGGAAGCTGAGAGAGAAGACAAAAGACTGGAAGCTGAGAGAAGACAAAAGACTGGAAGCTGAAAGAGAAAACTAAAAGGTTAGAAGCTGAGGAAAGGAAATTACAAGCAGAGAGAGACCATCAGTTGAGATTAAAAGAGCTTGAAATTCAGGCAAATACTGGCAATAATGGTGGTAGCTCACCTCACTCTGAGAGTAGCTCCAGCCAGAGCACCTCAAGTGGGGCCATGAATTTTCATCTGGACCCATTTGTTGAGAAAGAAGATGCCATCGAGTCGTACCTGGATAGATACGAAAGACTAGCCACTACCTATGGCTTAGTGAAAGAAAAATGGAGTCTTAAACTATCTCAGGGATTGAGAGGTGTGGCCTACGATGTGTATTTGAAGCTCTCAAGAGATGACCAGGAAGATTATGAAATCCTGAAACAGGCACTGCTTGTGAGATATGAAAAGAACTCAGAATCATATAGAAAGAAATTCCGAACCGCTAAACTTCTTCCCGGAGAAAACTATCACCAATTCTCTGCTAGACTGGAAACCTATTTGGAAAAATGGAGTAGTTTAGGAAAGTGTCAGGATCTGAAAGAAATGATAATGATGGAGCAGGTGAAAGAGTCCATGCCTCAAGAAATGAGGAAGTTTATCATGGAACAAGGAGCAGAGAGATTGGAAGATATTGTAACTGTTGCTGAGAGATATCAAGCAGCTCAGGCAGAATTATTAGGAAATAAGAAGAAGCAGGGTGAAAACTTCAAATCATCACAAAACTATACCAAATATGAACAAAAGGACCATACCACAAGGAACAAACAAAGATTTGACCAAAAGGACAAAAACCCTCTAAGATCGGATAAGACACCTTACCGGAAGGAAGGAAAGTGGTGTAAAACTTGTCTAATGAGTAACCACAATACTGCGGACTGCAGAAGGAAGAATCCTCCTCATCATGCTGCATGTCTTACAACAGGGAATCAGGGAAGGAAGGAAATGGCAGTAAGTCAGAAAGACTTCCATCATCCCCTGTCTGTGAGGAAGTGACCGTGAATGGCACTCAAGTACTGTGTTTATATGACACAGGATTGGACTTTGATTCAGTTGTGTGCTCTTCTCTAGTGAGTCCTGACCAGATAACCACAGAAACAGTGGAAATCAGAGGACCGATCAAGGGAGCAAGAACCATGACATTACCCATAGCCCGAATCAACATAAGATCTCGCTATGTGGAAGGAGAAATCAAAGCAGCAGTGATGGACGACCCTATTTACCCTTTGATTTTGGGGTGTAGGTATGTTTTCCTTGGAGAACCTATAAAACCTGTAGTTATGGCAACAGTCCAGACCAGGGAAAGCTCCAGGAAAATGGAGGAAAATCCTATCAATACTCATCCAGAAGAGATGAAAAAGGCTCAAGCAGCGGACAGCACATTGAAGCCTTGTTTCGGCAAATTGCCTAAAGCACATAACCCTCCAGAGAAAGGAGACTTGTATATGAAGAATGGCCTACTATACAGAAAAGCTGGAACAGGACCTAAAGGGCATGGACAGCTTGTAGTGCCAAAATCTTACAGGGAGAAGGTTATGACGCTAGGACATGCTATACCCTTCAGTGGACATATGGGAATAGGGGCCACTGGACAAAGGATAGCCTGTCACTACTTTTGGCCAGGAATTACAGAGGACATAAAAAGATATGTAAGATCCTGTCCAGAATGCCAAAGAGTAGCTCCTAAGCATAGGACTGCACCAGCAACACTGGGAGAAATGCCTATTATGGGAACCCCTTTTGAACGTGTTGCAGTAGATATTGTTGGACCCCTCACTAGGACCAAGAAGAGAAATGCTTACATCTTAACCTTGGTTGATACTTGCTCTATGTGGGGAGAAGCAGTGGCCATGTCAGCTATAGATTCAAAGCACGTGGCAGAGGCCCTGTTGACAATATTTACCCGATTAGGTTTCCCGCATCAGATATTGACTGACAATGGGTCTCAGTTTAAGGGAAAGCTAACACAAGAAGTATTCAGGATATTTCAAGCCAGGCACTATCATTGTAGTCCCTACCATGCCCAAGGGAACGGTCAAGTAGAGCGGTTCAATGGTACGCTAATTTCAATCCTTAGAAAGCTGGCGAGTGAAAAACCTGATACTTGGGATACATACTTACCCGCTGCACTATTTGCATATAGGGAAGTACCCCACAATTCAACTGGATTGGCTCCAGCTACATTGTTGTTTGGAAGACCAATAAAAGGTCCACTGGAAGCATTGCTGCGGACATGGACTGATGAAAAGGCAGAGGAAACAGTGACTTCCTCATACCAGTACGTCAACGAGTTGACATCTCGATTGAAAGCGGGTTGGAAACTGGCCAATGATAACTTAAGACAGGCCAGGAGGAAGCATGCTGCCTACTACAACAAAAAAGCAAAGGATAGGGAACTGGAGGTGGGTGAAAAGGTGTTATTACTGTTGCCAAGCAGCAATAATAAATTGCAGATTGGATGGCAGGGACCCTATGTCATACTGGAGAAACTTTCCAGGACCAATTATAAGATTGACAAGAAAGGAAAGGAGAAGGTATATCATGTCAATCTTCTTAAAAAATACTATGACAAGGAATCATCAGAAGTTGCACATATTATGACCCTAGCCATTGCAACAGAAATGCACGGTGAACCACTTCACTCTATGGAGTATCCACTCACAACTACAGAGGATTATGTTCAAGTAAATATTAGTGAACATTTAACTCCAGAGCAGAAGAGGGTTCAGAAAGTGTTGGAAACCCATGCTGATGTGCTCACAGATAAGCCAGGTCGTACGAATCTGTTAGAGTACGACATGAAGGTTACCGACCCTACCCCAGTATGCATGAGAACATACCCTATACCCTATGCGAAAGCCCAAGCACTAAGGGAGGAAGTTGATTATCTGTTGAAGGAGAAAATTATCTCGAAGTCAGACTCTCCCTATAGCTCAAGTGTGGTGCTATTGAGAAAACCGAGTGGTGAACACAGGTTATGTATTGACTACCGGAAGCTTAATGCGATCACAGAATCTCAGGTGGACCCATTACCTGACACCAACCAGCTGTTCTCTACACTGAGTAAGGCTAGGTATTTATCGAAGGTAGATCTAAGCAAGGGATACTACCAAATACCAGTGAAACCAGAAGTTAGGAAAATGCTGGCATTTAGTACATCAGACGGACACTACGAGTTTAATGTACTACCTTTTGGGCTGAAAAATGCTCCCAGTATCTTTTCAAGAATGATGAGGAAATTATTGGAACCTCTACAAAATCCCCATATCACTAACTTTATGGATGACATTCTTGTTGCTACAAACACATTTGAAGAGCATATAGTAGCGCTCTCCATGTTGTTTGACAGACTGAGAGAAACTGGATTGACTGCACGTCCAACCAAGTGCTATATCGGTTGTAAGGAGTTGGAATTCCTAGGTCACACTATTTCTACAGGTCATATGTCTCCTGACCCAAAGAATATAGAGAAGCTAAAGAAGGCACCCAGACCTCAAACGAAGAAAGATGTGAGATCATTCGTGTCATTATGTGGGTTCTATCAGAAGTACATACCCCACTTTAACTCTCTGTGTGCACCATTAACTAACTTAACGAAGAAAGGACAGCCTGACAAAATCCAATGGAATGCTGATTGTGAAAAAGCTTACACAGAGCTAAAAGAAAAAACTCACCAGCAAACCCATCCTTACACTACCCGATATCACACAGGAATTTGTATTAAGAACGGACGCTAGCAGTATAGGTATTGGTGCAACTCTCTTGCAGAAATCAAAAGCCCAGCCGGAGGAACTTTTACCAGTCGCCTACGCCAGTAGGAAGCTGAATGCAGCTGAGTTGAACTACTCGACCATAGAGAAAGAATGTTTAGCTCTAATTTGGTCCATCAACAAATTTTCACCTTATCTGTATGGGACACACTTCATTGTCCAAAGCGATCACCAACCTTTAACATTCTTGGCTGCATCTAAAAAGCTAAATTCGAGATTGTTAAGGTGGAGTCTGCTTCTGGCGCCTTATTCCTTTACCGTGAATTACATTCCGGGAAGAGACAATGTAGGAGCTGATTTTTTAAGTCGACACCCTAGTACTCTGGAAGGACAGACGCAAAAGGATTAACCACAGCAGGGGTTTACACGTCAGCTATGACAAGTCACAGCTAGGAAAGGAGGGGGCTATGTCGTGAAACGAAGTGTAACCCACTACTTTGTTAATCACTATGTCGAGATACAGATTTGCTTCAACCAATCAACTTGCACCGTTCACCAGTCTCTGAGACAGAATAAATTATACTGTTCACGCAGTTCACGCAAGATGGCGGCTAAAAACTGAATAAAATTAGGCTGTATGAGCAAAAGACGAAACCGGAGGAAACCAATCAACTTGCTCCGCCAGGAACCAACCGAAAGCTTTCCTTAGTATTTACCTGCGTATATATTCGGGCGGAATTTTATGCTAACCACGCAATCCCGAACTTGACGCCAGAGATACTGACTGAAGAGGAAGAAGCTGTCACCTCTTGATTTATAGTTTACCTGAGGGCATCGACCTGCAACCTACTTCACTAGTCGAGTCAAAACCTGGCCAGTTTAAAATCTTAGGAGGGTTTATTTGTGTCCTAAAAACCTGAGGTCGTATGTTCGAGTCAATCCCGCTGCCTGGAACTTCTCAGGAGCATAGAGATTGTACAGAAGCTACATCTTTAGTCCCCCTCAGTCTTGGGTGGGCTAAAGTAACGAGCCTCAGCAGGAGTTGTGTGAACCAAACTACGGAGAACAGAACTGTTTAAGAGAGATGAGTACACATTCGTACCATTTCTGTCAGCATTGTGAGCATAGAAACTGTCAGTGATGAGAAAGTGAAATTAGCATAGCAAGAGACAAAAATAACAGCATAGCGGATAAGTGTTATATCCTTAATTAACAGCACAGCTGATACATGTACTATAATTGAATAACAGCACAGCTGATATAATTTTTTGTTCCTATAAATTGGAAAACTTGTTGTAATATTTAGTTACATATCTATATAAATATTTGTAAATCATATGTAAAC
The DNA here is from genome assembly GCA_024509875.1 of Oreohelix idahoensis. Lineage (NCBI taxonomy): Eukaryota > Metazoa > Mollusca > Gastropoda > Stylommatophora > Oreohelicidae > Oreohelix > Oreohelix idahoensis. The sequence goes on from JAMPIV010010621.1 coordinate 106,241, forward strand.
TTACAAATTCATTACATTCCATTTTTCAACATTCACCCTTCAGCACAAGAGTAGATAGTGTATATACTAAATAAAATTAAGGAAATTGTATTTGAACGACTTGTCAATTTTATCAGTGTTAAGTAAAATCTGTTTCCTTGTTTATTAATATCACAGTTAGTTACACAGCGGAGGTGGCACTTTATGTCGGTCTCCTCTCTACTATTGTTTCGAGATCAGAACATTCACAGCCGTAACTAATTTGTGATACCAGTAGTTCTCTCAGACACTGGGACTTCACCATTTTCTGCAGAAATTCTGTTTCTGTAATTGTCAGTACTATACTGATCCTACAGCCAAATAAAACCTCTCGCCACATGTACAATGATGTAACACACTTCCGACTAGACAGTAATCGTACGGATTAAGTGCTGGAGTGGAATGGTCACCCGGATCTATCGTTTATCGCTAGCTCGGCCTATTGTTACCTCCATCTTTCTGATAAGTTGTTAAAGTTTGCAAATGCCGTCCACAAAAACACACAGTAAATGCCACTCTGGGGACAGATTAAGACACGGATAATAAGATAACGAATGTGATTTTTGGAGCACGGAAGAAGACGTTATAGTTTCCGCTTAGATTTGCTGTAATTGATAATTACGATGACTATCTTGACAGCGATTATCAGTAATAGATGTAAGAAGTAGTGAGTTGGTAAACATGATAAAAATCAACGGAAGAGGCAATACCTTATATGGGAGTGAATTTTGAAAAATCCCATCTTATAAGTCATGCGAGAATTTGTAGATGACATACAGAGAACATTAGTTTATGTTATCTTGAAGAATATTCTAGATAAACAGTAAGTTAGTAATCATTGGTTTGGCATTTGAGATGCAAACAGAAGCTGCTCTTGATTAGACTTCTCGGCTCCGAAGCAAGATGGGCAGGTACGCAAAAATAGTCGTTATAATCTAGCGCCGAGCATGATTACTTCACTTACTTCCAATTTCTTCAAGGACAAATCATAGACAGCCAGGAGCACAGAATACCAGGACCCAAATATAGGATAGGCCAGAATCGTATGATTAGAATAGAGTAGCACCAGATAACTCACTCTGTATTTGTCTAGGATTCTAGTTCAAGTGCTAAAATTTAGACATCTAACTCACCTAAAGAGACGGGATCTTTACTTAGTTGCTCGACAATATTCGGACGCTACCTGTGCAAAGCGTCTGAATTAATTCGCCCAACAATTCGGGGTAAGTTGTAATATGTATTAATCCCACTGAAAGAGCTGGTGACGGCTTCGTGCAGGTTTCCTCATAAGGAATCAACAGCAGAGGTTGCCCCAGGCTCCATAGAGAGCAGTTAGTAGATGATGATATTATGGTACGTTTAGGAGTGAAACAGGGATGCCTCTTGTTTCCATTTCTTTTTTTACTAGCAATTGACTGGGTTATGAAAACATCGATATCACACACATAAATGGAATCCAGTGGACTCTGACTAAGCAGTTGGATGATCTAGATTGTGCAGATGACTTTGCTCTTCTGTCCCATAACCATAATCAGATGCAAGGCAAAATGAAAATACTCGATGAGAAGTCACAACAAGTGCGTCTGAAAATACACAGGAAAAAGACAAAGATTATGAGAATAAATGCAAGAAATTATAACAAGGTTGAACTTGAAGAAACACCACTACAAGATGTAGAATCGTACACATATCTTGGCAGCAAAATAGACAAAGTTGGAGTGACAGACAATGATATCAAAATAAGAATACAAAAAAGCAAGAGGAGCTTTCATTGCATTGGGAAACATATGGAGAACAAGTGACATCAAGTCCAACACGAAAATAAGAATCTTCAATTCAAATGTCAAGTCAGTCCTATTGTATATCTCTGAAACATGAAGAACAACAAAAGCAATAACCAAAAAGCACAAAGTGGAACTGATTACAAGAACCAGACAAGTGCCAGTGGAACAAGAGTTGAGAAGAAGACACTGGCGATGGATAGGACACACATTAAGGAAACCTGTTGATAGCATTACAAGGCAGTCCTTGTTCTGGAATCCCTAGGGAAAGAGAGGCGTAGAGGTAGACAAAAAACACATGGAGAAGTGTGAGAAGTTACTGTGATTTTCTTTTTCAACGGGCCCCCTTCTTTTTCTCTAGGTAATTAATTGCGGTTTTTATGAGGGATTACTGGAGAGTTTAATTTTAAGATTCGCACCAGTCTTTTTTTCTTGGTAATATAATTGCGTGCATTTTTATTTTATTAAGCAGTTGAGCGCGTAGTTATTATTATTAGGTTGGGTAAAATTTTCCGACGTTATGAACACCTACACGGGTTTAGACGGGGGTGGGGTTTGAAACGACCCAGGTATGTAGAACTGACGTTAGAACGAATCAAAGTTGATTCCGCTCACGCGAACGGTAGTAGCCTTATCTGACATGACGCAATAAGGACGCGCGGTAGCAGAATAAACATGAGTCATGAATTAGTTTACGTTATGATTGGCAGGGGTCAGTTATTAACTAATTGCGGCAATTTGATTGGTTATAGAGCGGCCCTAAGCGAAGCCACGCGATGACGTATGGCGTGGGTTTTAGCGTCGTTTTTCTGTGATATATACCAGCGTTGTAGCCATTAGCGGTCTCTTTGGTTTCAAAATTTTACTGCCGTGAATCAACGCATATCGTCTGCTCCAAGCGGGAGAAACTCGGTAATTGGGTATGTCCATAATTTAGTTAGCGCCGTAGATAGTTCGCGTCATAATAGAATCTTAGAACGATAAAGTAAAGTTTTCTTCTGGTAGTTAATTTAAAGTTATTAGACAGAAGTGCCATCAATTGCTATCTTATAGAAATAATATAAATGTAAGTGTGCATATAAATTTTTCTATGATAAGCTAGTAGTACCTTTGATTGTGTAAAGGCTATTGAGATATTAACTGTGTGGGGAAATCGCTTAGATAAATAAACGGATACTCTGTCATATGTACTAGTAAGTCTGTGAAAATCGCAATGCGATTATGATAAGGAACCCGTTACACGCCCATTGAGGCATATTGGGAATATGGTGTTAGGCCCATATTATCTTGACCGTCGGCACACTAGGGGTGATGTGGTCGATTATGATAAGTTGCAGTGTAAATACGCTAGCGATTTTATGTATTTTATTCAAGTGTGTATTAAAGTGTTATGTAGTTGGAGGGTAAGGGATGTAATAAATATTACTGAGTTGGGATTTAATATTTCCTAGAACGGTGTGTTTATATTGTGAATTTGATAACCTTCCCTGGTCAGTCGTAAAATGTTGTGCCTAATATTTAGTACAGGGGATTTTCTTCAGTGAATGAATTGTTTTGACTAGAACAAAAGATTTAGGTCAGCTGCGTTTGGGTTTTCCTAACAGACAGTGTTGAAGCGGGGTAGAGAAAGAGAGGGAAGTGTGGGGTAGTTTGACCTTTAGTTAGGAATTGTGTTTATCGCTGTGCGTAGCTTGGGTAGGGGAGCTGTATTGATTTAGGGGAGAGGTAATTATTTAGGTGGTTATATGTTAGGGATGAGTATATGTTGAATTGTTGTACATTAGTTGTCATTTCTTTGCTTACAGCAGTTTCACAGCACACAGGGCAAGTTGTAACCTTCTCTACAACTTAACACGGATTTGCCTTCTCAGGAGCCGAGGGCTCGAGAAAACTGGTGACGCGGTATTTACCGGAGCCAAGTACGCCTGCACCAGTAAAAGAAAGCAGTTCTCTTGCAGTTAAGCCCCATGCTTCAGCGGGAACGGGTTTATCTTATAAAATCCGAAGCTCTGAGCTCATTATACCACTCCAAAGAGGCGCATGGCCTGGAGGTTGGGTTTATTTAATTATATAGAAACGGCCACAATAAAGCCGTGGGTCCCTAAGCCCTAAGAGGGTTCAATCAGCAATTAAAGAATTGTCAGCAGCAGTGAAGCATCTAGAACCCGAGGCTAGTACCTAGTCAAAAACCATCCGTCAAAGTCATCCGCTGTAGTAGTCTGGGAAGGAGAGAGGGTCAACATTCCTTTCCGAATGCTAACGAGAGGAGGAGCAGAAGCAGAGAGGATAGACAGAAGTTATAGGGGCAGTTAGAAAGTTGTGTTAGGACAGCCTCTGAAGTTGCACTGAAGAAGTCCTTTAGTGGACCAGTGCTTGTGATTTGTTGTGTAAGACGTTAGATATTTCATTCAGATTAGTGGAGACAGTTAGGTACGTCTGCAGCCGGACAGTGAGGTTAAAGTTAATACTTAATAATAGGGTATTTAGGAGTGGTGGCTCTTACGTTAGAGAACCCCACCAAGTAGTTTTTTTGTGTTTTGGTAATCCTAAATTTTCTTTCCATGCAGGTTGAAAGACAGGGCGAATATGTTGGGGTATAGTGTACGTCAGTTTAATTGTTCTGTTTATCTTTTCAGGTGTGCGACCTCGCATGTTATTTATTTTGATGTGTTATTCATTTTGTTGTGTAAATAAACTATAAACTGTATACTGGATCAGTTCTCTATAACTATACTGTACGTCTGTATAGTTATGTATGTGGAACAATTAGGTAAACCTTATCTCCGTTATTGGTAGTCAGAGGTGGTGAGCCTATAGCTATTAAATACGTCAGAAGTGGTGAGGGAGAGTCAATCTAGGTTCTCACCCTCGAAGCTAATAGTCTCATCTGTCCACATTCACTGTCATTTCTCATATAAAATCTATCTTCTCAGACTTTCTCATACTAGTGTCTTGTCTTACACTCGGACAAACTCTAAACCTTAAATCCACTTCTAGACAAAGTGGGTTGCTCGTCGCTGGGATTATGTCTGTTGGGATCAATTCTGGGATCTTGGCTAGATTCGTAGATTGTTTCTATAGACAGTTCTCTGAGAATAGATTTTCTTATTTTTCACCTAGACTCTGAGCTGTTAGAACTGATCCAGTCATAAGTTTTTCCACAGGTTGCAGTCATTTTAGATTTTAGTTGTAGTAAGGTTGTAGCTGACTTAGAGGTAATTGATGGCTAACCGAAAAAAAAGAAAAAAAAAAAAAAAAGAAGAAGACAATAGAAAAGAACTTGAAACATTTGCCATTAAACATTTATGGCTTGGTTGTAAGTCACCATCATCATCATTTATCATCATAATCATGTCAGATTAAACTATTTATACTGTGGATTTAACACATGATAAATCTATACTCTTTGGCTCAATATCTAAGGATATGACCACAGCATACAATAGCTGACAATAAGTAACATAACACCTTTAACAGGCAAGTTCCCTTTTAATAATCACTGCAAACACGGAAGCCACACACGGCTAGCAATACATATGAAATACAATGCAACAGAAATGCCAATATAACTTGCAATAACCAACAACTCAATCTATCAGTATCAAATACACTGGAATGTTCTAACGAGTAAACATCACAATGACTTTCGCTCACCGGCTAAGTCCTGTACTACGATAAAGCCATACTTAAATACAAATGACTTATCAGCAATGGTCTAAGGAAAACCACTAGAAACTACACCACCATTCTAGAAGTATGCAAACTAATCCTGACCATATGAATAAATAACAAGCACTATCAATAAACAACCATGGCATCCAAATCCAAGCAAAATGCTGACAGGGAACATAAAAACGTCCTACCGGACGCTAGCCAGAACTACACTAACTTTTGATGCCATAATTTGTGCGCACTTCCTTTCCAGGTCACCTGACCAAAACGGGTTTTTTATTCTCTCAGTGTAGCTCACTTACTGCGTAGTGACCAACCTTATATTTTTCGAAACAATATAATACTGTGACAATCCATCATCATCGTCATCATAATCATCTTCAATCGTCGTCATCTTCATCGTTGTCATCATCATCATGATAATCATCATCATCGACATCATCAGCGTCATCATCATCGTCACCATCGTCCTTATCATCGTCATCATCGTAGTCATTATCGTCTTTATTATCATCATCGTTATCATCGTCATCATCATGATCATTATCATCGTTAGCATCGTCATCCTCAGCGTCATCATCATCGCTATCATTAGCGTCATCATTATCATCATTTTCATCGTAATCAGCATTATTATCATCGTCATTATCATAGTTGTCACAGTGTGATTAACACAGCTGTGGACTGGCGGTGCTCCGCTGGGGGCGGGTACATAATGTCAGTCGGGTTTGAGAGGTGTTCTCATACACTTAACTTAACAACACTGATTGGGCAGTGAAGAAGAGAGAGGAAAGCGAGCGAGGAGGCTTTGGGGTGATGATGGCCGACTCGTATTGTCGAATTGCATAGGATGGATATTTATTTGTGAGGAAGAATAAGGCATAGTCGGTTAAGCTGAGATTTTCATCAATGTGTTTAGCACTATCGCTAACTTACAATATATTTGTTGTGATTATGTGGTGAGAATGATTCTTGAATACATTCAGACAGAGCTGGGAACATTGCTAGTGTTCGTTATTACTTAACTTGTGTTCCCACTCCACCCCTCCTACTTCTCTCTCGCGTGTGTTAGTATTTTTCGAGGTACTAAGGCATATGTGTATTTAATACAAAAATACACCTGTGTTAATTTACCTGACACCCCAAACACCCTCCTCGCTCGCTTTTTCCTTCCTCTCTCTCTTCACTGCGCACAATCAGAACGGGAACGGCCCCCTTGCATTCACACCCTTCTGACCTGCTGCACCTTCGCCAGTTTCGTGTTGTAAGTTAAGTGTATGAGAACCACCTCTCCACAAACCCGACTGAACATTATGTACCAGCCCCAGCGGAGCACCACCAGTCCACAGCTGTGTTAAATCACACTGTGACATCTCTACTCCTCCCCCCCCCCCGGAAAAAAAACTTTTTTTTTTTTGGAAGGCGGCTGGGGCGCACTACTCCAAACATCCCAACATCCGGCTTTTGAGCCAAGTATACATTCATATCCTTTCTTGTCTTCAACTATATCTTGTTCAATACTCACTCTAAAACATCGTGTGGAGGAAAAAAACCCAAGAAAAAAAACAATCATTTCTACAAAACGAGGACAGAGTGTCAGCTACAACGTTGAGCTTACTTACCCTCTAGGGGTAAAACAGTAAATTTTGTTTACTCTTGCTGGCAGTAAGAGAGCCCAACGAGTTAATTTCGAGCTTGTCGATTTCGACGACTGTAAACTATAGAGAGTGGTCGATGGTCTGTCTGTAATACATAAAATGTGGTGCACCTATCAAATATTCAGGGGACAACTTTGAAACTGCCCACACAATTGCCAAGCACTCCCTTTCAATCGTGGATGTTACCTAGTCTCAGCTCATCACCGGCAACAGCTTCCGACTCACATACAATCTATGGATGTAAGGTACTCTGGTGGTCTTTTGCATTAAAACAAGCTCCTAATTCCTACAGAAGAGCGTGTCTGTCCGCAAAACAAAGGGTTTTGCGGTAAATCTTGGCAATCAGTAAGCATGGGTTTCCTATAGAGAACACCCTCTTGATTCTAGATATAAGGCTCCCCTCTCGCAATCCTTGTGTCCACACGACCCTATTTGGCATCCCCTTACTCGTTAGCGTGGTAAGTGAGCTGCAATGGAAGAGAACTGAGGGATGAACTTGTGATAAAAATTCACAAGGCCAATTAATGACTTTTCACCTTGCTTTTTTTGTTTTAGGGTGTCTGCAACTGTAAAATTCTTTGTAACTGTTACATCTTCCGGGTTTCAGGTGCTTATGACCTACAGTATGTCCTAAGAATAAACTTAACTCTTTAAAACCTATGCAAACTTTACTCGGCCGTGTCCGTTTAAATTATGCTGCCTTAGACACTGCAATAGGGAAGATAAAACCCCATCATGTGATCCTCCCAGGACTCATGATAAAACAAAATATATATCGTCGATATAATGTAATAATATCTGAACGATGTCCTAACAATCGCTCATCATTCTCACTCAAATGTGGCGGGGGCGCGTTCACTAAGCCAAAGCACATGACATTGAACTGGGAAACACAATCCTTTGGGGGTACTATATGCAGATTAGAGGTTTTGGCAGCCGTCCGGCAAGGGGGTACCTGCCAATTAGCCTCTAGACCAGATCTAGCTTTGCTGAAACTATGTTAGCGTGGGGGTGAGTTTTGGTGTTAACAGATCCTTCCTGATTAGGTATTGTTCAGCATCAAACGATGGTGATTTGCCTGTTCAATCCTCCGAAAGTCAATTGCATATACCAAGAGATCCCGTTCACTTCCTTGTGAAACCACAAACCAATGGAAAAAGAATTATGGTGAATCCAGACGGAGATAATGATCCCCCCAGTCCGTTGCATGTCAACCAATTTCTCTCTCGACAGCTGATTTGAAAAATGAATGGGGGGCATTGGATACCCTTATAGGCCTGATCCACATATCAGAGGCTGGATATCAAAGAGAAATCAGGACTGTCCGTCCTGGCAGATCTGTGGAGACATCCTTAAAACCTCCGCTAAATGATAATCTGTACGAACTTTCCTCCGGACTTTTGCTTCGAACTAGTTAGGTCATCCCCAGTCGCCACCAGATTCCATGGACTTCCGAAGGAAACCAGTGGTAACGAGGGGATAACGGGATATTTCCCTTCACCTTTTTTCATCTCCAGTGGTCATCAATGACTGCCGTACATGCCATTGTTCTGCTTCTGTCTGTGCTGCCCTTGTGACTGCTTTCAAACGACTAAAGGTCGTTCTACTTATGGCCTCCAGCCATATTCACCACATGGAAATAACCTTCTCCTTATTTCGGGACCGTAAATTAGGTAATCAACATTCGGTCAATTTTTTTTTTAACGACCTTGAATGGACCTTGCCACGTAATGCTCAATGCGATCACTCTTTAGCTGGTAAAAGAAAGTAGCCAAACTTCCTCACCTGGAACCATGGGATAACTAGTGTGGAGTTCCGATTTGCGTACTTCCACGATAACCGTGGCTAAACGACCCCGCGCCAAAACAATCACGTGCCACCAAATAAGATTTTTACAATTACTGTTCTCTGAGGCTCTCACTACAATACTCATAACTCGTAAAACTGAGGTGCTATGGGCAACTTTGTCCAGTTGAATAAAGCCGTCAATATCGTGCATCGTGCCCCCTTGGGTTTGCCCCCAATATACTGTAATTCGAAAGGGGAAAATCCTGTACTCTCTTGGAGAGCCTCCCTATAGGGAACACAGGAACACGCTGGGAGTAATCATTATCCCCAATTCCTTGTGGAGATGCTGCGGTCAAACCCACTTTTTTTTGCCAGCTATGTTGTGGTAAAACGCTCACTTTTAAAATGCTCCGCAAACTCCGTTTGACTGAGGGTGATATGGACTCCGTGAATGTGTTGGGCAATACCCAACAGACCCAGTGATTTCTGAACATCTCCTTCGAAATGAACTGAAAACGGCCCTTTATCCGATAATATCTCGTTCCGGAAATCCAAAACCTCTGCAAAACAACATCTGCAAAGGCCTCTGCGACTGCTTGTGAAGTAATACTCTTCATACGGTACAGCCTCCAGGCCACCTGGTGCACAAATCTACCATCGTTAAAATGAAACGATATCCCCTGTCTGAAGTGACCGAGAGGGGGCCTATAATATCAATCGCTACTTTCTGGAAAGGTCGTACTGACAATTCCGTCACCTCCACTGGAGCTTTGATAGTTCTGCCTTTATTCCTCATCAGTTGGCATATCTTTCAGGACCTACTATCTTGTTTTATGTCCTTGCGAAACTATGGCCAATAGAATTGTGACTGCAACCTCTGGCTGCGTTCTAACCACAAACCCATGTGTCCAGCGAAAGGATGAGGTCATGTGCTACCTCTAACACTTTTGCTCTAAAACTACACGGTACCACCACTTGGCGCTGAGTTTTGTACTCCCTTAGCGAAAACACCTAGTGAGAACATTATCTTGAGCTCGAACAATGTCTGGCCAGCTTCGTGCACTTTACATCAACCTCTCTCGGCAAAGTTGTAAAATTTACGCAATGATCCGTCTGACCGTTGGTGCTGGATAAAGTCCGACACCTGTGTATCCTGACTTCCAGTAACCAATTCCGATGTCTTAGCTTCATGATGCGTCGCTTCTAATGCGTCATCTGCCTTTGACTGCGCCCTAGTAATCACCGCATTGACCATAAGCACACGATTATCCATCCATTTCCTAATGTCCATCTGAGTACATTCCTGCACACCTTGCACGTTACCCACAATCAAATCCGCTATCGGTGCTTCGAGTACGCAGGCCTGTACTCTACCAGATATGAAGGGTGTGTCCACCTCAATAATGGCAAGAGGGTAATACTCAATGTTACCCCCGAAAGTGACACATCTTGCGGTCTTACCTATCAAGCATGAGTCGTCAATGCAGGATCTACGCACTCCTATAGTTGTGCAGCCCGTGTCTCTCAACACAGACACTTCATGCTTTTGCACAAATCCTGGATGCAATTCCAAATGACCATTTTCTTCAAGAGAAGAAAGACAAGGCAGAGTGTGACCACAGATAAGCATAGGCTTACCGTCTGGTTCAAATAATGGCATACACCCTTTGCAAATCTCATTGTTAAAGGTTTCTAATATGCAAGCCGAATTCGCTCGTTCTGAATTATTAGCACAGACCTTTGCCAAATGTCCTGTTCCATTACAAAGACTACAGTGTAGCTGAGTATTGCTATCCTTTTTCGGACTATTGTTTGGAGAGTGTCTGACTACTCGGTCTGACTCCTTTTTCTCAAAGGATTTGTTTCTTTGGTAAGGTGAACTTTTGCGAAATCGTCTTTGTTCCTGCTCGTTTGGCGCATCTATCTGGATCTGATTCCGCAGGTACTTATCCTGTCTGTCTCCGGTATATCTGTATTGATTTCTATCAGATTGATAGTTAAATTTCTTCCTCGGTGATCTATGGTCCCGATAATTGTCATACCGTGCAGGAGATTTGTCTCCTCGAAAGTAGGGTCTATCTTAATTAAATCTTCTGGGGCCAAATCTATCGGCACTCTTCGATCTATGTTGATTGTAAGGTTTTCTAGTAATCTTTCCTATACTCGCTGAGAAAGTCTCAGAGATACTCTCCCTGTGTATGACCTTTCCTGGATGCACGGTCACGTATTGGTGTCCTAATTCTGACATCGTACCGATGTTTTTGGGCTTGCGTTCCTGGAAAAACGCAATAAGCTCAGATGAACACGATGACAATACCTTGTCCCGTAACATAAGGTCGAAAAGCCCATCAAAGTCTTTAGTAATACCTTCCATCTCAATCCATCGATTTAATAGCTGAGTAATTTTCGCAATGAAATCCTCAAAATCCTGATTGACGCTTGGTCTCACGTCTCGGAAACGAGCCCGATACCCTTCCGCCGTTAGACGAAATTTCCTTAACAACCTCTCCTTGACTATGTCATAATTTGCTCTGTCGGTTAAAGGGATACTATACACAGTTTCTAACGCAGATCCTGAAAGCAAATTTCCCAGCAGAACAGGCCATTCCTCCTTCTTTATCTTCCAAGCCAAAACGTCTGCTTCAAAACGTTCCAAATACACGTCCATACTGTCCAAATCTTGATTAAAATTGGGTAACCGTAGTCTATAGGGACGTGAGAATTCTTTCCCACCTGAATCCTGCTTCCTGAACTCATTATCTAGCTTCTTCAGATTTATTTCTCTGTCAGCTTCAATTTTCTTCAACTCTTTCTCTGCTTCTATCTTGAATTTGTCAGCTTCTATCTTCTTCATCTCTTTCTCTGCTTCTATCTTCAATTTGTCAGCTTCTATCTTCTTCATCTCTTTCTCTGCTTCTATCTTCAATTTCTGGAATTCTCTCTCCTCACACCGTTCCATTCTATCATTTTCCTGTTTTTCTTTCCATTTTTTTTCTGCCCATTCTTGTAGAGCAGGGCCTGTTAATGCTAGCTCTTTACCAACCTCAACAAATTCTAAGAGGCTAGCTATCGTAATGTAATGTAATTAAATTAAAATTTCTTAAAGCAGTACTCAGTGTACAAAAAAATGCCTTCAGTATTCCCCACTGGAAAATTATCAGATATTGTACTAAAAAAAGAATCAAAATTATATGTAATGCCTAGTCAGAAATACTGACTGTACCACTCAAATAGGTGTATTCAGTATAATGGTGTGAAGTTATTCAACAGCATAATTTGCTGTACCCATGATACCCATAATATTTAAGCAGTGAAACTAAACACCACTGCAATATATAATTAATGGCATAAACATACATGTGATTCTCAACCAAACGAGATAACTACGTCTACACAAGCAAAAATACACAACCTACTCTTATGCTATCGGTACTGGAATTGAAATTGAGATACACTTCACTAAAATAAAACAAACATAAATATAAACAATGATCACAATAATGAAGATGATCAAGACGACCTTACTACACGAACGAACACAACAGTACGGTGGAATAAGGAAAAAAAAAATCCTCAGACAGCAGCAGATGTCTAATTATAAACCGTAGCTGTTAACAAATGAAAACAAGAGTTTGGGAAATTAACATATGTACATGATAGTAAGAAGAATACAAGAGAATACTCCAATTAAACATGACAAAGAAACACTATTACACATATGACACCGTGCAAACAAACCCGAACTGCACCACTAATACATTAAAATGTGCAACGTGAATTATGCAGGGCAGCCAATAGGGTCAGCTCTATGTGCCCGTGCTCCGGCACACAATTCACCTAGCAACAGTCCTAAAGAACAGTTTAGCATAATCTCTTTCCGCAATGCAAAAGAGAAAATCCTTAACCCACACAACAACCAAATGACACCAAAATTATACTTTACGAAGACACAACAAAAACCTACAATCGACAATGAAGTGACCAAAGGTAGTATGTTGCAACACCACACCAGTTGGATGACGTACTCACCAACCAAATGGAAAAGAGGTCGCAGGAGAATGATTACTAATTATATAATATTATAAAGTAGAAAGGTACTAAAAGAAAAATAATTGTCCAATAATATATAATAATCGTAATAATACTACATTTAAAAAAATTAACTATAAATCAATTAAATTGATGATCTCCGAAGGTCTGGGTTCCTGCTGATGACGTTGATATCCACAGCACCTTAGTCACTAATGATCCAATGGTCCACACAACGAACGACACGTTACAAAGTTACGTAAAGTTACAAATATTGTCCATTAGGGTGACCCCTGAGTAAGGCACAAAGTCCACACTTGTCACCAGATAGTGCCTTGTCTTCACTGAAATATCACAGGGATGTCAAGCAAAAAGTCAGACCACACGCACCAAAGTTATACCACAACTGTATACTAGCTCGTCGTCAGCACAAGGCGAGGATTTGCCAGCTCCACTCCAATAACATCTCACGAGTTCATGAAAGTTACCACCGTTTGCAAAGGTGTAGTGCAGCCTTCTACGTGAGAAAAAGTTCAGTACAGTCTATGATGATGGACTGCAGTGTTTTGTATAAGGCAACGATCGTAACGTAAATCTAGTACTGTTCAGCTTCTGACAACCTCCGTAACGACCGTGTGTAAAATGTTGATACTGTAATGTACCAGTTCCTGTGTTCGGCATGCACCCCGTTCCACAAGAAGACTCAACCATTTGATTTCTACAGGTACGTCGTCTCCTGAGCCAGTAAACACTGTGTAGTGGCAACACTGTCCCACTGTTGGCTTCCAAACGGCGCTGCAGCGGCCTCTAGTCTTGACTAGTCAGACGCTGAAATGAATGCTACCCAGGCTGCCATCAACTTGTTCGCCCAACCTGTACTAGCAGCAACATCTTCGTCCTCTCAGCCCTGCAGACAACAAAATTAATGTCAACGAACCTGCCACAACCTGGTTCACACCGCTGACGTTGGCCGACAACGGCGTCGTTTTCTTAACCAGAAGAGTGCTCAATGTCGCCCTGACATTTTTGTTAGCTCTGACACAGCGTACTGTTCATAATAAATCCCCCACTTCACTGTGTCTCGCTAATCCGTGACCCGTGACTCACTATTCAAAAAAAGTACCTGACAACTACGTGACTGAAAAAACAGGCCTACAGTGTATGTGAACTAAAATAGATTTCTGACCTGGCGCTGCATTGACGTGCAAAGATAATCAAACATGAGGACCCAAATACGAGCTCCCCACCTGACACAGGGTATTTTGTATTAAATACACATATGCCTTAGTCCTCATAAATACTACACACGAGAGAGAGAGAGAGAGAGAGAGAGAGAGAGAGAGAGAGAGAGAGAGAGAGGTGGAGTGGAACACATTTAAGTAATAACGAACACTAGCAATGTTCCCAACTCTGTCTAATGTATTCAAATAATTATCACCACAAAATTACAACGATATATGTAGTTAGCGAAGTGTAACACATTGATGCTAATCTCAGATAACCGAATGCCTTATCTTCTCACAACTAAATATCCTCTTGCATTCGACAATACGAGTCGGCCATCATCACCCCAAAGCCTCCTCGCTCGCTTTCCTCTCTCTTCTTCACTGCCCAATCAGAACGCCCCTTGCATTCACCCCTGACTTGCTGACCTCGCAGTTTCGTGTTGTTAAGTTAAGTGTATGAGAACACCTCTCACACCCGACTGACATTATGTACCCGCCCCCAGCGGAGCACCGCCAGTCCACAGCTGTGTTGTCATTGTTATCATCGTTGTCATCGTCATCATCATCATCATCATCGTTACCATCACCGTCATTATCATCGTCATCATCAGCGTCATCATCGTTATCTTTGTCATATCGCTATCATCATCGTCATCTTTATCATCAGCGTTCATCATCATCGTCAGCATCGTCATCACCATCGTTATCACAGTCATCATCATAATCATCATCATCATCGACATCGTTATCACCATCCCCTTTGTCATCATCATCATCGTCATCAACATCGCCATCATCATATTCACCATCATGATCACTATTATCATCGTTATTATCAGCGTCATCATCATCATCACCTTTATCATAGTCATCATCATCATCGTCATTATCGTCATCATCATCGTTATCATCGTCATCACCGTCATTATCTTTATCGTCATCATCATCATCATAATCGTCACAATCGTCATAATCATCGTCATTATTTTTATCATCGTCATCATTAGCATCATCATCATCGTCATTATCAGCGTTATCATCGTCATCATCTTCATCGTTGTCATTGTTATCATCATCTTCGTCATCATCGTTATCGTCATCGTTATCCTAATCATCATCGTTATACTCAACATCGTTTTCATCGTTATCATCATGATCATTATATCATCGTTATTATCATCGTTATAGTCATCGTTATTATAATCATCATCATCTTCATCGACGTCATCATCGTTAGTATCATCTTTATCATAGTCATCATCTTTATCATCATCATCATCGTTATCATCATTTTCATCGTTATCATCATGATCATCATATCATAGTTATTATCATCGTTATAATGTTATCATCGTCAATATCATCTTTATCATAATCCTCATCGTTTTTATCAGCATGGTTATCATCATCATCAGCAACATCTTTATCATCATCATAGTCATCGTCATTATCAGCGTCATAATCATCGTCATCATCGCCATCATTGTCATCATCGTCATCATCATCATCGTTATCACCGTCATAGTTATCATCATCATCGTCATCATCATCATAGTCATCATCATCGTTATCATCATTGTTATCACCATCGACATAATCATCATCATCAACATCATCATCGTTATCATCAGCGTCATTATCATCGTCATCATCATCATCACCGTCATTATCACCATCATCATCGTCATCATCATCACCATCATCATCATTATCGTCATTGTTATCATCATCGTCATAATTATCATCACCGTCATCATCATCATTGCCATCATCGTTATCATCATGATCATCCTCATCATCATCATTCTCATCGGCATCATCATAGTCAACACCGTAATCATCTTTTTGCATTGCGCTTGTTAATGAGTATGGCTCTACCACTGCAGATGGTCCCCTTGCAGGAAGCCAGTACAGAGTAGACACATGCCCTTGTAGTGGTAGCTTCTGTGGTAATTTCCTTTACATGATGAGGGTGTAGCCCCATACACAACCTCATATTAGTCGCCTTGTACGACATGCCTAAGGCTGCAGTAGTCATATTCTTTCATGGCCTAAATAGTTCAAGGTTAATACTCCACCTGTATCTTAAAGGTAATGATAACAACCTCCATTCTCAATTTTATTTTAATATTTCCTGCTTCTCTCTTACTTCATCACTTATTGCCTCCATCAAATTCCTTTTTACGGAGTTAGTTTTTCTACTTCCATCTGATAAATTTATTTCCCCAGTCAAACATACAATACTTAAACCAATATTCCAGTTAACCGTATCATACACTCCCTTCCACCTCCTCATGGTGACAGCTGCTATGAAGGGTAAGCGTCTGGTAAATTCTCTGTGTTATGCTGAAAGTCGTGTGACACATGATGTCACATGCCAGCATACACACAGTCACTCTGCTAATCGGAAGCTCCAATTGTACGAGTATTCTACGAATGGTTTTGTTACATGTTCTGAAGAAAAGTCAGACATCAAACATATGCCATGTGAAAAGTGTGTAGTTTATTTGCGTTGTGTGTGTGCGTGTGTATGTGTGTGTGCATGCGAGCTATTTAAAAAAAGGCTAACAGGGTAATGTGCGTATTCGATTTTTAAATGTATAAGTATGTAATTTAAAAAAAAAATCCCTAGCTCGACATAACTATAACAATATCAAGTCCAATGCATTACGTAGTAATCTATAACAAGATCAAGCCCAGTGCATTACGTAATAATGGAGGCAAAACAAAAAAGTGCAAAATGGTCATTAATAACTTAATTATATTTCCCTTGGGAAAACAAAGAGTTCAGGTTGAAAACAGTAATGGTGTTCAACAATAGAAACATATCATACACGAATTGGTAAATGTCATATATACAATGACAAAATAATAGAATGTCATTATCCCCGGTTCACTACCCTACGGCAGTATCTTCTATGGAACTCCATCCTTTCACACGCTTAGTTTATGTGCAATCACGTCCCTCAAACTATAAGCCAGTTTTTTCCCCCTTCATAATCTTATTTTTCTCTCTCTTTCTCGCTCTGTCTCTCTCTCTGTCTCTCTGTGTCTGTCTCTGTGTCTGTCTGTCTGTCTGTGCCTGTCTCTCTGTGCCTGTCTCTCTGTCTCTCTCTTTGTGTCTCTCTCTGTCTCTCTCTGTCTGTCTCTCTCTGTCTGTCTCTCTCTAATTCTAAACAAGTATTCCTTTGTCAAACTTTACTTAGTAGTATTTTGTGTATAAGCAGCTACTCCTTCTGGTCCTCAGTTTGTTGTGTCTCGTGCTGGGAATTCCAGAACAAGCTCTGCCCCCTAATGATATCAACTTTTTTTTTTACAGGCTTTTCTTTAACTTGCAACGCATGTCACTCTATTGTCACCTTCAAATCTTGCAATCGATTTTTCAATCACTTCCAAATCAGCAATAGCTCTGAAACTTGGCATAGTTGTGTATTCCCCATGACAATACAATAATCAGTCGTAAAAATAATAAAATGAATAACATTAAAATTAATATTAATTTTTTTTTTTAAATTGTATCATCAGTGAAATGGCCGATAATTGCAAATAATCTAGGTGTATTATTTCCAACAAGGTTGTCTCTCTTGACAGAAATTTTGAAACTTCTTCCCCCCCCCCCCTCCTCCTCCACATACACACTATCGCTCGCGCATGCACAGACATACACACAACTGACAACTACATTTAAAAAAATTAAATTTACAACTCTTATCAAAATTATAAAATAAAAAAAAAATTAAATTTCCGTGTAATATACTGAATAATGAAATCCGCCTCCTGTGCTCTGGACTCGTTTATCGCAAACTGGTAATGTCCTTAGCGGATTGATTACTTTTGACTTAAATTTAAAAACAACAAAAAAAAAAAAAAACACAAAAAGAAGAAAATATAAAAATTTTTTAAAAATATTTTAAACACAGGCTTTTAATGCACTAAAAGGCCACAAATAATTTTTCAAAGAGTTTATAGCTTGCAGTCAAAAAATTTAACATCAACTTGACAAAAAGCCTGGGGGGCTGATTCTACATGATATTAACTTCTGCTTTAAACTTCACTAGCACCGCTAAAATTGGCAAGTTTTTAATTATAGTGTGTTGTTTCTGTTACACGTATTACATTGCTGCTTCTTCGATAGTCTCGCTTGCTCGCAGTGAATGGCGCGATCGTCTCTTCCTTTTTAGCCATCTTGTCAATTTGATCCATAATAATGTCTGCAATACTTTAAATTAAAATTTTGTCTTGAAGAAACAATCAGAAACATACATTTTTAAGGTTATTTTTAAGAAAAATGATGAGTTAAATCCGTTTCCCGAATGAAACTGGACAGAAAAGTATCTTGATTGTCTGTTGATTTAATGCACACCGTCACACTTTTTCTATTTTCGCGAGAGTACATATAAGGGGAAACAATACAATGTTACAGTCTAACTTTCAACCACAGTTGCACCGCCTTAGCTGTGATTGAAAGTTAATGCACTCTCTCGAAAAAAGAAAAAGTGCGCAAACGACGGTGTGCAAATTGTGACAGACCGACCGACCGATGTATTTACGGCGGCAATTATGGTATTGGATTACACACTTATGGATAAAATATATGATAAGCGCTTAAGCGCCCCATGCTTTTTGTCAATTTGATGTTACATTTTTTGACTGCAAGCTATAAACTCCATAAAAATTATTTGTGGCTTATTAGTGCATTAAAAGCCTGTGTTTAAACTTTTTTTAAAATGTTTTTTTATTTCAGAGCGTGCTCTATGCAACGCACCCGTCTCCACTTCACATCTTGTTCTGTTAGTATTCGTCTGGTTTTTTAAAAGTTTCAATTAGTGATCTTTTCATACAATTTCAATCTTTCTATTCTACACAGGCACCCGTTTATGAAAGTTTGTATCTGTCTGATGCCTTGAATGCCTATTGTGGCGGGATTGTCTCCCCTCCTCTGAAGTAGTGGTCCAACAATGGCCAAACTTAGAGCATAATGATGAGGGTCTTCAGAGGTATCAACTTTCGCTCAAGATTATTCTTGGCAGAGATAAAAATAGAAGAATGATGCTTCTTTTTTAGGGAACCTCACAGAATTTTAAAGAAAAGCAAGCATAACAACTGAGATCACCTAAGCTGTCAATAGCTTATTATTCTCCTGCCCATTCTGTGAGGTAATCTATTTTTGCTCGCATTTCTGAGCCCACAGCTGAGGGTGATTCAGCAAAATCGTAATCTAATAGCTCTTTCTTTTTATGTATTTAAAACATACGAGTGGAAACATACACTTCTTTCAATAATGATTAACTCAACTATAGCTTTACAGTTACAGATAAACAGGTTTAATAACACTGACAAACAACATTTTTCTTTCTTATATAAGAATAAGTGTTCTTAGGTCAGTTTCTTGCGCTGATTTCAAATCTGAAATCCGTTTATCTCTATCACGTCGGGTTCTTAAGATATTTGTGAATAAATATATTTTTGGGAAACCGTTATTTGCTCCGTTTCATTTTTACTATATAACTTATTAAAAATTAATAAAAAGCAACATAATTCTACTTTTTATACTGCTAAAAGATGCATGACATATGTTACGCGATTTTTCGAATAGTTACTGTATAGTTTGTTCAATACATTGGCAGGTTGGTTACGAAAATCGCCGAAGCATAAGTCGATTCCTTTTGGAGTGCCAGTAATATGGCGTGAACATACTGATTGTTACTTCTGCTTGACAAATATCCATGGTTTCACTTTTAAAACTAGAAAGTCTGTGGTTTATTCAAATATTGAATTGGTTTCGAAATCAGTGCCTCATGATCCATTCACGTGTCCGATCCAAGTACCACCAGAACAATATCCGTTGGACGTGAATGAACCATCAGAAAGTGATAGTTTACCTGCTTTAGAAACTAATTCTGACTCAGATTACATACCGGTGAATGATGGTGTTTACTTAATTAACCATTCAGAACTTTCAGATCTAATACGTGATCTCGCTCTTACCAAAGGACAAGCGGAATTACTCGCTTCGCGACTCAAAGAATGGAATCTTTTAGCGCCCAATACTCCGATATCTAAATTTCGTCATAGACACAGAGAACTTGTTCAATACTTTGAGATGGATGATGACATTTGCTATTGCAAAGATGTAAACGGTCATGAGCACATAGTCAACGAATGGCGATTTTTCATCGATTCTTCCAAGACTAGTCTAAAAGCCGTGTTATTGCATAACAGAAATTTATTTTCATCAATTCCAGTCGCCTACTCTGTTCATATGAAAGAAACTTATGACAATATGGCTATACGTTTGGAAAAAATAAAGTACAATGACTACCAATGGCGGATTTGTGGAGACCTAAAGGTCATTGCAATTCTCACGGGCATGCAGACTGGGTATACTAAATTTTGTTGCTTCCGATGTGAATGGGACAGCCGCAACAGACAGGAACATTATGCAAGAAAGGTGTGGCCTATCCGGAATCGTATGCAGCTCGGGCATAAAAATGTAATACACGAGCCATTAGTTAACAAAGACAGCTTCATTTTACCACTGTTACATATAAAGTTGGGGCTCATGAAGAGTTTTGTAAAAGCGTTAGATAAAACGAGCAAAGCTTTCACTTATCTTCGAGAAAAGTTTCCGCAAGTTAGCGATGCAAAGATAAAGGAAGATATCTTTGTAGGACCTCAGATTAGGAAAGTTATTGCAGACAAACAATTCGAGAACTTGTTACATGGTAGTGAACGTCGCGCATGGATGGCATTCAAATCGATCGTCGATAACTTTCTGGGAAATCACAAATCTGTCGACTATGTTGCATATTGTTAAGCAGTGCATAGATGCATACAGAATTATGGGCTGTAACATGTCCCTCAAAATCCATTTGCTCGATTCGCATCTTGACTTTTTCCCTGACAACCTTGGCGAAGTCAGCGATGAACATGGAGAACGATTCCATCAAGATATCGCCGTAACGGAGTCACGTTATCAAGGACGGTGGAGTGTGACCATGCTTGCCGATTATTGTTGGATGCTTCATCGCGATGTACCACATGCCATTCACCGACGAAAGTCGACTGCAAAGAAATTCAAGCCTACATAACTATTATACTTCTTGTACGAATGATGTTGTAATACTGTATGCGTTGTTAAAAAACTTCAATTCCGTATTTCTAGAGATCCCGACCTGATAGAGAAAAACGGTTTGCAGATTTAAAAACAGCGCATTAAAATTGACTAGAAAAACATAGAAATGTTAGAGAAAGAAAAAAAAAGTTTTTTTTTGTTAGTCAGTGTAATCAATCATAGTTTAGCAATGCAAAATAAATAAAGTTGTTTATTTTTAAAAAAAACGATGACATTTATTATCATCTGAGGATGTTAAATTGTGGTGGATGATAAGAAAAGATTTGAAATGTCAGTTGGTTGCGCTGTTATGGTACTTATCTTCTGGCTGGTGTGGGGCCGGTTGGCACCTGCTTCAGCCGCTGTTGGATCTCAAAGGTGCCTAAGGCTGTATTTCTCTACAAAAGCCAAGTCTGGTGGCCGTAGCACGTCTCATGCATTAAGGATGAGGTAACTACAAGGGTTGTCAAGCGCATTCAAGACCCTGCTGATGTTGATGTCTAGCGTCGACTGCTGGCAACTTGAACCACCGAGTTGATGTTGGGTTCTGTCACTGCTGGTAACTTGAACCACAGACTGAAAGGAGACAAATTTCTCTGATACGTATTGGGTCTCTTCACATTGTCATCAGGCGACCTCCGCTTCCATCTACCACTTCATCTTCCGCATACATTTTACCTTTTTTGAGCGTTTATTTTAACCCCAGTGAGTCGGATGAAAGTACTTTTGGACAATGGAATACAACAATTTATGAAATTTACTAAAGTGCTTGTATAATAAATATGCACACCATGATATCATCATCCACTCCCTGCTCTCTCTCTCTGGGTCTGAGACCACCACTTCTGGAGGTTCTTTGTGAAGTAACCCGAGAAGCAGTCATTAGCTTTTGCAGTAGTGGTTCATGTGTCAAGTTATTTGCAATAATGAGGTCGCCAACCTCACATGCCAAATGTACATCCACAAGCAAATTATGCATGTCAAGATGCAAATATAAAATGATAAAATGAACATATTACAACTTACGCCGCGTTTTTTTCGGGCGAGCGCAGACTTTTTTGCACAGGAAACGTCCGAATAATGTCGGGAAACTAGTTTAAGATGCCGTTCTTTCAGGTTTGTTAGGTGTGTCTGAATGCACTTGAAGTTTGATCCTAGACTTAAGACGAAAAGTGGTGTCTCTGGGTTACTCTCTTCTAATTTGACAATTCACTTCCAGTCCTATGGCCTGTCATATATGTGGGTCCTAATATGCCGTGTTCTAGGCTGTCTTTGATTTTTTGTGACGAAATTGGAAGTCAGTGAAGACGTCTCACTACGCTGTAGAATGTATGCGAATTTTCGTCTACACACAACAATGTGTTACTTGGAGAAGAGGTCAAATCAGGAGCAATATATATCAGCATATCAAACGCCAAACCAATTGCAAATAAGTGTCTGATTTTATTAGGGGTGCTCCCACTACCCTCATGTAGAATATTACTACTTGACAACATAAGACATTGCCCTTTACATGGTATTTTCAAACTTCTTGACCATATAATTTTATTAGAACAAAGTCAATGTACCGATAATGTTATGTCACTTTCCGTGTCGTAATCTGTAACAAGATTGTCATCGTTCGACATTTTTGTGAAATCAACCATGTATTTGGGCTGTCAAGTTTAAGAACTGACGTCTTATTTCCAACTACCGTCTGTCATCCATATTGGACAACCTGAACAGCATGGTTTGTGACAATTATCTTCTACCAATGTCCTCGTATCAAACGTTATTTCAATCAACCCGTCTCGCTACTTACGGCCACCTTTTCTGTCAGCTGTTACATAATTTAGTACACAAACATCTTCACCCTGTACAAATAGAATGTTGCTTCAAACAGGTGAAGAGGTCAGGTAATAGGAAGGGAATGACAAGTATTGATAAGAAAACCTGAACGATGAAAGCGAAAACAACAAATACTGCAAGAATTAGCACGTATAAAGAATGGTAGCGTAATAATGCCGGACAGGATTGCAGACCCGAAAGCGAACGAACGTACTTCGTAACTCCAATGAATAAAATAATTCTAAAACGAAGACTTGAGGAAAACGAAACCATGAAACTGTATCACATAAACATATACACGCTGAACAGGATAGAACGTGCACTGAGCAAGTATTGCCACACAAGATGGAAAAAATGACAAGAAATTTCATTCATAAAATGGCGACGAACACTGGGACACTGACTTCAAATCAATCTGTACTAAAGTATAAATTAATAGTTCATTTTTATTTTGCTCCGAATGACGCAACCACTACAGCTGGTCCCATGCATGAAACCTGCATGTACGTGTACTTGCAGCGTTGGTTTCTGTACCAAGTTATCTTACATGATGAAGTTGCCAGGCCTCTGCGGAACCTCATATTGGTCTTCTCTTAGAGTATGCCTGAGACGACAGTAGACCTATTCATTGTTTGTCTCTTCAGAGACGCCCGGGGGGAACTAACTGCATAATCTATACAACCTGTGAGACCAGCGTCAAACAGAGCAAACAGACCAAGAGTGAAAGTAGAGCACCGAATTCTGAGCTGTAAATGAAGGAAAAGACATTAACAAAAAGCAGAGTAACTGGAGGAACGATCAATTAAGTACTTTCAATTTAAATGACATATGACATGTGGCATCCACTAAACCGTCAATTTATTTCACATAAATTAGACTTGATGCCTTTTCCCATCTAGAATAAATTTGAATTCATGAATTTCAAATCCTGTAATAGAGACAGCCAATTAAAACAAGGCAACAGGTGGTTGAACCCATGATAATTATGCACATAATATTTGGTATTGGCGAAAACATTTTACGAAATTCTTATTACAAATAAGGGAGGGAAACCTGAGGCCTGTAAACAGTAAATTAATATGAAATTAATATGAAACAAATATAAAGGTATGTTATCAGGCACTCGCAGGAAATAAAGAAGTAGAACACCAGACAACAGAAAAACAACAGACATGAGTGGCTTACCCAGGATTTGAACACTGGACCTTCCGTGCGACAACCCCGCCTAGCCATGCAAGCGAATCACACTATCCGCTCTGCCATCTACGCATCATAAAAATGATGTTTCAATGGCAGGTCAATAGTGCGAACCACAATACACGACACCAGAAGTCCTCCATGGGCAGTTCAGCCTATTAATGACGCAATCACTTCTGTTGTATTTCTATCAAGCAGTATAGGCCGAATCCAACAAGACCCTTAGGACCTTAATACTGTGTCCAGTAAATGATAGTAGACTAGAACAGTGAGAACAGGATAGTGGGTAGGTTTGGTATTGTACAAACATTTATTACAAATAAGGGAGGGAAACCTGAGGCCTGTAAACAGTAAATTAATATGAAATTAATATGAAACAAATATAAAGGTATGTTATCA
The DNA here is from genome assembly GCA_024509875.1 of Oreohelix idahoensis. NCBI lineage: Eukaryota > Metazoa > Mollusca > Gastropoda > Stylommatophora > Oreohelicidae > Oreohelix > Oreohelix idahoensis. The sequence goes on from JAMPIV010010621.1 coordinate 130,950, forward strand.
GGCACTCGCAGGAAATAAAGAAGTAGAACACCAGACAACAGAAAAACAACAGACATGAGTGGCTTACCCAGGATTTGAACACTGGACCTTCCGTGCGACAACCCCGCCTAGCCATGCAAGCGAATCACACTATCCGCTCTGCCATCTACGCATCATAAAAAATGATGTTTCAATGGCAGGTCAATAGTGCGAACCACAATACACGACACCAGAAGTCCTCCATGGGCAGTTCAGCCTATTAATGACGCAATCACTTCTGTTGTATTTCTATCAAGCAGTATAGGCCGAATCCAACAAGACCCTTAGGACCTTAATACTGTGTCCAGTAAATGATAGTAGACTAGAACAGTGAGAACAGGATAGTGGGTAGGTTTGGTATTGTACAAACATTTATTACAAATAAGGGAGGGAAACCTGAGGCCTGTAAACAGTAAATTAATATGAAATTAATATGAAACAAATATAAAGGTATGTTATCAGGCACTCGCAGGAAATAAAGAAGTAGAACACCAGACAACAGAAAAAACAACAGACATGAGTGGCTTACCCAGGATTTGAACACTGGACCTTCCGTGCGACAACCCCGCCTAGCCATGCAAGCGAATCACACTATCCGCTCTGCCATCTACGCATCATCATAAAATGATGTTTCAATGGCAGGTCAATAGTGCGAACCACAATACACGACACCAGAAGTCCTCCATGGGCAGTTCAGCCTATTAATGACGCAATCACTTCTGTTGTATTTCTATCAAGCAGTATAGGCCGAATCCAACAAGACCCTTAGGACCTTAATACTGTGTCCAGTAAATGATAGTAGACTAGAACAGTGAGAACAGGATAGTGGGTAGGTTTGGTATTGTACAAACATTTATTACGAATAAGGGAGGGAAACCTGAGGCCTGTAAACAGTAAATTAATATGAAATTAATATGAAACAAATATAAAGGTATGTTATCAGGCACTCGCAGGAAATAAAGAAGTAGAACACCAGACAACAGAAAAACAACAGACATGAGTGGCTTACCCAGGATTTGAACACTGGACCTTCCGTGCGACAACCCCGCCTAGCCATGCAAGCGAATCACACTATCCGCTCTGCCATCTACGCATCATAAAAATGATGTTTCAATGGCAGGTCAATAGTGCGAACCACAATACACGACACCAGAAGTCCTCCATGGGCAGTTCAGCCTATTAATGACGCAATCACTTCTGTTGTATTTCTATCAAGCAGTATAGGCCGAATCCAACAAGACCCTTAGGACCTTAATACTGTGTCCAGTAAATGATAGTAGACTAGAACAGTGAGAACAGGATAGTGGGTAGGTTTGGTATTGTACAAACATTTATTACAAATAAGGGAGGGAAACCTGAGGCCTGTAAACAGTAAATTAATATGAAATTAATATGAAACAAATATAAAGGTATGTTATCAGGCACTCGCAGGAAATAAAGAAGTAGAACACCAGACAACAGAAAAACAACAGACATGAGTGGCTTACCCAGGATTTGAACACTGGACCTTCCGTGCGACAACCCCGCCTAGCCATGCAAGCGAATCACACTATCCGCTCTGCCATCTACGCATCATCAAAAATTGATGTTTCAATGGCAGGTCAATAGTGCGAACCACAATACACGACACCAGAAGTCCTCCATGGGCAGTTCAGCCTATTAATGACGCAATCACTTCTGTTGTATTTCTATCAAGCAGTATAGGCCGAATCCAACAAGACCCTTAGGACCTTAATACTGTGTCCAGTAAATGATAGTAGACTAGAACAGTGAGAACAGGATAGTGGGTAGGTTTGGTATTGTACAAACATTTATTACAAATAAGGGAGGGAAACCTGAGGCCTGTAAACAGTAAATTAATATGAAATTAATATGAAACAAATATAAAGGTATGTTATCAGGCACTCGCAGGAAATAAAGAAGTAGAACACCAGACAACAGAAAAACAACAGACATGAGTGGCTTACCCAGGATTTGAACACTGGACCTTCCGTGCGACAACCCCGCCTAGCCATGCAAGCGAATCACACTATCCGCTCTGCCATCTACGCATCATAAAAATGATGTTTCAATGGCAGGTCAATAGTGCGAACCACAATACACGACACCAGAAGTCCTCCATGGGCAGTTCAGCCTATTAATGACGCAATCACTTCTGTTGTATTTCTATCAAGCAGTATAGGCCGAATCCAACAAGATCCTTAGGACCTTAATACT
>JAMPIV010010622.1:0-15000 GCA_024509875.1 Oreohelix idahoensis
GTAGATTAACTGATAAAAGAACTAAACATGGTCAACATGTAAAATACATGATAAATCGTCCTTAACAAACTCCTCCCCCGGTAGGTTGAAAAAAAATCGAGAAACGATTTTTTCTTTTTTAAATATGACCGAAAAAATTTAAGTTAATCTTGTACTAAGATTTTGGAACGAAAAATCGCGAAAAAAATCATATAAACATCCAGATATGTTTATATTAAACTATTGTCAATGTCGTTATCTACGAGTAGAAAAATATACGTCAAACATATGTCAGAGCGATGTATACATAATTAAATGTCACTAATAGAAAATTCGTCAATAGTCAACAAATTAGAGAAGTCTATGATACTAAAGAAGTATATAAGACACATTAATATCCAAACATAGTGATGGAATAATTAAGTTCTCTGTAATATTACTTACTTACTCAGTCGTTCCCCTTCTACCGTGAGGTGTAGAGGTTTGGAAGAGAGAGCGCCAGACCATTCTATCAGCTGTCTTCTTCCTGGCCTGGTTCCATTCTAGTCCTCGCTCCTTCAAAGATTGTCTAATGTTGTCCTCCCAGCGGACTCTGGGTCGTCCTGGAGGTCTTTATCCCTGGCTCTTTGTTTCCCATGCTTGTCGTGGTAGCCGATCTTCTCCCATTCTGCAGACATGGCCAAACCATCTTAGTTGGGACTGTTCTATTTGGGTCTGCAGCGGATGGGATTTTAGGCCTTGACGGATCGTCTGGTTGCGGACCATGTCTCTTCTTGTTACTTCAACCACTTTCCTCAGATACCTCATTTCTGAGGTTTGGATCTGGCTTTTGTGGGTTGTAGTCATTGCCCACGACTCGCATCCATATGTCAAGACTGGGACATAGGTGGAGCGGTATACAGCCATCTTCGTTTTCTTACCAACCTCTTTCTTGCTGAGGAATCCACGATTTATGGCCTGAAAAAGTCTCCCAGCCGCTGCTTTCCGAGTGGCCAACTCTTCTTTGATGCCTCCCTTTCGGTCTATAATAGCTCCGAGATATTTAAAGTGGTCGACCTGCTCCAGGACCTGTTCTCCCAACTTAATCTGATGTTTTCTTTCTTCTCGTGATATCACCATGGATTTTGTTTTAGAGCTGCTTATGACCATCCCTCTCTTCTCCAGCTCTTCCTTCCAGACTTGCAGGTTGGATTGGAGATGTGCCTCTGATTTAGCAATCAAGACAACATCATCAGCAAATGCCAGCTCCGAAATATAGACCTGTCTCATCTTCCAGTACCCCACTGAATACTTTCTTGTTCTCTCCTTACATGCCTTGATGACATCGTCCATAAGGAGTATGAAGAGGTAAGGTGATAGGATATCACCTTCTCTTACACCAGTGGTGGTCCTGAACTCTTCTGACTTATGGTTTGCTGTCCTCACATAATTTCTGCAAGACTTGTAGAAGCTCTGTATAGCATGAATCAGAGGTGCTGGAATATTCTTCCTTGCCAAACATTCCCAAAGTTTGCTCCAGGGGACCCTGTCAAACGCCTTTTCCAGATCTATGAAACAAAGATGGATCTCACTCTTATACTCAAGGGCCTTTTCACTCAGCTGTCTGAGTGTGAAGATTAGGTCTTGAGTACTTCGGTTTGCTCGGAATCCGCACTGGACCTCATCCAATTGTGGCTCAGCTAGGCGTCGGAGTCTCTGCTCTAGGATTCTAGAGTAGATTTTACCAGGGACACTGAGAAGGGATATGCCTCTATGGTTTCCACATTGTCGATTGTCACCCTTTTTGAAAATTGGTGTTATGATGGCAATCTCCCAATCCTTTGGTATGGTCTTGTTGCACCATGCTGCCTGTAGGACCTTTAAGAGTAATAGGTCGCCTGATGCTCCCATGTACTTAACCATTTCTGGTGTTATACCATCATGCCCTGCTGCTTTGCCCATCTTGATTTTCTCTAGTGCTGCCCTCAGTTCTTCCATCTTTATGTCATCTTCACCATCATTGGTTTCCTCTTCTGTGTCAGTGGTTATCATTTCTGATGCTTCATCATGCTCACCATCCAGGAGTTCTGAGAAATATTCTTTCCATCTTTCCATTACTTCCTTCGGGGCAGTAAGCAATTTGCCTTGCTTGTCCTTTATAAATTTGAGAGGGCATTGTTTTTCTTTCCTCATGTTCTTTAGGGTCTTATAGAACAATTTCTGGTTTTCTTGTGCATCTTTTTCTAGCTTTTCTCCAAATTCTTCCCAGGACTTCTGTTTTGCTGCTAGCACTTTGTTCTTTGCTTCTGTTCTGAGTGTCACATATTCTCTATATTTTTCCATTTGTCCTGTTGTGTTTTTAGCTCCTAAGTATTGTTTCCATGCCATTTTCTTCTCTCTTATTTTCTCTTTGACTTCCTCTGTCCACCAAGGTGTCCTCTTTCTCTGGTTCCCAAGTCGGACTTCACCGCTGTAATATTAATTAAATAAATTAAAGAGAAGAATGTGGTAACTATATGACTATGTAGTAATTCAAACAATAAAATTATATATATAGATATATAATTAATCTAAAGTAATTAAAACAAAAATGTAATGCATGTGTGTATAAACAATACAATAGACAGTAGTAAGAAAGGAAAATTAGAAAAGAAAATATTTTTAGCAAGAAGAAGTAGATATCAGAATAAAGGAACGTAAGGAAGAATATAAATATACTGGTCACCAATATAGAACTGATGACAAGGTCCCCAATATAGAACTGATGACAAGGTCACCTCTCACGCCGACGAGTTCGTAGCACGTGTGCAAGAAATTATACGCGCTGACCGACGTCTGACTATCAGAGAGGTTGCTGATGATATTGGAATATCAATTGGTACGTGCCATAAAATCGTAACTGAAGATTTGCACATGAGACGGGTGTCAGCGAAACTCGTGCCACGCCATCTGACTGAGGACCAAAAGGACGATCGGTTGTCCATTTGCACTGACCTCCTTGAGATAGCAAAAAACGACACAAATTTCATGTCCTCGATAATAACTCGTGATGAAAGCTGGGTGTACGGATATGACCCGGAAATAAAGCAAATGTCCTCCCAGTGGCCAACGCAATCATCTCCTCGGCCGAAAAAGGCACGACAGGTCAAGTCCAATGTCAAGACCATGTTAATAGCGTTTTTCGACATTGATGGCCTGGTGCATCATGAATACGTCCCTAAAGGACAGAGTGTCAATGCTGAATTCTACAAAACAGTCCTGCAACGCCTCCGCGACGCTGTGCGCAGACATCGCCCTGAGAAGTGGCGCACAGGCAATTGGCTTGTTCATCATGACAATGCACCTGCACACAGGTCTGTCACCAATAACGCATTTTTGACGAAACACAACATTCCATTGCTCCCACATCCTCCATACTCACCCGATCTTGCTCCGTGTGACTTTTTCTTGTTCCCGCAACTTAAGAAAACAATGAAAAGTGGTAGATTCGATGACATTGAGCAGATTCAAGCCAACGCGACGAGGCAAATGAGGGCTATTCCGCAAAGTGACTACCAGAGGTGCTTCCTTCAGTGGCAGGAACGTTGGAATAAGTGTGTACACTCACAAGGGAACTACTTTGAAGGAGATAGAACCAACTAGTATGTAAGTGTACTTATTCAATTCCCAAAAAAATGAGTCCCGGAACTTTGTGAACAGGAGTACAATATAACAAGAAAAGTCAGTTCAGTTACAAATCCTGGAAACATCAGAATCCTTGAAATGTAGAATGTTCGGAGCAGTAACACGTCAATGTTAAATTCACACTTGTCAATAGAGAGCAGCTCCATCAAGTAAAGTTCCATGTATCAATACAGCAGTAATCAATCCTGGTAGTTTCTTGAATTGTATAAGGTGTAAGTTCCATAGTCATAAGACGAAAACCTGGTAAAAGTTTGATCTCCGCATCAACATATATCTCCGAAATGTCCCGTGAGATATTCAGCAATAAATAACAAATTTTTGTCCATCAATATGATACAAAAGGCATTGTAGACTGCGAATGAGACAGTCTTTTCTTCTGTACACTTCCTGATTTGAACCGAGTTTGTCTTTATGTACACTTTCTAGTTTGAACGAGGTTGTCTTTATGTACACCTTCTGGTTTGAACCGATATTGACTTGATTACCAACAACAAAGTCATGAATTCACGAATGTATTCAGTGCATTAATGAGGCTTCAGGTACGGAAGTCGGATTCCTGGATAACACATCAGCCACGACATTGTCCGAACCTGGGATGTGTTGAATCTCAAAGAAGTATGGCTGTAATAGGATGGAGAATCGTGCCAATTTTTGGTTTTTCTGGTTGGCACGTTTCAAAGCTGCAACCGAACGTTGGTCAGTTTGTATTACAAATGGAGCACCAAGCAAAATCCGCTTTTGAATAGCCCATACAACTCCCAAACGCTCCTTCTCAATTGTTGAATACTTCTTTTCTGCATCCGACAGCTTTCTTGATATGTAGAGGGTAGGATGCAGTGTACCATTGTAGTCCTGTAACAGCGTAGCTCCCAAGCCAGCATTTCTCGCGTCTGTTCGGAGTATAAAGATTTTGGAAGTATCAGGCAACCTCAAAATAGGAGGTGAATTAAAAATAGTTACAATTTTCTCAAAAGCTACCTGTGTATCTTTCGTCCACTTTACTTTTATTGGCATGCCCTTTCGTAATAACGAAGAAAGAACAGACACATCATGCTGCATTGGCTGAGCATGAGGATACAGATAAACAAAATTACTGTCTATTACAGGTAGTTAAAAAAAATATACCGATATAGAGACGAAGTGATAATTCGTTAATATCTGCGTGAAGCAGAATCAGTTACTAATTGTAGATGGAGGGAATGGTGGTGAAAATACGCACCATTGTACCGCTCAACAGCCATACGAGCGTCCCTATTGATATAGAAGGAAACTAAAGCCTCACTATACTGAATGTTGAGAGATGGCAACAGACGGACAAACTTGACGTCTGCAGTGGAGTGAAAAAAATCACCCAGTGCTTGCCATGTAGTCCCTGGTGGTAGATTTCGCACAAGAACGGTGCGTGAATAAGCACCTTTACCGATATAAGTAATCCCATTGTCACGAAAATGTGAGTAGGAGTGGTGAGTATATTGAGACACATGAGAAACACTGACCTTTTTCCTTCTCATGGATGTTTTATCTACATCATATGATGTATCATACTGTCTGAACTGAGTATGATACCTATAATCCTGCGAGGCTGCAGGTCTAGAGCATGTCGAGGAAGACAGTCTAGAAGGCACAGTCAAAATTTTTACCCAAATGTACTGGTATTAGTATTACCATTTAAGGACACCTTATCCCTAACACCAACTCCGTGTGTAACACCCTTACTCATCTGAGAAAATTTTTTCTCACTCTTGACAACCTCAATAGGTTTTGAAATATCAGTTGTATTCTGATTAAGTATAACAGTAGATTTATGATTAGCATGTCGCCATGAATCAGTCCCATATGTGGATGTATCATCACCTGAAACACTGACATCAGAGTGATATCGAGGGAATGTATATCTCCCCCGGAATGATTTCCTATTCTTCCCTGGGTGTGCTGATATTTTAACATTATTATCAGTACCGATGGCATGTCGTGCATTAGGTTTGTCATAACTAATGTGTGATAACAAATTATTGTGTAACACCACATCCAGCAAACCATCAACCCTCTTTCTTAATTTAATAATTTCAAGATCCCTGGGTGCAATTTTTTCCTTTTGCCTTTTAATTACTTTCTCCAGTTTTACATTTAAACATCTCTCTTCAGTGATTAATTTTTCACAGTTAATCACCTTATCACTAGTCAACTTTTCTTGTTGATCTAAAAGGCATCTGAGTTCTTGATTTTCAAGAACAAGTGCTGCTACTTTATTCTCTAACCTATCAGAAGAACCTTTCATGTTCCGCTCTGTCACTTCCTGTAAATCAAATTTTTCTCTCAAAAAGGAAACCTCAGATTTCAGCTCCTGAATATGAACCACATGGGTATGGCATTCTATATTCAAAGCTGCATTAAGCTTTTCAACCTCACCACGGGCAGTCCTTTCTTCATCAAGCAATGTTTTTACTGAGCTCACCTCATTCTCTAGCTCCTTTTTCTGTCGAGTAGAAAAATCATAAAATCTCAAATCATCCGATTTCACAACTGTCACCTTATTCTCATACTCTCCTTTTACCTGCTCCAGCCTAGATTGTATTAGTTTATTTTCATGAGGAGAAGCTAATTCTTCTATTCTCTTTATATTAGCTAATTCTTCTTCTCTCCTCGTCTCAGCCAATTTCTCTACACGCTTCAAATCCACCAAATGCAACACTTCCTGACTTGATAATTCTTCCTTCCTTTTCCATGCATCCACTCTGGAGTATCTCTTCTCCTCTCTTCTGATGCATAGGCTGCATACACTGCTAAAGCCTCATCCTTCAAATTTCTCAACCTTCCAGAATCCATAAAATACTCTAATATAGACATCTTGTCTGATAGCATCAGTAATCAACGTACTTAGTCAACCAGATAACTGGCAAGTTGCTTTACAAATGATTTGTAAGCACAAAAAATATTTTTTTTGGTTAATATTATATAATGATGTGCCTTCCTCAGGCGAATAAACAGTAACTAGTGAACTACAAGTGCACTGCAATCAATAGTTATTGCAGTCATATAATGCAGTCATCTAATATTTGCATAAAGAAATATGCAACCAATGTTAATATATTATTATGCATTAATAAGACATTAACCAAGGAAAGAAGAGTACAGTACAGAACAATATTACACCACAATATCAGACAAGACGTAAGTAAAACGTTTCTGTCAACCAAATAAACTTATACGATTGAAACAGTACGGAAATAAAAATGAGGTCAAACCACAACAACAAATCTAAAAATAGACCAGACAGGACCCATTGACAAAAACAGCTGACATATAGAACTGAATGATAGTAGGGTAAGATTTACAAATATATGACGAACGAATGACTAAACTAAGCAAAAATGAAACTGAGAACAATTAAAATACAAGATAGATAAACAATACGTAACAGCTAAACATATAATATTGACCAACACTAGTATCAGACAGAATAAGGACGAGTAATCTCAAGTCTTCTTCTGCTCAAAATGGAGATGGATCAAAATGTCCCTAAAAGAACAGCTTTAGACTTGCGGTCATTCGAAAAGACATGACAAGTCTAGAGCTCCCTCCAACCACCCACATATATATACAACAGATATAAATATACATAAAACATACATAAAAGTTACACATTACAATAGGGCACACCAGTAAGTAACCTGGACACAAAAAATTTCAACAACAGGTACTTAGCTTAACTGCCAAAAAAAAATCCATCCTCTCAGACGTCAGTATACACCATAAGAGGCTTTGATGGAAAGCAGACTGGTGACTTGAAGTACTCGTTCTCCTTCAACTACCATAGGTGGCAGTTCAAAACACTTGATTCCAAGACACAGATGACTTTAAAGTATACTTTCAACCTACAGTTTCATAAGGCATTCATGGCAGCCGACATCTTTTTTGAAAAAATTCGCCCGTTGGCAGGACAACCATCAGTCATGCGCAGTTCAGCTGGAACTATGAAAATTTGCCGCACGGGCAAAAAAGTTCGTAGAATAAATTGAAAACTTCTTCTTTCTTTCACGTTCCACTTTGATAGTAGTTATATACAAGTTCTTGACAATTCGTATTCCCCATCACTGGATCACCATCTCTGTTGCCACTTGTTTTAGTGAATATGGAAGGTTATTCTTATCGAGCATCGTGCAATTGATGTTGTAGCAAATGTCGTAAGGGTGGTGCAAGAACTTGAACCATAAAGTGACTTCTCAACTTCTTGATATTTGGGTCCACATAAATGACGTAGTTTATTTTGACGAAATTAGACTAAATGTTCATGGTAAAACATTCAATACATGAGTAATTTGAAAGCTCCTACAGTCCTTCATAGAACGTCACATATCTGGAATATTTACTAGCAGTGCCATCACGGTTATCACTGAAGTATCGAAAACCAGACATGGAGTTAATACAATAAAATTGCGATTGCAATACTTCTCTGGCAAAAATACTTCCTCGAACTCAATCCTTATGTTCGGAATCTTTATATAATATCAGTGGCGACCTTCGTAAAATATACAGCCACGTAGAACAATAAATAATCTTCTAATATCAAGGAGCAACAGCTTCGACGTCTTCCTTGGTCAAAATCCACTAACGAAAGGCCCCGTCTAACGGTTTGCATAAATTATGTTAAGCACCAAAACTACGTCATCATATCTAAGTGACGTCAGACTAACATCGTGTTCATTTAACATTCATATAAGTGCAAAATACATCATGCTGGCCACGAATAGAACTGTTAGCGCGTAGATTAACTGATAACAGAACTAAACATGGTCAACATGTAAAATACATGGGAATCACCAAACGGCCGGGACAGAAACCATATAGACCACATTATGATCAGTGGCAGTTGGAGGCATTCACTACAAGACGTGATAGTAAGAAGAGGTGCGGATGTGGGAAGCGATCACCACCTAGTAGTAGCAAGAATGAAGGTTAAACTCAGAGCTGCTGGACCAATTGCAACTAAACAGAAAAGGTATAACATCATCAAACTCAAGGACCCCCTCACCAGAAAAGCTTTTTTGGTTGATGTAAAGAGACGATATCAAATTGCCAATAACCGGGGAAAGGCAGCGATACAAGGAAGTAAAACATCAAACCCGAGCCGACCAAAGGGAATTTCTGGACGATCTTGTAAGTCAGGCAGAAAAGGCGGCACTGAGAAATGAACAAAGCACAGTATATAGAATAACTAAAACTATCAGCGGAAAGCGGGGTGCAAACAATTTTACGTTAGTAAGAGACAAGCAAGAAAATCTCATTACCACATCACAGGGGGACAGGAAACAAGATGGGCAGAGCACTTCAGAGAAACATTGAATAAGGAACCACCAGAGACGCAGCTGAATGTTCCTGAGGCTGAAAATAATCTAGACGTAAATACAGACATTCCACGACGAGAATAAATCATCACAGCAATCAAAGGGTTAAAGAATGGAAAAGAATCTAGTCACGACAATCTAAATGCTGAGTTATTCAAGGCGGATCCTGAACTAGCAGTAGAACTATTAGAACCACTATTTGCACAAGTCTGGGAAACTGACACAACGCCAATAGAGTGGCGTAAAGGAAAAATTGTCAAATTGCCCAAGAAGGGCGACCTTGCAGACTGCAATAACAGGAAAGGAATCACTCTCCTTTCAGTTCCCAGTAAAATACCAGGCAGGATAATTATCTAGAGAATTTCAAAAGCAGTAGATCATAAAATGAGGAAAGAACAAGCAAGATTCAGAAAGTATAATAGATGTGCAGATCATATATTCACCCTCAGGAACATTATAGAGCAGTGCTCGGAATGGCAGAGAGAGCTTTACAATAACTATGTTGATTTTGAAAAGGCTTATGACAGCATACACAGGGACAGCCTATGGCAAATACTGAGGACTTTTGTAATTCCCAGCTGCATTGTTTCCATCATAAAAAGCCTCTATTCTAACTTTACTTGCAGTGTTGGGTTGAGCAATCTAACTTTTGAGGTGAAGACAGGAGTACGACTGGGATGCCCCTTATCAACAACTTTATTTTTGACAGCCATAGACTGGGTGATGCACCAGACAACAGATGACAGTCCAAGAGGAATTAGATGAACAACGTTTACTACACTGGAAGATCTGGAATATGCAGATGACATTGCACTACTCGCACATTTACATCAACACATCCCAGAAAAAACAGATAGACTGAAAAATCATAGCCATCAGGTGGGTCTGAACATAAGTCTGAAGAAGACAGAGGTCATGCCACTCAGTGTGGTCAGTCCTAAGCCCATAACAGTAAAGAACCAGAAGCTAGAACAGACGGACACATTTACATACCTAGGATGTATAGTAACACCAGACGGCTGAACAAGCAAAGACATTAATATCGGAATGAATAAAGCGAGAACAGCCTTTGTTAGTCTCGACAACATCTGGAAGTTTTTCCCAGTACAGCACAAACACCAAATTAAGATTAAATGAGAGCTGTGTACTTTCTGTGCTTCTTTATGGTGCGGAATGCTGGAGAGTAACAGAGAAGGAAATGTCGAAACTATCCTCCTTCCACACAATCTGCCTAAGGAAAATTCTCCAAATCTTTTGGCCGAATACTATCACTAACCAAGAACTACTTACTCAGAGTAACAAAGAGGACATGCACACCATCATAGCTGGCAGACGCTGGAGTTGGGTTGGCCACGTCCTCAGAAGAGATGCCATCGCAAGAACAGCTATGATATGGACCCCTGAAGGAAAGCAAAAGAGAGGCCGATCAAAAACAATTTGGCGGAGAAGTGGTGTGGAGGCCGAGATGCAAATAATGAACCAGATCTGGGGCACTGTAAGAAGGATGGCCGCCGACCGAACAAAGTGGAAGACGTTTGTTTCTGCTCTACAAGACGCCATCAAGCGTGATGGCCACTGACTGCTTTGACAGTCTCTGCTCCCCTGGGCGGCGGAATGTGCCGAAATGAATTGAATTTTTTTTTAAAATTAAAATGTTAAGAAAAATTGAAACTGAATTGTTACAGAGTTTAATATACGAACTATTTTTTATGTTTACGTCGATTTGATTTCTTGAATGTGCGTTTCTCGATTGTCCCATGTCTATTTTATTCCTTTCTTCAAAAACAAAAACAAAAAACAAATTACCTGCCACAATATTTTAAAAACATAAGCAAATTATGTTTGTTTTTTTTTTTGTAAAATGCTCCATCACAATAGTTGGTATATTAAATTCCGTTGTAGTCCAATTTTAATTGTTCTATTAAAATTTTAATTTAAAAAAAGAAACACATTTTTTTTCAATACATTCGACACCCCTCCCCATTTTTTCCTTTCTCACCTTCCCCCCTCCCACCCCCCCTTCCCTTTCCTGGTTGAGGCCACACTGCTCTCACCACCAAAGAAACAGCCCTGTACACACACACCTACTTTCCCACGCATGCTACTACTAACAAATGCCAACCTGTTCTAGTAAATTAAATTTATCTGCCTCTTTTAGAGTATTAAATCTACCTACCTCTTTTACTGTATTAAATCTACCTACCTCGTTTACTGTATTAAATCTACCTACCTCTTTTAGTGTATTAAATCTACCTAACTTTTTTAGTATATTAAATCTACCTACCTCTTTTACTGTATTAAGTCTACCTACCTCTTTTAATGTATTAAATCTACCTAACTCTTCTAGTGTATTAAATCTATCTACCTCTTTTAATGTATTAAATCTACCTATCTCTCCTAGTGTATTAAATCTACGTAACTTTCCTAGTGTATTAAATCTACCTAACTCTCCTAGTGTATTAAATCTACCTATCTCTTCTAGTGCATTAAATCTTTCTACCTCTTTTAGTGTGTTAAATCTTTCTACCTCTTATTTTGTATTAAATCTACCTACTTCTTCTGGTGCATTAAATCTTTCTACCTCTTTTAGTGTATTAAATCTACTATCACGGGTTGCCTCCCCTGAGCTCTGCAGTAGTGGTCCAACGGTGACCAAAACTTGAGAGTGACTGATGTGGGTCTTCAAATGTGTCTACCTTTGCACAAGAATACTCTTGGCAGAGTTGTAGATAGAAGGATAATGATGCTTCTAATCCCAGGGAGTATTCACAAGATATTCAGAAAAGCGAGAACAATGCTGCATTGGCTGAGCACGTTAACTCTAGTATCTGCCGTCAACTTTTGTGAAGGATTTTGTGATATAATTTTAGCTCGTACAAGCCCCCTGCTGAGTTAATTCAGCGAATTTTCTCTTATTATTATATAGTTCTGTTTGAGTGTATTTAAGAAATCGTCTGAGATATACGGTTGTAATACATTCAAAATAATTAGATCAACTTTAGGTTTGTCTTTATACAAGTAAAAAATTTAAAAATCAGTTATGTTTAGCAGTTATAAAAAAATAATAATTATGTACAAAAAAGTATTCATCACAGTGGGATGTTATGGTTTTCGAAAATGGATAGCTCAGTTGGCAGCTTTTAAGTTTTACATAGCTGCCAATAGTTGTTTCTGCTCCCGCAGATTTTTGGGTTTTTGCAGATAGATCACTGGATCTCTCGCGTCCCTGGTCAAAATTTAAGAGTTGCAGCATGTTCCAAGTAGAATCAGGGAGCAACTGCAAAGCTGGTCCCGCGTCTCTAAGACCCGTCTGATGATGGTGTCTAGCCTCGACTTCAGGCCACTTGTATCCTCACTTGTTCCAGAAATAGTACCCTCAACTGGTACCACCAACTAGTATGGCAAAAGAAGAGAAACGAATACCCTCTGATTACTGAGTTTCCCGACACATACTTATTTGCCCCCCTCTTTTCATTCCACCATCCCATCTATCTCAGAAATGTTACCCTCTCTGAGAATTAATCTTAATCCCAGTGGGCGAAAAACTATCTTTACATTTAAAATGAATAGTTTTATATTTAACTTTAGTTGAAAATGTTAACAATAGAGTTTGAATATGTTTTACATTTACACTGGTTGAAAAGGTTGTAAACCTTCATTCCATTTACAGTGAATATTTTTTACATTTACACTGGTTGAAAAGGTTAAAACTTTCATTACATTTAGAGTGAATATGTTTTACATTTACACTGGTTGAAAAGGTTAATGTTGAGGCTACTTCATGGTGTGATTTCAATCGCGACAAATTATTATTAACACCGAGTTTTTGTCACACCATGTCGTACTTCAACTGAATGCAAGAGAGACAAGAATGCAGTTACTATGAGATGAGTAGCTAGGGAATGACGTTAAAAAAAAAAAAGTGAGTTGGATGTGAGACGCCATAGCGTCTGGATGTGTTCGTTCTTAGGGCTTGTATGTCAGCCAATGAAGTATTTATTCAGTGGATACACAGAGAATGTGGTAAGCAAAATGTGCTTTTAACTATAGGCAGAATAAGTTGCCAACAATTCAAAATGAATATTTAATGCGGGATGATAATTCCCAGATGAATGGAAATGTTTTCACAGTAATAGATGAAAGTAAAGTATATGTCGGGACGATAAGTCCCCCGATAACGGAAGAATATAAAAGAAATATATTAAGGAGAAATAGAATTGGTTATTCCTTCGGGACGCTAAATACCCCGATAATGAAATTAATATATGTGAACATTTGCTGTGCCGGGACGCCATTTCCCCGATGATAATGAAAAAGAATAAATGAAAATACATAGAAGTATACTGAGAATTTGAAAAAAGCAAATTTGGAACAGTGGAAATATACTGAAGCACTTGGAAACAAGCTTGGCAGCGGCTCCGCATGGAACGCACAAGTCTCTGAAGGAAATTCCGGGGAATCAAGTCCTATTCACGTGTTGCTTCGGGCCCAGGAGCAACCAATGCATCCAGCTCGTCCCATCAGATGTTCGATATGTCTCACAGCCAATCAATTAACAATGTTCCACGCTGAAGACGGGAAGAGGCAAGCGATGGTGAAAATTTGAATCCTCCAGAACCCCAAATGTGAATACGATGGTGCCACCTGCCACCTCCAAATCGGTTGTGCTGACGAACACAGCAATCTGCAAAGCGCTCTCCACACCGTCGCCAAATCCAGCATACGTCCATCAGCGAAGGATATGTTGAATCTGCTCTCGTCTGTGAATAGGACAGCATTGCACTGCAGTCTAGTCCATCTGACATGTTGCTCTGCCCATTGCAGGCGCTGCTGACGATGTCTGTGAGACAAGTTTGGCCCAACATAAGGTCGTCTTGCAGTAAGGCCTGTATCTCTGAGTCGTCGTATGACTGTCATTCGAAAGACTTGCCCACGTCTACCCACTATTGCTCTTGCTGTTTGACTTGCCGGGAGAGAACGATTCCTTAGGTGACTCAGCACAATATGACGATCTTGCGCAGGGGTAGTAACTCGTGGTTGGCCACTCCGAAGTCTATCCCGGGCACTGCCAGTGGTTCCGTAACGTTCATTGAGACGTACAATAGTGCTGTGGTGGCAATTCATCCTTCTGGCAATGGCCCGCAAGCTCATTCCGGTCTCCAACATACCAATGGCTCGTTGGCGGTCGTTTTCAGATAGTCGTGGCATTTCAAGCACATGTACTGGGTGTTTTGCCTCAACGGCCTTTTTATACCGAGTATACTGCCACAACGCGTACACATTTTCAGGGTCATAGCTGTTGGGAATCGTGTTGCACGTGTAACTTTCATTGTTTTCATGTAGTCTGTACACAAACCCGTGGGTTGAATCATGCACTTTCCATTCCAGCAGCCATTCGCTCTCTACCTCATGACAAACACGGGGAAAATCCATTCCCACACTTTTTTCCAGCTTCTCTGCATCAGTATATATAATAGTGGTGCGTTTTTAATGTGCTTCAGTATATATGCACATTATTGACAGGCTGTTATATGAGAAGACATGATATAGTTGAAGAAAGTCGAACTTATCGAAAGCGAGACTGTAGAATTGATGTGGAGCATACATGCCATTCATGTATTGTGACGTTGAGAATATGTACATAGTGTTTATTAAAAATTTCGCAAATCGTCCAATCCAAGATGTTTCTTCAGTTGATACTAGTTCATTCCAGCATTTGAGTGCTTTGAAAGGAGAAATATTTAGACACGAAGAGTGGTTACCATACTATCTAACAATGTAAACCAAATCAAAAATTAATGAGAACCAAGTCAAGTGCATAAATTCTCACATCTTTATTGACATCATTTAACCCTAGACCGAGTTAGAATTCCGGAAAATTCTTCATTCGTTAACAGTTAATAATATAACAAATATGTACATCATTTCTTTCATCCTTCCCTTCCTGCTCCATGTCGTAAAGTTGTTTGTAAACCCGCTGCTTAATTAAATACACTATGTTAGGTCGCAATCG
>JAMPIV010010622.1:617500-803977 GCA_024509875.1 Oreohelix idahoensis
GTGAGTTAGTTAGCTAACTAGACTATTTCCCAGTATTATTCAAGCCTGCCTGGAGGCATATGTTCGTGGTTGATTTCCGAAGAAAGGTAATTCCTCTTGTATCGAACTTTTTGCTATCATCTAGAAGTTCGTCATTTTGTCGCTCCTTGCTCGCCTGTGTGATTTAATATGGAGAGGTACTTTGACTAGGATTTTCGCCACCGGTATCTTTATACCTGAACTAGTTATATATATATGGGTCGCTCTAGACCAACAAGACTATTGTCTGTGTTCCAGGATTCGTTATATCAGAGATCACGTCCAAGTCAGATGGTTAGACTTAGAAACGTTATAAAGGTCGGTTTGACCTGTATGCCCAGTATGCTATTCACGTGCAGACAGTAAACGGACTTATTGTATACATCTGATCTGCTAGCATCAGAAAGGGAGCATTTATTGTTGTCTATGAACATTGAAGATCTGCAGCTGACACTGTTGCAGAAGTTATATATATTATTTATACAGCTTCACGAACCAGAACTTTATGATATCTGTTTACAATACAACTATTGAGTATTGAATCCTACATGACTATCAGTTAATATGATTTTGAATGCTGCATTCGTTATACTATGCTGGTGATGACATAAATATCATGACTGTTTTTTGGCGTGCAATAAATGGTATAAACCTAAAGCGAAGTTACCATTTCTATGACTCTACACGTCACGTTGCCTGTGGTGTACCCTGTGAACTGTTCTACTGCAACACACACAGCAACATTCTAAATCAGAGAAGACACCTACATCTTGCACTTTAATACCAGGTGTCGATAGGGGTGGCAAGTTATCATTTCAGCCCAAATCCACCTTTATCAACAACATTATGGAGAAGTCAACTAAAGAAAATAATTCGATTCAGCCATCCAAGACAGAAGATTCTGATAAGGAGACAAATGACGCGATCCAGAGAAAGACGATGGGAGTCGGGATTGAACTGGAGACAGACATGAAGGGGGGTGAAGAATACCTTGAGCTGATAGCATGGGACAGGAAGACTTGCCATATGTTTGTTGAAGGTATATGCTCCTTGCGGAGCTGAGGGGTAATTATGACGATGATATGCGTGGCGTTGTACATGGAATACCAGATTCATTATAAGGAAGAGGGGGACGGATTTTCTCGACTGGTGATGACACGTTGGTTATTCATATTATCCTTGAGAGCAAAACAATCTTCACGACCTGAAAACACTATAATCTCTTGGGTTCATAAAATTCAGACAAGCTAGAAAACAAAAATTAAGATAGCGTTCTGGAATTGCTACAACATTCTATAATTGGAAATCTGCAGAACCTCACTGTATAACAATGGACATTATCAGTATTACCCGCCAGCTCCTCGAGGAGCATAGTCCTTCAGATAAAGGTATACCAAAAGTATACTGTTTGACATTAAGTTGTGCTAGGGATGGAAACTTCGTCATGTAAAACTAATTACAAGGGGATTGACATAAGTCTTGGGCCTGACCATGAAGGACATGTCACAGAGAGCTGAAATTTGGTATAGTGTTTATTCCTTTTCAATATAGCCACCGTTTGAATTGACACACTTCTGCCATCTCTGCTTGACCTTGAAAAGACCTTGGGAGTAGAACACCCTATTTTTCAAACTAAACCAGTCATCACATGCCAGTATAACCTCTTCATCGCTGTCAAAATGATTCCCTTCTAGCTGTTTTTTAAGATTTGGGAATAGAAAAAAGTCTGATGGAGCCAAATCTGGAGAATATGGTGGGTGTGGAAGAATTTCAATATTCAAATCATTGGCTGCTAGCTGCACAAGCCGTGCTTTTATAGAGGATGCGTTGTCTTGAAGCAAAGGAAGATTTTGAGTGCGCGTTATCCCTCGTTTCCTGGTCACAACTTTTCTTAGTTTGGTGAGAAGATCTGCATAGTACTGTCCATTAACTGTGTTGCCACGAGGCAGATAATCTTTCAAAAGGACACCTTTGCCGTCCCAAAGAACAGTCAGCATCACTTTTCCTGCAGATTTCTGCGCTCTCGGCTTGACAGGTGTTGGGGAGCCGGGGTTTTCCATTGCATGCTGGCAATTTTGGATTCGGGGTCATAATGGTGTACCCAAGTCTCATCTACTGTCACCATGGTCTCCAAAAAATTTGTTGACTGACACTTTTTGAGCAACTGTTGACAGCAACTTACCCTCGTTTGCTTCTGTTCACGTGTCAACAGTCGCGGAACCCAGCGTGCACACACTTTTCTCATGTTCAGTCTGTTGTGTAAAATTCTATAAACTGTTCTTTCATTTAGTTTTACTCTACTAGCTATCTACACAATTGTCATTTTTCGATCCTGGTCAATGATTTTCTTCACTCTTGTTGCATTTTCATCGTTGCACTCTGAGGCTGTTCTACCAGATCTTGGCAGATCAGCAACATTTGAGCGGCGCACTTAAACTGTTGACACCAGTATTTTACCGAAGTATATGAAGGACAAGAATCACGAAACACTGGTTCCATCTCCCTGTGTATTTCTGTAGGTGTTTTTCCCTGAAACATCAGAAATTTTATCACAGCTCTGGCCTCCTTCTTTTCCATTGTTTTGTCAAATCTTTGGAGCAGCAGATCCGGTCAATAGGGTACATTGCGCCGTGCACCGTAGCGGGAAAACCCATTAAAGAAACAAACGCGTACTTCACACATTCAGTGCAAATATGATGAACTTTAAATGTGCCAAGTTTCATCTTCCTCCTGTGACTCCTTCGTGGTCAGGCCCAAGACTTATGTCAATCCCCTTGTACTACTGCTGCAGGAGCACACGAATGATCTGGTGCAGGTTTCGTGTGTAACAGCAGCGTGTGTGGTTCAATGCTCCATAGAGACGGAAAAGGGAAATAATGATGTATGTAAACATTAAGGTGCAATTAATTCCGCTTGTGTTTTAATGCCAGAACGCAGACTTAGTGGGGTTATGTTACTGTTGGTTCACTTCAACGTTTCCCAGACTTCAGTACTTGGAAGGTTCAAATGAAGAACAGTAGGATTGTTCGATACGTCCTTAAAATAAACTCAGAGACGCAGTAATTAGGCTACGGGTAGGGGTTAGGAATTCTAACCCTAACCTTAATCCGGTTGAAATGAAGAATAGTGGGACGTCTGTTCGATAAGACATCTAATTTAAAAATAAAAACTTCAGTAATAAGGGGTTACGTTAAGGTTTATTTTTAATCCTAACGCTGTGGACATGGGTGACTTATCTGGATAACATCGAAGTACTGTACATGCCCCACTGTTCTTCATTCAACCGTGGGCTATAGAGGTTTAGATCTTTCAGTAGTAAAATTAAAATTTGGTTAGTATAAGACACTTAGTGAACAAATACGTTAATACAAGATGTTACATACCAAGAATATGTTTTCGTATCCATAATCCACACAAATCCAAGATGAAATTGAGAAGGATTTCATTTTTTAACTCAGCACAGAAAATTCGGCCAGCCCTTGAATGGCCATATTGTTAAAAATTATATGGTGAACAGTATTCACGAAATGTTTATAAAATGAGAGCGGGTTTCACGTTTTTTCTTTTCCTGTATGCGGTTTAATCACAAATAGTGACCGGTATTTTGTTTCCCCTACTTAAACAAGAGGTGGATTATAAGTATATACACCGTGCCGGTTTAAACAAAACATCAATTTCCAAACTTTATTGTTGAATGAGTGAGTAAATTCTTCTTCGTACACTCTTGGACCTCACGGTGGTCAGCTTGAGGTTATCGGCACCTCCATATATGATGCATGCAAGATGCAGAATTTTATAAATGGGTGCTTGCTCCGAATATGTTTGAAATGGTATGGTAAGATCTCCAATGTGGTAGGCCTACCTTATCTTGAGATTTGAGAATCGTCACCATATTCTGTTGTAGTATAAGATTTAACCGATTGGCTTCAACAAAATTGTCGTGAGATGGATTAGTACCACAAGAAGTACTGTCATTTAGTTTATACTAGTTGTAAGTACCCGGCTTTGCCCATGGTTCTAGTTACGGTTAATGAAACGTCAGAAAACGTAAAAATCAAACTATGATACTTTAATACATTTTTTTTAAAGTTTTCTCATTAGCAGTCAATCTTCTACCCAGGAACAATGCCATTTCCTATATCCGTTTCAGCATGTCCTCAGACGCCTAGCTGAGCCACAAATGGATGAGGTCTAGTGTGGCTTCCGAGCAAATCGAAGTACTCAAGACCTAATCTTCACATTCAGACAGTTGAGTGAAAAGGCTCTTGAGTATAAGAGTGAGATCCATCTTTGCTTCTCTGATCTGGAAAAGGCATTTGACAAGGTCCCTGGAACAAACTCTGGGACTGTTTGGCAGGGAAGAACATTCCATCACCTCTGATTCATGCTATATAGAGCTTCTACAAGTCTTGCAGAAATTATGTGAGGACGGCAAACCATATGACAGAAGAATTCAGGACCACCAGTGGCGTAAGACAATGTGATATCCTGTCACCTTATCTTTTCATACTCCTCATGGACGATGTCACCAAGGCATGTAAGGAGAGGACAGGAAAGTATTCAGTGGGGTACTGGAAGATGAGACAGGTCTGTATTTCAGAGCTGGCATTTGCTGATGATGTTACCCTGATCGCTAAATCAGAGGCACATCTTCAATCCAACCTGCAAGTCTGGAAGGAAGAGCTGGAGAAGACAGAGATGATCATAAGCAGCTCAAAAACAAAAACCATGGTGATATCACGAGAGAAAAGAAGACATCAGATTAAGCTGGGAGAACAGGTCCTGGAGCAGGTCGACCACTTTAAATACCTTGAAGCTGTCATAGACCGGAAGGGAGGCATCAAAGAAGAGTTGGCTACCCGAAGAGCAGCAGCTGGGAGACTTTTTCAGGCCATAAATCGAGGATTCCTCAGCAAAAGAGAAGTTGGTAAGAAGACGAAGATGGCTGTATACCGATCCACCTATGTCAAAGTCTTGACGTATGCATGCGAGTCATGGGCAATGACTACAACCCACAAAAGCCAGATCCAAACCTCAGAAATTAGGTATCTGAGGAAGGTGGTTGAAGTAACAAGAAGAGACATGGTCCGCAACCAGACGATACGTCAAGGCCTAAATAAAAACCCCACTCCTGCAGACCCAAGTAGAACAGTCCCAACTAAGATGGTTTGGCCATGTCTGTCCTGTGCCATCCGTCCAAGGTCTCCTCACGTCCTCTTCACTTCCCTCTTGTCTGTCTCCAGTTCCCCTCTCAAAGCGCATTCATATCTCCCTCCACCTCTCTCACGCCAGGAATTCCAGAACAAAGACTTCCCATAATGAAACCAAAAGATTTTTTTAAATATGTGTCCCACCAAACGCCAGCGTCCTCTTCTCACCTGCTGCTACATCGACATCCACCAGGCCCCTGTCATCAGTTCCACAACGGTGATCTCGCCACGCCTCCCCAATCTCTTCTCCCCATATTCGCATGGATCCACGAAAATCGGCAACTTCTTGACTGCCGTCCTTGCTGCTCTCCATGCCGGACAGCCACACAATAGGAATGCCCCGACACCTGAACCAAAGCTTCTAATTTCCGTATTGAATCCGACTTCCCTTGACCTCCATACATCTAGTGCTATGAGTTTCAGCATGTGGTATAAGATTTCTCATAGTAATAACCAGTCAGCTTGTGTGTGCACATAGATATATACTAACTTTGACTTCAATGCCTTGAAACAAAATTGTACAAGTTCAGGGGTTAGTTTTATTCTTCGTCGTTTGCTCTCAAATAACCACATCTATCTCTCTTATGAAACTGGAAGTCTGTCTCAGGCTTCTCTCGTCACCATACAGTTTCTTCCTCAACTGGGTTGGAGAAGGCCACGCTGCTTCCCTACTCCTTTCATGGCGTCGACAGTTTTTGGAGTACAGTAACATTGTTTCGGATAAGATTAACAGAGGGAAGAAGAGTCTCTCGATACTTATCTAACCGGGGGAATTCCAGATAAATGCTACCGACAGATTGTCTCAATGTGTGTCTTTTCCAGCGCCAGTCTCTGTTCTCACTACTTGTTCCACTGGCACTTGCTTAGTTCTTGCTATCATTTCGACTTTGGACAAATGTAGGAAACTAAGAGACAGCGATCCAGACCTCCAGGACGACCTAGAGTCCGCAGGGAGGACAACATTAGGCAATCTCTGAAGGACCGAGCACTAGATTTGAACCAGACCAGAAGGAAGACAGCCGATTGGATAGTACGGCGCTCCCACTTCCAAATCTCTACACCTCACAGTAGAAGAGGGATGACTAAGTAAGTAATTCGACTTTGGTGACCTTGTGGCTCAATCTTTCTATTCTACGTAAGCACTCACTCATGAAAGTCTGTAACTTCTTGTTTGCCGTTTTAGTCTCCCCTCTGTTGTCGTTACTGAATATCCATAACATATGACCTTCTTCCATCTTATCATGTTTGAGTTCAACTATTTAAATTATTTGCAATCGTGGACTTGTCTATGCTGTTGGTGGTTTTTTTTTTTAATTTCTACAGAATAGAGTCGCAGATCCCATGCTCAACCCTTCTTTGTCGTCTTCTACGACATGCGTTGTTAGAGTACAATGTTACTATATTTTGTTTCACCCCTTTTAGGCCCTGGTAACTACGGCCTAGGTCAGGAACCTTACCATGACAAAGAGCCAAATGTTTAATTTTGTCTCCATTTAAACAAATTGAAGAGCCGCTTGAAATAAAAATATGACAAAATCTTTAATGGCTCCCCTATCCCAAAGAGTTAAGTAGGCGAGAGCCGAGAGACGTGCCAGATGGCTCAAAGAGCCGCATGCGGCATGCGGCTCGTGAGCCGCAGGTTCCCGACCCCAGGCATGGGTGAATGAGACATGGGAGACAATTGCTTCTAGACGGCTATGAACCCAGAAGTAATGTCCATTACTGTTGGCGCCCCAATATTACACATACCACTACCTGTGCCTGCTCTATTTCTTTGACAACGATAAAATTCTTCAACGCCCCGGACATTCTTCTGTAGAGGCAGCGGAGTTCAGCGATTTAGGGAACAAATAATCTATCTTACAGTTACCGCTGAGAAATGAGTACAAACAACTGGGCACAATATGCAGTGTCTGTTGATGCAGGGCATCGACTATATAATACATGACCTTCATTAGCGCCTATCTTTCCATTTAGTACCTTTCTGGATTTACTTGTGTCTAAGATATGCCAGAAAAGCCAGGTCGTCGGCTAAATCTAGAACGTCAAGTTGTTTAATCTGAGCTCACTGAATTCAAATTTCTGTTGGCTGAAATCGATGTTTTCATAATCTACCGATAGCCAGTAAGGAGAGAAATTGTGACAACATGCATCTCAGTCGCACTCCAGTTCTTGTCTCAAACGGTTCTTTAAATAGTCCTTCATGAAGAACTCAGCATGTCTCATAAGTTTTCTTTAAAATGTTAATGATCTTCAGGGGAACTCCGTAATGATTTACCAGCAACTCTGCCCACACTGTTAAATGCCGTTTATAGTCCACAAATCCAACATAACGAGGTGAGTTAAATTCCAAACTTAAGATTTGTTTAACCTCGCATAAATATTTGGTTTGGAAAAAAGTTTTGTTCTGTCGCGAAGTTAGTGATTTTCCATTAGTTACTTCCATATAACAATTCATGTAGTTGGGGAGGGGGGGGGAGGGGGGGGGGTGGGGGGGGGGGGGGGGGGGGGGTGTGTGGTCTATGAAACAAAAACATAATTAGACTTCTGCTCCCTCAAGAACGTCATAAAAGCCAAGTAATGTAAGGTTGTGCGTGAGGTTCACA
The DNA here is from genome assembly GCA_024509875.1 of Oreohelix idahoensis. NCBI lineage: Eukaryota > Metazoa > Mollusca > Gastropoda > Stylommatophora > Oreohelicidae > Oreohelix > Oreohelix idahoensis. Next base: position 625,335 of record JAMPIV010010622.1, read on the forward strand.
ACCTCATTGCATTAAACTTACTGCTACATGTTACATAAACCACTATGGCAGCAGCATGGTGCTTTCAGGACATCCTCATTACTCTTTTGTTTTAGCTGTCCATGGTATTTTTAACATTCTTCTGTAAAACCACATCTGCATGGCCTTTAAGTGCATTTCCTACTTGTTTACTGACTTCCTATGATTCACTTCTGTATGTCTAAATTGGTTCAATATAACACTGAAGAATACTCTTTCTGACTTCCATTGACAAAGAGTTGTTGCATAACTAGTTTTCATTTTATGGAATGCTGCATTTGCCTGGGCTAATATTCCCCCAAAATTTTGAGATGTTTTACTTAGTTCAACCTCAAATGCGCATTTTCATCATTCCCTCATCTGTACTACTTCTACTACCAAGGTATATAGAAACATTATCATCATTCCCTCATCTGTACTACTTCTACTACCAAGGTATACAGAAACATTATCATTCCCTCATCTGTACTACTTCTACTACCAAGGTATACAGAAACATTATCATCATTCCTTCATCTGTACTACTTCTACTACCAAGGTATACAGAAACATTATTATCATTCCCTCATCTGTACTACTTCTACTACCAAGGTATACAGAAACATTATTATCATTCCCTCATCTGTACTACTTCTACTACCAAGGTATACAGAAACATTATCATCATTCCCTCATCTGTACTACTTCTACTACCAAGGTATACAGAAACATTATTATCATTCCCTCATCTGTACTACTTCTACTACCAAGGTATACAGAAACATTATTATCATTCCCTCATCTGTACTACTTCTACTACCAAGGTATACAGAAACATTATTATTCCCTCATCTGTACTACTTCTACTACCAAGGTATACAGAAACATTATCATCATTCCCTCATCTGTACTACTTCTACTACCAAGGTATACAGAAACATTATCATCATCACTTTCTTCCCTTTTTACTCCTTATGGAGCAATGGGCCAAACACTGCAGCTGGTCACCTTGCAGGATGCTTGCATCAAATCATGTATGTGCTTTTTGCAGTGCCATTTTCCATAGCAATTAGTTGTACATGTCGTCACTCAAAGCCAACAGGAGCTTCAGAGCTTGATGAATCGCTTCACTAAAGCATGCAAGGACTTTGGCCTCACAATAAGTCTAAAGAAAACGAATGTGCTGAGTCAGGATGTGGGTGCTGCACCAGTTATCACTATCGATAACTATGAATTGGCAGTGGTGCACCACTTCACATACCTAGGGTCTACCATCAATGACAAACTCTCACTGGATACAGAAATCGACAGCCGCATTGGCAAAGCTGCAGCTACCTTTGCCCGCCTCACATCGCCTGTTTGGGGAAACTCTAAACTCACAATGAAGACCAAAGCTGCGGTATATAATACCTGCGTCACCAGCACACTCCTATATGGCAGCGAGACCTGGACGACCTATGCTAAGCAAGAAAGAAGGCTCAATACCTTCCATTTGCGGTGTCTACGCCGCATCCTCGGCATCTCGTGGAAAGATAAAGTGACAAATGTCGAGGTATTGTCACATGCTGGCCTTCAAAGTATGTATACGCTTCTTAGACAACGCAGACTTCGCTGGCTTGGCCATGTTCGCCGCATGGAAGATGGTCGCATCCCAAAAGATATCTTCTACGGACAATTAGCAGATGGCAAGAGAACAGTTGGGCGACCACAGCTGAGGTTCAAAGATGTGTGCAAGAGAGATATGAGGGCACTGGACATGGATCCAGCAACATGGGAGGATGAAGCTGCCGATCGCACTAAGTGGCGATGCTATTTATGGCGCCACCTCAGATTGGGCGAAGAGAGGCTCACACAAGAAGCAGAGGTGAGGAGAAAACGTCGAAAGGAGCACCAGGAAAATAAGCAGCTGAGGGCTGTCACCTCAGGGGCGCATTCCCATAGTCAGTTATGACTGAAGGGGCTATTATTATTATATTATTATTATTATTATTATAGTTGTACATGATAAAGCTGCCAGTCCCATACACAACCTCATATTGGTCTCCTCTTACAATATTTCCTGATGGAGCAGCAGTTTTATCTTTTCTTTGTCTACTCAACAAAACCCCTTGGGGACAACGACAGGACAAAAACAAAACAACCTTCAATAAAAAGATCAAACACTGTAAGACTTAAAATTAAATATATTCTTATTCTGTACCATTATGTACAAGTCAAAGAAAATAATTGGCACAAAATATTTCTGGTCATAAAATGAAATGTGTCATGTACATGGACAATGATTAAGGCATCAAGCTCTGACAACCAAAATACAACTTGAGAGTGAAGGAAATAAATATGACAGGGGCTACTGGGTCGATAAATGAAACATTATGGAATTTATTATCCACTTCTGTGAAATAACTAAGATTCGTGTTTATTATAATCTTTATTGTTTCAAGATGTCTGTCCGGATCTTACCAGAGGTACCAAGAAATACAGCGTCTGATTGGCTAAGCGGTCAGAGTGCTTTCCTCTCACGGCACAGTTACCGCGATCGAAAACTGGTAGCACCATACTTCAGTCTGCCCAGCTGTAAATGAGTATGTGACTCTACTCGAGACAGGGATGGCAAAGGCAGTGATGACAGGGAACTGGTCACCCCCCACCTCATACAAAAAGCTGGATGTAATATAGTGAAGTCTCTAACACTCCACTCCCCTACGGGCAGTTCCTGCTTTGGGTCTACCTTTACCAAGAAAAGATGACGTCTCAGGAACAATGAACACATGTCAACATGTTTAAGAGAAGTGTGTTGAGATGAATGTGGCAGAAAGATGAAATAAAGTGTGTGGTCTCCGGCCTAAGTACCCTATGGTTCCAGCGGCATTAACTGACTGATGGTGATGTGAGATGTCTTTTCAAATAATTTTTTTTTCTTAATACACACCAAAATGCTACATGTGAACATTCTATTTACTTGCATAACCCCACGTCTATGTACACTTTACGTAAGAATATCTCCCATGTATACACATTCATATCCTCTTCAAACTTGTACAAGCCAAACTGACATTAATCTGCGTTTTGGTGTTGAAGTTAATGGCTGACAAGAAGGCCAGAAAATGCACTGACAATACACATTGCACAGCCAGATACCCAATTACACCTGGGTAGACTGGTAAAAGATGCTACCAGGCATCGAACCCGGTAACTCTGCACTGAGAGAGGCAAGTGCTCTAACTACTGTATCAATCGAACAATCAATCAGACATAATACATCTTCAAATGTTTCCTACTTGCTTGCACGAAGTATAACAAACATATTTAAAACATGTGGATGCACAAAATACAAAACATGGAAATGAAATATAGTGAGCCAGATGCTTCAAGAGCTGCCGTTGCATCACTACAACTGTTAGTGGATGTGGAGGTCCCTTTCATCTGCAGCAGTGTTTCCAAAAGTGTCATTAGCTAACCCCCCAAAAGCGTAGAAGAAAGGTATTGAAGGGGTACACAGTGGATTTTTTATATTTTACTGTATATTATTGTTGGAATCCGTTATATATTTGCTGTACTCTCAGGATGTTTGTTGATTTTTATTACTGCTTACATTTCATTAATCAGTTTTTAAATTTTAGATGTAAATATTGGAGCTGGGATTGATTTAAAAAGATCTTAGTCAATTAATCAAATTTCTTTAATAGAAGATTAATCAATCAATTTCTAACAATTTGAAAAATTATTTTAAAACCATAAATAGCATTTATTTTACTTGTTACAACGCAACATCGTCCTGATTATATAATGAAAATTCTGAAAACTTACAACCAAACAATTTATTGTTATTGACCATACTTTCCAATTTTCATATCACAAACCTCTAACATAGCAAATGCTCTTGCATTTAAGCAACAATAAAAAATAAACATTGCTAAAAATGAAATAATCTATTAAAATTTGTTTTAATAAATGTAACCGATTAATTAATTAATTAATCGTTAATGATCCCAGCCCTTATATATATATATATATATATATATATATATATATATATATATATATATTTATATATATATATATATATATATATATATATATATATATATATATATATATATATATATATATATATATATATATATATATATGTACCCAATATAGATTTGTTATTGCTGATCAGAATCGATATCATTGCACTCCGGGTGAACCAATAGGTGCTCAGTCTTCCTCAGCAAATGTCGAAGGGAATGAATGCTAATTGTTCTTGTTGCACGCTGGTTGTATACACCCATCCCTGCTGGTAAAGTAAGTTCGATGCCAAATTCCAGCAATCTTAGCCTTTATGATTCATCGATTGTAGTGTCATTCTCTAACAGAATACCCTATATAGATAAAAATAGTACTATAAAACTTCCCCCAAATTAGCTTTGCCCAAGAGTGTTACGCCAGTATGATAAAACTCTCATAAGATGTATGTGATTACTGTAAGTATGGGAAACACTGATCAACAAAATCATTTTAACACAGATCATTCTGAACGTATTAGTAATGAGAGGTTTTGTTTGAACAAGTCATTAAGATAGATGCTCAAGTAATATGAGTTCTGAAGGCTCCAATTATGACTTACTATCAAGTAACCCGTCAAGCCACACAGGCAAAGAACTATGGTGTGCGATTTCTGTCTCCGTCTTGAGAACAGTACCGTTTGTTATGTATTCAGCCTTTCCATTTCCTTCCACTGAACAAGTAAGCCTGTCAACACATAAAGACACTTATAAACTATAACTAACAAAAACACACTAATAAAAACTGAAGAAAGATAACTGAATTTTTAAAAAAAAAAACCTTTGCTGGGAATCATACGCAGAACATTTGCTTCAAGGGCAAACATTCTAATTACTAAACCACCAATGTCCCTTGTTGTATGAGTTTTATTAAATTTCTTAACTAATTTGAATGACTGCCTCACTCAGCCAGCGTTGCACTGTCTGCTGTTAGCGTCGTCATGGACATACCAGGACAATTATTATGTTAATGAGGACTACCACATGTTCAGGAAAAAATTTACATAATTAATAAGCTCTCCTATTTACAGAGTCATTAACAATTATATATATATATGACATACAATTTATGAGATGTGTCATCTAATGAATAATTAAAACACAATCTCAATGAATATGAAAAACGAGCTCTCCAATTTACCGAACACAGACGTTCAGGAACTATGACATTTCCCCCCCTCTTCATTTGTCCGTAACTGTGGACAAAATCGTTTCTCTTGATCAATTGTAAAATGTAAGTGATCTCATTTTTGGGGGGAAAATAACAAGACAAAACAGGAAATAGCATGTTAACACTCTTGTTAACATTTCACAGAAGTCCTAAATACAATAAACCTGTAATTACATTGGTACCACATCAATATGGCACTGATGACAAGACCCAGACTGATGACAAGACCCAGACAAATGCCAGTAGAATGAGATGAGAAGAAGACGCTGGCGATGGATAGGACACACAATGAGGAAACCTGTTAATAGCATTACAGGGTAGTCCTTGTTCTCAAATTCCAGGGTAGGAGAAGTTGGGGCAGACTGAAAAACACACGGAGAAGAGAACTGGAGCTAGAAATGAACATGATGAGGACTTGGCATGATGTTGACCTGATGGCAGACAGGAGGAGGACTTGGCATGAATTTGTTGCAAGACCATGGCTCCCTGAGGAGCGGAAGGGTGATGAATGACTGTAACTATAGCAACACAAACCACTTTCTGTCCTTGTCTTTGAAGCAAGGTGAAAGAATAAGTTTCAAGGTGGAGGGTACAAAGTGTACTGTGACATGGGTAGGTTCAAGACAACAAAATGTATGAGGAATCAAGTTTTCATTTTTCAACATACTAATAAAGATTGGATTTTTCTGGGGCAACTTTAGTTGCCTGACATATTACAGAATGTCACTCACAAGAGAATATAGAAGAACATCCTGACAGTTTCAGATAAAATATAATTATAATGCAGTACCAAACATTTGACTTCAAGAAATGAGGACACCATTTTGCCATTCATCACTACAAAACAAACAAAAATTAAAGTACACCATTTTGGCGTTCACCACTAATCTCAGGAATGTACCACAGAGGTTGGTATAACAGATCATTGAATAACATTTTTTTTTAAAACAGCAAAATCCAACGCCATAATTCCCGCCGTACGTACGTCGGTCGGTCACATCATGCACACTGTCATTTGCGCACTTTTCTATTTTCGAGAGAGTACATTAACTTTCAACCACAGCTAAAGGGTGCAACTGTGGTTGAAAGTTAGAGAATAATTGTATTGTTTCCCTTATATGTACTCTCCAGAAAATAGAAAAGTGCGCAAATGATGGTGTGCATGAACAGTTTGATTATGGAAAGAAGCCAACAACACGTTTGATAAACAGTACATGAACTGGAGACAGGATGGTGCAGAGATGCAGATTAAATCAACAGACAATCAAGATACTCTTCTGTCCAGTTTCATTCGGGAAACGGATTTAACTCATCATTTTCTTAAAAATAACCTTAAAATGTAAGTTTTTGATTGTTTCTTCAAGACAAAATTTTAATTTAAAGTATTGCAGGCTTATTATTATGGATCAAAATGATAAGATGGCTGCAATTAAAAACCTGTCAATTTTGACGGGTTATTGCTAGTAAACAAATAAAAGCTGTAAGCCTAACCTCCAATCCTAAGGATCAAAGCTAATCACACTTTATGTGAATGAAAAAGCAGCTGCAGGCAAATCATAGGACAAGCCTGAAGACCTTGTACAGTTGACATTCAAAAATCCGGCCATCGATAATCCGGTTCCTTCAGATTTCCGGCATGGATTTCGGGGCGCATTTTTCTATTTACCGCGTTGGCGCGCCACTGTTTTCTGGAGCCGTGTATGTTTTGATGCAGCTGTTGAGTCTTGCTTGCATGTGTTAACAGGAATTCCTGCTCATTCCTTCTCATTTTATCATTTATTTGCTGCTGTATAGCCCCATTATGGATTCAGCAAATAAAAGGAGTGGTGTAAAACGTAAACATCGTGCGTTGTCTATTGCAGATCATTTAGTTTTTAATTTTCTTTCTTTAAAGGACTGTACAGGTAGTCATTTTCTGTTAAATATATACAGCATATATAACCATAAAAAAATCCTGCATTTTCAACAATCCGGCACTACTCAAGTCCGGAGGTTGCCGGATTTTTGAATGTCAACTGTAATGCAAAAAAAAAAAAAAACATAAAAATGATCTTAACTGCTATTTATTTTTAAAATCATATTCAACTCCATTTCTTCAGAATTTCTTTGAGTTAACAAAACACATTTTGATAATCATTTCTTTGAATATTGTGTTTGGAAATCCATATAAATATGAAAGGACCCCACCCCAGTGGATGGCATCAAGAGCACACAATACATATTGTAGCAAAATACCTCCCCTTTTATTATTATCATAGGCACATAGTGCCAAGAAACACATCTTTTCTCTGGATTTTCTTTGCAGAGTATAATTTTCTCTTTGGTCCTCTTATCAAAAATGTATCCATGACTGGCGGGTGTGACATAAAAATGTAACACAGTTACGCAGAAACAAATGCACATCGCTCCAGTACATGATCACAACACAAAACATTTTAAAGAACCCCTCACCTTCCATGATGTGGTTGCGTGATTGCAAAGCTCTCTACTGACTAAAACTGGGACCAACGCTAATAGAGGCCCAACTGTTCTTCACACTGCCTAAGTTACCTAAAGATTTTGGCGAATAGAGAACAAACTCTGCAGTCGCGCCACTGTATCTGACATTTAGCCGCAAGTCCGAACTTCTGCTACCCACCTATATTTTCGTAGCAATAGAAATAAAAATATTGTAAATATGCACGTATAATTTATAATCTGAATGCTTTCGCAGTTCGCTGATAAATATTTTAATGAAAACTAAGCACATGAAAATCCATAATTATGGATGCAAAGCCAGAGGTACCCCCTGGTCCACCAGTCGAGACCCACAAGTTTATATGATACCATCAACAGTGGAACTCACACAAACATACCTTTTCTGTTTGTGACATGTTGAAAGTCAAACACTACACTATCGAGATGGTCAAATTCACCATTTAAAAATAAACAAAGACATGTTACATCATTCTTGTTGTTTAGGCGAATGAGGAAGAAGAAGAAATCAATCTTGTTTCATTACATGGACCAATTTTATCACTTTTTTTTCCTGCAATCACTTTTGTATGCTCTTATGGATTGATCACTTTTTGTATCCTCTTATGGATTGATCACTTTTGTTTCCTCGTACAGATTGATCACTTTTGTTTCCTCGTACAGATTGATCACTTTTGTTTCCTCGTACAGATTGATCACTTTTGTTTCCTCGTACAGATTGATCACTTTTGTTTCCGCGTACAGATTGATCACTTTTTGCTTCTTTGCACAGATGAAAGATCATAAAACTGAACACTGATAAATTCTGCTACAAAGCAATCTGTGCTCACTAACCATGATGGAAACACACAGGATATATAAGGGTAAATAAAAATTAATTTCCTATTTATAAATTCTTTTTTCTTCACTACTACACAATTAATTTATTTGAAAAAGAAATCAAAATCAAAATATAACATAGTTACACAGAAACAAAAGCACATCACTCCAGCACATAATCACAACACAAAACATTTTAAGGAACTGTTCTTCACACTGCCTAAGCTACCTAAAGATTTCAGCGAATAGATAATAAACTCTGCAATCACTCGCCACTGTATCTGATATTTAGCCATAAGTCCAAACTTCTGTTACCCACCTCTATCTTCGTAGCAACAGAAATAAGAATATTGTAAATATGCATGTATAATTTATAATCTAAATGCTTTTTAAGAATGAACCGTTATTTCATTGCATAAAATTCTGTGTGGCATTAACATTACAGTTCAGCACATGACCTCACTGCGGGCAGTAAATTTTGGCTCTTTTTTTGTAACGCTAGTTTATTGGCCATATTAGACTGTATTTGATCTTATTTTGTTTCCGGAAATAAAAAATAAAGCTTATTAGTCAAATGTCCGTCATTGCTCCTTGTTTTTATATTTTTGTCATTTAACGTACAATAGATAGATAGATGTGAGGATATAACCATTTAACACTAGGGAATAACTATTTAATCACCTTGCAGCAATAAAACCTGTCTAACATTCAAGTTAAATACATGTGACAATGATGCTAAACAACTAAAGCTATGAAATTCACAATTATTCTCATCTTTAGGAACAAAGTTTTCATAAATAACTGTTTTCTGACTACATGAATGTATATCTACAAAGTGTACCGTGACATGGGTAAGTTCAAGAAAAACAAATGTATGAGAGAATCAAACTTCACTCGTCAACAGGATGATAAAGATGGGATTTTCAGGCAACTTCAGTTCCCTAACATCTGACGATGACCCACTTTTCAAACATAACAGCTATCACCATGGCAGGACTCATATTATATTGGTAGATCATTTCAGCTAAATTAATCTTGAGGACTCTGTGCCATTTTAGTTTTTGTCAATGTGATATTTAAAAAGTCTGTGATGTTGAAATCACAGTGACAGATTCATCATCATCATCATAACTGTCCTTCAGCTCCCCAAGAATGGGATCCCAAGATGCAGCAATAGTGAATGCAGTCAGCGACCCATAGCTTGACTGCTTGCATCAGGATCAGCGAACCAGAGCTGATCAAGACCGTACTGCACCTCCACGTGGTGGTCCTGGAAACAGTCTGCAGCAGTGCAGTCTGGCTGAGCGAGTACGGATCGAAATGGGAAGGCAACCCGGTCCCTAAAAAATTCCGTGCAGAAGTCGGATGTGTCGACTGAAAGATGCAGATATCACAGCTTAGGCGCAAACAGACACAACGCAACCACCGTCCTTTTCAGGGCGAACGAGGAAGAAGAAGAAGAAGCTCCCCAAGAATTATGGGCCTGAAAAAAAAAAAAACTCAAAGCAAGTTCTCGAAGGGTGACACATCATTTTGGTATCTAATGTCAGTTGCAAGAGGACAGATACAGCGTATTAGTATCTGATGTCAGCTGCGAGAAGGAAGACACCACATGTCAGTATCTACTATCAGCTGCAAGAAGAGAGACATATCATTACAGTATCTAATGTCAGCTGTGACAAAAGGAGACACATCTTGTTAGTATCTAATGTCAGCTGTGACAAAAGGACACATCTTGTTTAGTATCTAATATCAGCTGTGACAAAGGAGACACATCATATCACTATCTACTGTCAGCTGCAAGAAGAGAGATGTATTATTACAGTATCTAATGTCAGCTGTTGCAAAAGGAGACATCTTGTTAGTATCTAATGTCAGCTGTAAGAAGGGAGATACATTGTGTAAAACTAATCAACAAACATGAAAACTGATGAGAGACCCTCTGTGTTGGTAGATAACATTTATCAGAAATCATCCAGAAGCCATCCTTATTAACTGAGAACTACTTATACTTCATGTACAATGCCTGGCAGCGTACAAGATCATGTCATACTGTTCATCAATTCTGATGCTCGCTTCTGTCCATGCCATGATGTCAATCTGTCCAGTATGTTCTCTCTTTGTCATATACTATCTCTTTTTTCTTCACTTTTTCCTGTTGTCACAATATATTTCAACTTTCTTCTTCTCATAACATGACCACAGAAAGTTGACTGTTTTCTGGTAGTAGAAAATATAACTTTAAATAAATTATCCAGGAGCCAGCTCAGGATAAAACCAACCTGATTAACTAAGAACAGGGAGATTTGTAATCTGAACAATTTTTAGTTCAGATCGTAAGAAAACAACACAAGACACAACAATGTTTCTGCATACATTCCCTGGGTCCTCAAGTTACCTCCATCTCTTATCACCACTGTAGACAAAGTTTTTACATCTTGAGTGAAAGACCTGAAAAGTGGTAGCCATTACACAGCAAGGACTGTGCATTTCCTTAAGAAGCAGCATTCCCTTAAAAATAACATGTAAAACAGATAATGAAAGTATATCAGTATTAACATCTTAAAATTTATTTTTATGCTTGCTGTAAACTGAGCATTACTATTACTGTTCCATGGCAAGCAAAGTGAGAGTTAATATTACTGCAGAACTTTATATAAAAATATGGATTATTATTACTACAGTACCATGTGTAGATTCCAAAGGTTGTAATAGTCGGGAGTTGTAGTGAGGGTAAGCTCTCACTGCAGATAAATGCTTCTTTGGAATGCGCCTCAAATAGCCTCTGACAACCAAGCCCAGCTCCCAACCTTCATGTGTGGCTCAATTTGAGCCCGGCGGAACTGTTTCCCCTGACGGGAAAAGGGACGAAGGCGAGTCGCTGGCGCCTTAAACCCAGCAGCTTCAGGCAGATAGGGCTTGTGATTTTTGGTTGGTAGCATATCTAAGAGAAGGTAAAACTCTGAATTCAAACCAGCGCTGCCTTGCGGGAATTTCCATTTATAGGAAAGGCTTTGGAAGTAAACCCTGAGGATAAATCCGGAGTCAGAGTCCAGGGACTCTAATGTTGATTCAACATTATTCTGGCAACTCCTGCGACGTGGCTGGTACCAAACTGTATCGGCTACTGCCATTCCTTTGGATCTAACAGCTGTGTGGAGAGGGGGAACATGCTGCATGGGCAACAGCATGATCTCCATATAACTGAGCCCAAGCTTGCGCCCTGGACATACAACCTCAGGGGCGCATTCCCATAGTCAGTTAAGACTGAAAGGGCTATTATTATTATTACAATGTGTAACGTGAGAGTTACTACTGTACAAAGTGAAAGTGTGGGTTAGTATTACTGCATAGATTTTTACAACTGTGACAAAATATTCACACAAAATTTGAAGATGCTCTGTCAGTGACATTGGTCAGCACTGTAACTGCACACATTTACTCAAATCTAAGATAAAGAAAATAATAGCTGGCTGCATACTAAGGTTATGAAAATTACATCTCGTGATACAATAAAATTCTCACTTTCGGTCAGATTAAGAGTTTCCAATTCCTTGCCACAGAGAAGAAAAAGTTAGATAGGAAAACATTCTTTGAAACCATCAACTGGAAATTATCCACTGCAAATATATGTCTAACTCCAGAATAGCCTTCGCAAATCTAAACATCTGGAAATCTTCCCACAACAGTACAAATACTAAATTAAAAATACACAAGAGCTGCATAATTTCTGTACTTCTTTATGGTGCAGAATGCTGGAGAGTAACAGAACAGGAAATGTCCAGATAGTCCTCTGTTCACACAATGTGCCTAAGGAGAATTCTTGGAATTTTCTGGCTGAACACCATCAACCACGAACTACTAACTCGGAGCCACCAAGAAGACATGCACACCATTAAAGCAGGCAGACGCTGGAACTGGGTTGGCCACATCCTCAGAAGAGACCCTGACACCATCACCAGAACTGCCATGCTAAGGGCTCCAGAAGGAAAGTGAAAGTGAGGCTGGCCAAAAGCCACCTGGCGGAGAACTGTAGAGGCAAATATGCCAAGCATGAGCCAGAACTAGGGCACTACACGAAGGATGACTGCCGATCAAGCAAAGCGGAGACAGTTTGTTGTTGCCCTACAAGACGCCAACAGGCATGATGGTCACTGATTGCTTTGTCAGTCAGCGGCCAAGGAAGAAAGAAAATACATGCCTATTCCAGTGTAGTTCTTGGGTGTGTGTGTATGTGTGTGTGTGTGGTTCTTAAGTGGCAAAGAACAGGAATACTGCTATCTCAGGCATGTCATAAGAGGCAACTAATAAGAGGTTGTGTGGGGCTGGCAACATCATGTAAAACAAATGACTGCAGAAACTACCACTACAAGATCACAATTTGAGCAGGATTCGTGGCATCGTCTGCAGTAGGCTGCTCCATACCACATATGGAGCAAAAGTGGGAAACGATGATGATGAAATATTTGTCTTGGCTCCCATATTTCTCACTCTGATCTATTGGTGACTCATTAATGAACAAAGGCAACGCCTGCAGTAGGCCCTTGGAAGAAGCATGCACTAAAGCACTTGTACTTCCAGACTTGATCTCTATAGTTATTGTTCTACACCAGTGGTGGCCAAGCTAAGGTTGGCCGAGGGACAGATTATGGTAAAGGGTAACACCAGAGGGCCAGACCTATAAAATCCTTAAAAAATAACGTTCTGAGATTTAGTTTTACATATATAATGAACCATGTACAGAAAGCAACGTCAAACTACTGTACTGCACATCTGCCAAGACATGTATACCAGTCTTCGGACTGAAATTACTGTAAAAAAATATATAATGAATCTGTTGTTTTAATTTGTTTTGTAATTTGTAATCATCATCATCATGTGACGTATTCTTTCCAGAACGTTGTCTCCATTACAGCTGCTCTGAACGCATCACGATTCTGGGCAAGTCGACCTGCATCAGCCAAAGACAAGTTCAGACTCTCTGTGATGTCCTGGGTCCACCGTCGTCTAGGTCGACCCCTTCCCCTTTTTCCAGGGACCATGCCTTCCATCACTGTTTTTTCCAGACTATTATGTCTTTTTATATGACCGAAAAATTTCAGCTTCCTTATTGCGATGGTATTTAGGAGCCAATGTTCCTGTATATTTGTAATATGATATGTAATTATTTATTTCAAACATACATTTGTGTGTTATTTCATTGTGAAAAGTGTGGCTTCAATCAACAATAAGAGGCCGGCCAAAACAGGTTGGCGGGCCGGTCAAAACTGGTTGGCGGGCCGGATCTGGCCCGCGGGCCGTAGTTTGGCCACCTCTGTTCTACACGATGAGGTTCTAGCCTCATGCTCAACCCTCCTATCTGCCTTACACAACATGTGTAGTAAAAAAAGCACATAGTGTCTCTGTCAAGATCCAAACCTACATCATGGCACAATCGTTTTCAACCTTTTTAGCCTTAGGTATCCTCTAGATGGTCGACCGGGTGGTCAAGTACCTCCCAAGATTATCGTAGGCATAGAATGCTCTGAAAGAAGTGTTTCAACCAAGAACATGCTGTGCAATCGTGCTGCCACATCCGATATTTAGCCATTAAGTCAGAACTTCTACTACCCCCTCTCTCCATTTAACAGCAGAAATAGGAATATCATAAATATGCATGTATAATTTAAAATCTAAATGATTCCGTTATTCGCTGATAAATATTTTATAAAACACTATGCATATGAAAATGTGCCATTTTGGATACCACGCCTATGGTACCATCTGGGATACATGTACCACCCCGTTGAGAACCACTGTTATATCACACTGCTTCTCCAAAATACAAATCCCATTATTTGTGGAATAACAGCCGAAACAAAAGATGTCCCAATAAGAACAAAATATGAGCAAATCGAGAGCCCTATAAATTTCAGACAAACAAACTTTTGTGAAAATAAAAATATTGGTTCTAGTATATAAGGGTAACAAAGAAGGCAAAAGAGTTAACTGAAGCTTCAAGCTTGTCTGAAATAACGATTGAACATAATATATAAGTAGGCTGCTTGTCACCCGTGCCTGGTCTTATCACGTTTATTTGACACAATGACAAATCAGTCAGCCATGACAAAAATCTGATATTTTTATTCAGCGAAATGATGTAACATCATATTGTAGGTAACGGATCCCGTTACACGCCCACATTTTCTTGACCATCGGCACACTAGGGGTGATGTGGTCAACATCATGCCGGCCGCCTTAACCTTTCCAGAGTTGCTCTGGTACCAAATTCATGAGGCTGGGTCGATCCCGGAGCCGTTTGCGGTTTAAAAAATCCCACCTCAACTGGGGATCGAACCATGGACGACTGAGCTAGGAAGCCAGTGCACTAACCACTGCGCTAACGCGGCTCAAACATCATATTGTAATCTTCTTAAAATAACGTTATCATGAAATGGAACGTAGGTCCCATGTGTCCAAAAAAAAAGATCTTAAATGACACTGACATTAGTGGCCAGCTCTCAAAGATTACTCAAAATGCTAAATTTTAAAGAAATCATCACATTACAGACTACTTATTTCATTCTGAACCCCAAGGAATCGAGTTACTCACTCTGTTACCTATGCGGCAAAGGGGGATGAGATCTTATTGTCTTAAGCATTCTTGCAACCCCAATTCAGCAGGCTCAGCTGATGAAGGTCACAACAGACCCTTGCAATGCCAAGAGAAGGTTGGTCCTCAATCAATGCATTACAGACAGAATACAGTATCATCATCAGCTTTCAGCTGCTCTAGGAGCATAGGCCTTCAACAATCTTATGCCAAGTCTTCCTGTCATGCACCATCAGCTCAAGGTCATGCCATGCCATCTTCATCCCCTTCATGTTTATCTTCAGTTCTCTTCTCCGTGTCTTCTTTGGTCTCTCTCTACCTAACTTACCCTGGGAATTCCAGAACAAGGACTGGCTTGTAATGCTATACAGTATCAAAGCACAATACTTTTTTTTCTCACACATGCAAAGGTCTGACAACAATCTTTTGTGTGATAACTCAAGTTCTCAAAAACAAAATATTAATAATAATGTACGCCTGAAATTATAATGACCCTGTTTAGTTTCCAGGGGTCTCTGAAGAGATAAAGAAATGGGGGGTGGCAACCCCATCATGTAAAACAAGCAGCCACAGAAACCACCACAACTGCAGGAGCCCATGGTGTAGGCTACTTGCAAGGAGACCAGCAAGGAGACCAGCAAGGAGCGCAAAGGAAAATGAATGATGGTGATGAAATTTTAGTTGTGTCTCTCCTTTTTTTTTCTGCTTACATCCAAACACACACTCACCCAAAAGACAGATCTGCATAATTAACATTTACCTAATCTTCAGCATATTTTACACACTACAATGCCAGTGGTCAGCAACTAGGGGTAAATTACCCTGACGGGGGTGATTTCACATTTTCTGGGGGTAAAGATCAAAAGTATCTGGGTAAAACAACAGAATCTAATTCTAATCCTAGCTAGTCTATTAGCTAAATTACCGATTGTTACTTCTGATCTTTACCTGCCAGGGTAATTTCACGTTTTCTGGGGGGGTAATGATTAATAGTAACAAGCGTTAATTTAGCAATTAGACTAGCTAGGATTAGTATTAGATTCTGTAGTTTTATCCAGTCTGTTTTGTATATAGATAATACAACCTGGTTGTTTGTTATTTTTTTTCACAATAACATATAGTTTCTGTTGGCTGGGGCAGCGCAGATGCACCAAGTTCCTGACATAGAGGGTATTGCTCAAAACTAGTTGTCAACCACGGTCATACGCTTAAATCCTCTGCTCTCCGGGTTTGTATCAATTTATCCTCCTATTTTGTATGTCTCCATGTAGAAGATCTCAAGGCAGACCTGAAGTATGCTCACTACATGTCACTGAATGTTTTTAAATCACTTCCAATTTACCTTGGGATAAATATTTGTACAAAAACAAGTTTCCATATGCAGACACACAGTGCTGAATAAAAATACAAAATTGTTAGCAAATGATGGGCGGCTAGGATTGCTAAATAAACAATCTAACAATCACATAAGACACCCCCACTAGCCACAATCCTTTCTCTCCACACTGCCAACCAGGCAAAACTGAAACATGATAATAGACAGTATTATCTTTACATCAGCACATACTACCTGATTCATGTACAAATGCTGACACATGTACCATCACAGTAACATTCTGCATTCATTTTTTTTAAATCTTCCTGAGTCCATCTAATGCACTCATGGTCACTTTACAAATGCATCATTACACGGGGTCATATAGTCAATCAACCGTTTGAACAACTTGTGTCCTCTGTTCAATAATCCGTGAAGTAGCCGCCTGCTGTTCAATGAGCCGTGCTGCTGCAACAGCTGCATGGGCCTCGCTCTTAATGGTTGCAATAAATGTCGGCCTTGATTGGACGTGTTGTGGGTGACGTCTTTCAACCACTGAGATTTCTTCAGACGCGCCCACCAGCTGACTTAGTTCTGCTGCTGAGTAGCCCAACAACATCTTGAGGTCACAAACAAATTTGTAGACAAACCTCTTTCCATGAACCTGTGCATGAAACAAATAACACTGAGAGATACAGCTGTACAATAAATAACATCCAGAGATATAGCACAAGTACAGAGTAGACAAGACACAATAAAACTCCATAACAAGACAATTTTAGATGTTCTGAAATACATAACAATAAGGTTATTTAATTATCTAAAACATTAAAAACACATTCACACTTGGACCGAGTCCTTAACAAAATGTACTGGATACAGCAGTAGATATACAAAGGCTACATGCAGAAACACCAGCTCAATAATTCAAGGTAAAGGCAGCCCCGTAGCCGATACTGCTATAGGAGACTGTAGTGGTAGAGACTTCACTATAATACACTATATTATGTAGGATGACTACTACTTTCCTCACTGCCTTTGCCTGTCCCAACTCACAAGCAGAGGTTGGGTACATGTTTACAGCTGGGTAGACTGAAGCGTGATACTACCTAGTTTTGAACCCAGTAACTCTTCCTTGAGAAGCAAGGCAGTCCTTGTTCTGGAATCCCCTTGGTTAGAGAAGTTGAGAGATAGACCACAGGAGAGATCTGGAGACAGAAATACACAGGATAAGACAGACATGCAAAGACCTTGAGCTGATGAAGAACTTTGACACGAATTTGTTGCAAGGCCTATGCTCCTTGGGGAGCAGAAGGTTAGTGATGATGATGACGATGATGATGCCTGTAACTATTCTGATATAGACTTCCATCATCTTCTTCTTTGATCCTTAGCTGCCGACTGTCAAAGCAGTCAGTGGCGATCACGCCTGGTGGAGTCTTGTAGGGCAGCAACAAACTGCTTCCACTTTGCATGGTTGGCAGCCATCCTTTGTGCACTGCCCTAGCTCTGGTTCATTCTTTGCATCTAGGCCTTCACCGTTCTCCGCCAAGGTGTTTTTGTTCGGCCTCTCTTCCACTTTCCTTCAGGGGTCCATAGCATAGCTGTTCTTGTGATGGCATCGGGGTCTCTTCTGAGGACGTGGCCTACTCAACTCCAGCGTCTGCCAGCTATGATGGTGTGCATGTCCTCTTGGTTGCTCCGAGTAAGCAGTTCTTGGTTGGTGATGGTACTTGGCCAAAAGATTCTGAGAATTTTCCTTAGGCAGATTGTGTAGATAGAGGACAATTTCGACATTTCCTTCTCCGTTACTCTCCAGCATTCTGCACCACAGAGAAGCACAGAAAGTACACAGCTCCCATATAATCTTAATTTGGTGTCAAGATGTCTTGTTGGGTGAGGAAGGGGGAAAGAACAATAAGAGAGAAAACATAGAGAGTTGAGGGACAAACACAACTGTCTTCCATAAAAGAAGTACTCCATGAAAGATGAGCCAAGACATTAATGACAAACCTTAGCAATCATGTCACCATCATAATAATATCTCAGGGCTCTGGACAATTTTTCGTAGTTCATGGTTGGCTTATTCTTGCGCTGCCCCCACATCTGAGCCACAATTTCAGGGTTGACAAGTTTGAACTCTCCCTCATCTCCAACCCAGGTGATGACTTCCCGACACAATTTATCTGTCAACAACTCAAGAAGGAACTGCCACAGCTGAATCTGTCCATTGTTTCCTGTGAAACAGTTAAGAGTACACTTTAAACTGTGAATGATAACATTTCTGATAGGTTTTAACAACTGTCTACTAAATGTCAGTCGAGTTAGCATGCCATGATAAACAGATGAATTTATATCTGTTTGAAAGAAAAAACTGGTTGTGCCTCAAAACTCAGCCCCTGCAGTGGAAGTCCCAGCTGCAATGGTTTGGCAATGTATGCAGAATGGGAGAAGATCGGCTACCATGATAAACATAGGAAACTAAAAGCCAAGGATCTAGACCTCCAGAGTCGCTGGGAGGACTACATTAGACAATCTCTGAAGGGCCAAGGACTGGACTGCAACCAGGCCAAAAGGAAGACAGCCGATATGATAGCATAGCACTCTCTCTGACAAACTTCTACACCCAAAGGTAGAAGAGGAACAACTAGGTAAGCAAGAAAGAGGCTTTGGTTGTGAAAGAGTGACAAGCTCAGCAGTCCTAGTTAACCAACAACAACAGTATTAACATTAGTACAAGAACTTTCTTAGAGAACAAGCTATATAAAGTTTATACACAAACAAATAATACACAAAGGTATGTTTCAGGCACTCGTAAGAATTAAAGAAGTAGATGACTAGACAACAACAACAACAAAATACAATGGAAGTGATAGGCTTACTGGGAATCAAACCCAGGATCTTCTAAATGACATTGCCTCGCTGTGGGAGTGAATCGTTGCTATCCTTTCTGCCAACTAGGCACCATAAAAATAATGCTTCATGGACAGAGGTCATTAGCACGATCTGTCCACATAACCCGGATATGTACCTAAAGACGACCCAGACTAATTATAGACACAATCACTTCTGCAGCCTTCTTATTTAACAGTATAGACCAGATTACACTAGACACAGACCTTAATACTGTGTCTAGTAAATGATAGAAGAATGAGAATAATAAAGTTTACCTGTCCTGTTCCCGGGAGACATTCTTTCTTCTCCAGTTATACGAGGCGACCGTGGCCTATGCTTGCCAACAGATCTCACTCGACCTGAAATCATAAAACTTTCCTTTTAAAGAAATGAATGCTACTTTAGAAAGTAACAACCAATCAGATTTTATTAAACTACCAATAGAAACACAGAAAACTGCATATGTGCAATGAAAATTGCCATATTTACCATATATACTCGCGTACAGGTCAATCCGATTATAAACTGACCCCTAGACTTTAGGACTTAACTATCTAAAATTAAAGACCCGGTTATAAGTCGAATGAGTTTTTTGTCAATTCCGAATTCCTGCATTGCATTGGAATTTCCTTGACTTCCTGCAAATTTTTTTCCCTTGCAGCTTAACCCATGCTTGAAAACGGCCCATTAATTTGTAAAATGCATGCGAGAGTAAATTAATTCAGTATAAAAGATGATAGAAAGGAAGGGCCGAATGTCAGACGGGCCTGCATGTTCAATTCTCAACCCTTTGAAAATAAAGTTTGTTCGCTCATTCACCCAGAAGTCATTAATTCTGTTGTCGGTCATTGTTAAGTAGCAACGAGATCTTGGTATTTAGTGAGACCTGAGTTATAAATAGATTTCCATTACATTAAAATGCTTCAGTTTTTCTGAATTTTTTTAAAGAGCTGATTGGTATTATGATTTTGTGTGATTTTTTTTAAAAGCCAAGGTTTTCCAGGCAGTAGAATTTTTGCTTTGGGATATGAGAAGTGACTTATTAGTTGATCAGGATGCTAACCGTGCGGGCAAAGCATATGTGGATGTTGAATAAGGGCATGATTTAGACTATGACAAAAATTGAATCTAGTGAAAGAAGTAATGGTATTGCTGATAGATCAAACGAAGGAGGCTGGTCAACACGGCATACTCCAATTGAAATTTGTGATTTAACAGGAGTTCAAACGTGTAGTACTTAGATATTATGATAAAAACATTTAATGAAGCAGCAAATTTATATTTGAAGGATACTGGTGTGCTGCGGTAAGGGCGGGAGGCAACAATGGCAGGTTTCACAAATCTTTTTTTTTGACTCAAATATAAGTCGGGGGTATGTTCTTTAAGGTCCCCTTGGAGGAAGCCTGCATCAAGCATTCACATGTTCTTGTAGCAGTTCTTCTTCTTCTTCTTTCGTTCGCTTGAAATATATTGTCTATATGTGCAATGTTGTTTCTTGTATAAACTTGACTGTCTTTTGTAATTCATACAGAGGTCCACATAGTTTTGCTTCCAGTGTTGTTTCTCTGGGCCAGAGGGTTTTCCTCAATATATCATATTCGGGGCAATCTTGAAGTACGTGCTCCACAGTCTGGGGTGCCTGTCCACATGTACACATGGCTGAATTGCCAATCTTGAATTTTGTATACATGTGGCTGCGGAGGCGGTTGTGTCCTGTTCTGAGGCACAGAATGACAATTTGTTCTGATCTGTTCATAGCTTGCTTGTAGCAATAGTTTCTATAGCAATCTCTTTCACAAATGAGCTTGCCAGCTCCATGTATAACCCCAAGTAAGAAGCCTTGTATGACAGACCTATGGCAGAAGAGGCCATATTCTCTCTTTGTCTCATCAGGGACCCCTCCCTTCCCCACCAAAACTAAACAGGGCAAAAAAAGTATTGATGATAATGAGAATATCTTACAATAAGGTCAAAAGGTTATGCCTACAGTATTTCAACATCCTCCCATGACAACTAAACATGTCAACCTGGGACCAGGCGGTGGCAATAATCTGCTTGACACACAGAATAACATTACGTTAGTGTTTTCTGTTGCTCTCTGTTCGGAGAAATACAAGTCATTTTGTGCTAACACCATCATCATCATTTTCCTCTGTGCTCCATAAGGTGCACGGGCCATCACTGTAGCTGGTCTCCTCGCAGGAAGCCGGCATCATGCATTTGCATGCTCTTGGAGTGATAATTTATGTGGCAATTTGTTTTACGTCATACTAGATTTGGTACGACATGCCAGCGAGTACAATAGTCCTATTATCTCTTTGACTGTTCAGGGACCCCCATGGAAGTAGACTGGACATGCTAAAATCAGATTCCGCATAAATTCTACTTAGTCCTCCACCTACCATACTTCCCATCTGCATCAGATGTAGATACTGTAATGGTGGTTATTGCATGAGGTGTTGGCTGCTGCATCACGGCTGGAACAAACAGAATAGATATGTAAATAATATATGTCCTTCCTTTAACATGGACTTGCGTAATCAAGTGAGAAAAGTGCAAATGAAGTCACGTAATAAACTGCATTATGTCGTTATAGTGTTCGACTGACGGAGTGGTTACAGTGTTGGTCTCTCGTGGCAAAGGTGCTGGGCTTGATTCACTGTATCAATATGCTCCATTCTACCTAGGTGTAAATCGGTACCTGACTTTGCTCTTGAGTTACGGATAGAAAAGGCAGTGAGGAAGGGAACTGGCCACCTCACCTCATACAAAGCTGGACCTAGTTTGGTGATGTCTCTAACACTTCACTCCCCTACGGCAGTATCTGCTATGGGACTACTTTTACCTTTTTTAAGTCATTAACAAACATATACAAACAACAGGCGTAGTCATCATTTCCCTTGTCACTCCTTACGGAGCATGGAACCATCACTGCAGTGATGGTCCCCTTAAAGCGGGAGTCGGGAACCCGCAGCTCGCAAGCCGCATGCGGCTCTTTGAGCCATCTCGTGCGCCTTTCGGCCCTCTACTACTTAACTCTTAGTGAATGAGGGATACCATGTGAATTTATTTCATGCGGCTCTTCAATTTGTTAAAATGGAGACAAAATTAAATATTTAGCTCTTTGTCACGGAAAGGTTCCCGACCCCTGCCTTAAAGAAAGCCTGCGTCAGAGAAATTCATGGGCTCTTGCTGTGATAGTTTCTGAAGTATTTTATTGAACAATGAGAAGGCTGCCAGTCCCACGCACAACCTCACGTTAGTCACCTATTATGACATGCATGAGGGAGCAGTAGTAATGTTCTGAGATGCCCAGGACTTACAGAGGGCAACAACTGTAGAACAAGCTCTTTATGCTGCCACATCTGTTGGTAGAACAAATACTGTTCTTAGTCCTTATCACCATATTTGTAATCAACAGGCACAGCCAATCATTTCTCTATGTTCACTACAAGTCTTCGATGTACTGAATTAGTTCTGTTTTTGTTTCCTTCTCACGCCAAGTGGAAAATATATTTGTATATTCTTTTATGTTCTTCTTTTCATACATAATTTACCAGCTATCAGCATGGCTTTCCCCATTTTTCTCTTTTCATGTGATCAAAAAAAAAAAACTCTTGGGTTTTTAAAAAAATGTAAATGTGGGTTTTTTTTTTCAAATTTAATGAGACCATGAAATTACTCAGGAATGTAGACTTTCACAATTAAACACTGCAAAAACAAAATCACTTCTAAATTGTCTGACCACTGCCGATTTCACATCTTCTACAGCTTTCCTTGTTTGTACTGGCCTCTACTACCCTTGGTTTCCCTTCCTGTTCCTGGCTGCCACATTTTGAGATGACATTGGTTCACTGCTGAACATAACGTTCACATCAGGCTGTCTTATCATTCATTTATTTCATTTGATATTCTCTACTGCATTATTGTAGTTTCTCTATACTATTTTCTTGTTTAGTTTGTTAATTAATTATTTTTCCCCGTGTGTGTGTGCTTGTCCTGAGCTATTTTCTCACAGCCTGGCTATGCTATTTCACATCTTTGTTTACTGTTTGTGATTGTCGCTGATGAAAAGTAATCACATAATGTCCCGTATTTCTAATGTATTGTTCATTTGTAAAACAAACTCCAATACCATTCTTTTTTTTTTTTAAACTATCTATTATCAGGTTTACAGTAGCCCCTTTCATTATTTAGATAAGATACTGTAAGTTTTACTGATTGTATTCACAGATTATTCAACTCTCCATCCCATCCAAGTACTTATTAATATTATCATCATTATCATTACCATTTTTCTCTGTGTGGAGCAGAGGCCTACTACAAGCAGGTCATATTACTAGACCACAGTCCTTTATATTTGGACATGCATCTAAATATAACAGGCGGACCTCGTGTCTAGGTTGAACGGGGTTCGCTTGGCACAAACAAGGCAAAAACTCCTAATTTAGAGAAAAAAAACCCAAAACAAAACAGTCAGGTCATGCCAAGATCTCCTGTCCTGTGCCATCCAATCAAGTTCTTTCTGTCTTTTTTATTCTTTTTTTTTTAAGTCTATCTCCAATTTTAATATTAATGCACTGTCTTTGCTGTATCATATTTTGTTAGCTTACTTTTTGTGTGTGCTCTTAACTCTTAAAGTCCCAATCGACTTTATAAAGGCTCAGGGGTTAGACGCGCTTGGCCCAATCGACTTTAAAAAGCCTTTAGTATATGTGCCTCTGTTTGAGACTGTTTCTAATTATAACTACCCACAAAGTCATTCCCGACTGCAAGTACATTCTTTTAAATACCGCACGTGTTTAAGAGTGAACGTGTTTCTGTTTTGAGATATTTATTTTAGATTTTTAAAGCGCATATTCTCCATTTGACCTTGAATAACTAATCATTTTTTTTAAGCGCATATCCTCCATTTTACCTTGAATAACTAATCATTTTTTAAAGAAAGCTTTTATACTTGTAGCACAAGAGTAAAGTACATCCAATTACCTTCAGTTTCATATACAACAACAAAGTTATTTATGCATATGAACATTTAAAAAAATTATTTCCAAACAACAACAATAAAAACGCACTGGGGTGGCCATTTTTGCTTGGGCCAAACCCACTTTTTTGCTTGGGACTGAAAGAGTTAATGCTCAGGAATAGGTTTTTCTGAAAAATTATGTTCTTTGTTCTTGTTCAACTGATAAATGATCTAAACATTTGCCTCTATCGCACTCCTACATGAGTTCTGAGCGCTAAGTGATACAGTGGTTTGAACTTTTGCTTCCTAAGACAAAGTTACCGAGTTCAAAACCTGGCAGAGTTACGCTTCAGCCTACACAGCTGTAAATGGATGCCTGACTCTGCTCTGAGTTAGGAAAGGAAAGGCAATGGCATGAGGAAGGGAACCGGTCACCCCACCTCAAAAAGCTCCCGTCTGGTAAAGTGAAGTATCTAACACTTCACTTCCCTACAGCAGTACAGGCTCTGGGACCCCCTTATCTTTATATCTGATTTACTTTAGTATATGTTGTCCACATATGTACCACTAACAAAGACCTTTTATTACGGTGATCCAACAAAATGACACCTTCAAATTTCAGAATGTTGAAAACATCCCATCTTAACAAAATGGACCACTACATTCATCTTGAAAACTCACCAACAAATTTACACTTCCGTAACAGCTCCAGATGTGTCCAAAATATATCACCAGGATCATTAGGAATGTGCTGTACAAATTCAGGGTGTGTTAGCAAACACAGCTGCTCTCCGTTGAAGTTAAAGGCATCAGTATTAACGCCATGTAGGCGAAACTCCCTCACTGCCCACTGGATCCAATGTTTGACATGGAGCTCACTCCACTGAGCTGGATCTGAAATTTAAAAATTAAAGGAGCACTTAGCATGTTGTGGAGGAAGAGTCGATAAGAGGACACTGAGGATGCATAGGACACAAAATTAAAAAACCTGCTGATGGCATTATAAGGCAGTCCTTTTTCTAGGCTCCAAAAGTAAGAGAGGTAGAGGGAGACCAAAGCTAACACAATGGAGAAGGGAACTGGAGACAGAAATGAAAGAGGAAGTGGATGTGGAAAGGCCTTAAGCTGATGGCACAAGACAGAAGGGCTTGACATAAGTTGTTGAAGAAACAGAAGGGCTTGACATAAGTTGTTGAAGAGGCAGAAGGGCTTGACATAAGTTGTTGAAGAGACAGAAGGGCTTGACATAAGTTCTTGAAGAGACAGAAGGGCTTGACATAAGTTCTTGAAGAGACAGAAGGGCTTGACATAAGTTCTTGAAGAGACAGAAGGGCTTGACATAAGTTCTTGAAGAGACAGAAGGGCTTGACATAAGTTCTTGAAGAGACAGAAGGGCTTTACATAAGTTCTTGAAGAGACAGAAGGGCTTGACATAAGTTCTTGAAGAGACAGAAGGGCTTGACATAAGTTGCTGAAGAGACAGGAGGGTTTGACATAAGTTGCTGAAGAGACAGAAGGGCTTGACATAAGTTCTTGAAGAGACAGAAGGGCTTGACATAAGTTCTTGAAGAGACAGAAGGGCTTGACATAAGTTCTTGAAGAGACAGAAGGGCTTGACATAAGTTCTTGAAGAGACAGAAGGGCTTGACATAAGTTCTTGAAGAGACAGAAGGGCTTGACATAAGTTCTTGAAGAGACAGAAGGGCTTGATATAAGTTCTTGAAGAGACAGAAGGGCTTGACATAAGTTGCTGAAGAGACAGAAGGGCTTGACATAAGTTCTTGAAGAGACAGAAGGGCTTGACATAAGTTCTTGAAGAGACAGAAGGGCTTGACATAAGTTCTTGAAGAGACAGAAGGGCTTGACATAAGTTCTTGAAGAGACAGAAGGGCTTGACATAAGTTCTTGAAGAGACAGAAGGGCTTGACATAAGTTCTTGAAGAGACAGAAGGGCTTGACATAAGTTCTTGAAGAGACAGAAGGGCTTGACATAAGTTCTTGAAGAGACAGAAGGGCTTGACATAAGTTCTTGAAGAGACAGAAGGGCTTGACATAAGTTCTTGAAGAGACAGAAGGGCTTGACATAAGTTCTTGAAGAGACAGAAGGGCTTGACATAAGTTCTTGAAGAGACAGAAGGGCTTGACATAAGTTCTTGAAGAGACAGAAGGGCTTGACATAAGTTGCTGAAGAGACAGAAGGGCTTGACATAAGTGCTTGACATAAGTTCTTGAAGAGACAGAAGGGCTTGACACAAGTTGCTGAAGAGACAGAAGGGCTTGACATAAGTTCTTGAAGAGACAGAAAGGCTTGACATAAGTTGCTGAAGAGACAGAAGGGCTTGACATAAGTTCTTGAAGAGACAGAAGGGCTTGACATAAGTTGCTGAAGAGACAGAAGGGCTTGACATAAGTTGCTGAAGAGACAGAAGGGCTTGACATAAGTTGCTGAAGAGACAGAAGGGCTTGACATAAGTTCTTAAAGAGACAGAAGGGCTTGACATAAGTTCTTGAAGAGACAGAAGGGCTTGACATAAGTTCTTGAAGAGACAGAAGGGCTTGACATAAGTTCTTGAAGAGACAGAAGGGCTTGACATAAGTTCTTGAAGAGACAGAAGGGCTTGACATAAGTTCTTGAAGAGACAGAAGGGCTTGACATAAGTTCTTGAAGAGACAGAAGGGCTTGACATAAGTTCTTGAAGAGACAGAAGGGCTTGACATAAGTTGCTGAAGAGACAGAAGGGTTTGACATAAGTTCTTGAAGAGACAGAAGGGCTTGACATAAGTTGCTGAAGAGACAGAAGGGCTTGACATAAGTGCTTGACATAAGTTGTTGAAGAGACAGAAGGGCTTGACACAAGTTGCTGAAGAGACAGAAGGGCTTGACATAAGTTCTTGAAGAGACAGAAAGGCTTGACATAAGTTGCTGAAGAGACAGAAGGGCTTGACATAAGTTCTTGAAGAGACAGAAGGGCTTGACATAAGTTGCTGAAGAGACAGAAGTTGCTGAAGAGACAGAAGGGCTTGACATAAGTTGCTGAAGAGACAGAAGGGCTTGACATAAGTTGCTGAAGAGACAGAAGGGCTTGACATAAGTTCTTGAAGAGACAGAAGAACTTGACATAAGTTCTTGAAGAGACAGAAGGGCTTGACATAAGTTCTTGAAGAGACAGAAGGGCTTGACATAAGTTGCTGTAGAGACAGAAGGGCTTGACATAAGTTCTTGAAGAGACAGAAGGGCTTGACATAAGTTCTTGAAGAGACAGAAGGGCTTGACATAAGTTCTTGAAGAGACAGAAGGGCTTGACATAAGTTCTTGAAGAGACAGAAGGGCTTGACATAAGTTCTTGAAGAGACAGAAGGGCTTGACATAAGTTCTAGAAGAGACAGAAGGGCTTGACATAAGTTCTTGAAGAGACAGAAGGGCTTGACATAAGTTCTTGAAGAGACAGAAGGGCTTGACATAAGTTCTTGAAGAGACAGAAGGGCTTGACATAAGTTCTTGAAGAGACAGAAGGGCTTGACATAAGTTCTTGAAGAGACAGAAGGGCTTGACATAAGTTGTTGAAGAGACAGAAGGGCTTGACATAAGTTCTTGAAGAGACAGAAGGGCTTGACATAAGTTCTTGAAGAGACAGAAGGGCTTGACATAAGTTGCTGAAGAGACAGAAGGGCTTGACATAAGTTCTTGAAGAGACAGAAGGGCTTGACATAAGTTGCTGAAGAGACAGAAGGGCTTGACATAAGTTGCTGAAGAGACAGAAGGGCTTGACATAAGTTGCTGAAGAGACAGAAGGGCTTGACATAAGTTGCTGAAGAGACAGAAGGGCTTGACATAAGTTCTTGAAGAGACAGAAGAACTTGACATAAGTTCTTGAAGAGACAGAAGGGCTTGACATAAGTTCTTGAAGAGACAGAAGGGCTTGACATAAGTTGCTGTAGAGACAGAAGGGCTTGACATAAGTTCTTGAAGAGACAGAAGGGCTTGACATAAGTTCTTGAAGAGACAGAAGGGCTTGACATAAGTTCTTGAAGAGACAGAAGGGCTTGACATAAGTTCTTGAAGAGACAGAAGGGCTTGATATAAGTTCTTGAAGAGACAGAAGGGCTTGACATAAGTTCTAGAAGAGACAGAAGGGCTTGACATAAGTTCTTGAAGAGACAGAAGGGCTTGACATAAGTTCTTGAAGAGACAGAAGGGCTTGACATAAGTTCTTGAAGAGACAGAAGGGCTTGACATAAGTTCTTGAAGAGACAGAAGGGCTTGACATAAGTTCTTGAAGAGACAGAAGGGCTTGACATAAGTTCTTGAAGAGACAGAAGGGCTTGACATAAGTTCTTGAAGAGACAGAAGGGCTTGACATAAGTTCTTGAAGAGACAGAAGGGCTTGACATAAGTTTGTTGAAGGGCTATGCATCTTGGGGAGCCAAAGGGTAATGAATGAACATGGCATGACATTCAGACATCAGTGAAGTATTATACCGAAACATAATTGACAGGATTCACAAAACATAAACTGCATGGAGAAGGAAGCTCTTCAGACTGCAAAGAATACAGAGAATGACAAAGAGGAGAATACAATGCATGAATGTAGTGAATCCCTATGCTCATTTAATGAATAAAGGGGAATAAGTCATTATGTATAGTAAAGTATGTGACAATTCACTCCTTCCACCCCCCCACGCCAGTTTCTTCTATAAGACTACTTTATGTTTTTTACTACTCCTCCTCCCCCCCCCCCCCCCCCCCATATTTATCTGTTTTATCCCATATGTATTGGTTTTATTTTTTGGGGTCCTGGTTAACTGTCCCCTAAATATACAACCAATGACTCAAGGTGGAACTTCATTCTATAGTCATCTACTTTTTGCACCTTATGGAGAATGGGGCCCCCCACTGCACCAGCTCCCCCCCCCCCCAGAAGCATGCAGCAAAGCACATGCTTCTACAGCAGTGGTTTCTGTAACAATTTGTTTGACATGATGAGACTGCCAGCATCATGCACAACCTCATATTAGTTGCCACTGTCAACATGCCTGAGAGAACAGAAAGGTTTCTTGAGAGAGCCTCCAGAACTACATCTTGTCTATGTTAAGTTTTCATTAAAATAAACCACTCATACAACAATGACAGCTGAGCATCTACTTCAAAGGTACCCAACATATGAGGAACAGAGAAAGCACATTTGGCCATCACCAGTGCCTTTCCTAGAAAAACTCTACGGAGATATCAACAGCCTCAGACTGACCACTGCTGTCTATGAACATATTCAAGTTGACGTCTGATGGCGAACGACGAAGAAGAATTAAAATAAACATGCAATATATTTCCTTCAACAAATTAATAAGAGTCGTCATTTTTAAGAATCAAACGTACCACACAATAAATACTGGAATAGCAACACTTAAACAAGATATACAAAAAAGCACAATCACACTTACCAAATGGAATTTTTAATCTCTCCTGGTCTCGCCGAAAGTTTTGATCAACAATCCACCTGGTGACATTCTCTGACTCTTCAGGTAGAGGTATCACCACCTTGGTATTCTGGCTTTGGTGAGACTGCATGGACTGTTCTGCAACTGTTGTGCAAGTCAAGGAGTTACGCACTCAGTCAGTAAGGTGAACATCAAGAATTGCAAAGTGAACTTTTATATAAACCAGTGAGTTAAACACCAAGAATTTTGCACAAACTTTTATGTAAATTAGTGAGTTAAACACCAAGAATTTTTGCATAAACGCTTTTATAAATCAGTGACCTAAAGACTAAGAATTTTCAAACGAATGTTTATATACATCGGTGACATAAACATAAAGAAATGTTCACATGAAATGAGTGTTTGGTTTTAGTTTGCATTCTGGGTTTTTCTTTGCTCTGTAAAAAATGTGTGATCACCACACAAAGTCTACTTTGTCAATAAAAATGAGAAAAACAATATTGAGGTTGAAAATACTGACTCAGAGAATACTATCAGTTACAACACTTTTTATATGATATCACAAAGTATAGTAACACCAGACAGGCAACAAGCAAAGACATCAACAACAGAATGAGTGAAGTGAGAACAGACTTTGCTTGTCTAAACAACATTTGGAAGTCCTCTCAGTACAGCACAAACACCAAATTAAGATTATATGAGAACTGTGCACTTTCTGTGCTTCTCTTTGGTGTAGGTGTTTAGGAGAGTAACAGAGAAGGAAATGTCGAAATTGTCCTCTTTCCACACAATCTGCTACAGAGAATTCTCCTAATTTTTTGGCTAAATACCATCACCAACTAAGAACTGCGTACTCGAAGTAACCAAGAGGACATGTACACCATCATAGCTGGCAGACGCAGGAGTTGGGCTTGCCACGTCCTCAGAAGAGACCCCGATGCCATCACAAGAATAGCTATGCTATGGACCCCTGAAGGAAAGCGAAACAGAGGCCGGCCAAAAACAACTTGGCGGAGAACTGTTGGAGGCTGAATTGCAAAGAATGAACCAGAGCTGGGGCATTGCACAAAGGATGGTGGCAAACCGAGCAAAGTGGAAGCAGTCTGTTGCTGCCCTACAAGACGCCACCAAGCGTGATGGTCACTGACTGCTTTGACAGTCGGCAGCTAAGGATCGAAGAAGAAGACAAGGTATAGATCACAAGTGTTAGAAATTATTTTAAAACTTAACGGAAATAACAATACTGAGCTTTACACAGCCTTTTTGTAGACTTTACATTACAGACATTTCTCTTTAATAAGGTAAATGTAGTTTCATAGCTGATACAGAGACTTCAATATACTAGGTCTCGGCTTTATGAGGTGACCAGTTCAATTCCTCTCTGCCTTTGCCTTCCCTAATTCAAGAGAAGAGCCATGTACCCATTTTTAGCAGAGCAGACTGATACTTGGCGCCACGTTTCTGAACCTGGTAAACCTTGCCTCAAGCACTCTAGCTACTCAATGCTCGCTTCAAACACACTAACTTTTCTTTACATTATCAAATTAATCTATGAGCAGTTTCAGGGTCAACTACCTTACTTGTACAAATAATAGCCAGAGAGTGCAAAAATAGTATCACATGCCTTATTCTGTGAGATATATCACAAACAGTTTACAGCATTTGCTACTGATGATTTCAGTAATAATATTTTAGGAACTGAACACCAAGCAATTCTAACACGTACATACTTTACAGCCCATTACAATTTATAAAAAACCTTTCCCAAATATTAGCTTCGTCATACAACAAAGGGGAACAGTGCCACAAATAACAGGGTTTATAATTTGTGTATCTAAAGTCATGGTTATTCTTTTGCATGCTTCTTGCTTTTGTGATGAGTTAATCTGGTATTAAGTGTAAGTAGTCAGTGTGATGAGCTAACTCATGGAAAGTATTATAGGCATAAAAAAGTTAACTCTGGGAAAAAAGTAAAAAGGAGGGAGCAACAACAAAAATTGTAAAAGCTATACAAATCTCCCAAAACTAAAATCCTCAAGACAATAGATCAAGACAATTTGATGATGTGGAATGAACAACAAATAGATAAATAATATATCAACAAAAGCAGAATCTGTTTCATTCATGAACAATCTGTTTGTGTGACATATAACAGGAACATAAACTGGAGATAAAGAACTGATTGGATCACTGATAAAAATGAGGAACTTATTGTGTCAGGGACATAAAATCCTAGTGGCTTGGAATGCTGAATACAAATGTACTTCTATACAGACCTGAGAATGCTAATGAAGACAAAAAGAAATAAACGAGCAAACACACAAACAAAAATTGCAGATCATACCTAAAAAAAATGTCAAGTCAAAAGATTTGTTATTTCTATTCCTACTGACCTCTTCTATCTATCTTCTACCACGTCTTCTGCCTTCTCTTTCCTATCTAACAAGAATCAAGTGGAATAGGAAGTGAGGAACAGATGCTGGCTTTGAGTATGACACACACTGAGGAAACCAGCTGAAGGCACTACAAGGCAGTCCTTGTTCTGGGATCCCCAGGGTTAGAGAAATAAAGGAAGACAAACATAACACAAAAAAAAGCACACAGAGAAAGGAGGTAAAGACATGAAAGGAATAAGGAAGAAACAGACGGCATGCTACAGGAGCGCTTAGCTCAGCAGGGAGTTAAAGGGCAAAGGGTAATGAATGAACAAATATATGATTTATTATATAAAAAACTTATTCGAATTGTTTAATTTAATTTCAAGAGTAGTTTCCTTTGATGTACATAACAAAACATATAATACCAGCAGGTGAGGAATTAAAAAAAAAAAATAAATAAATAAGTAAACCCTTTATGCTGAGGAGTAGTGAATGAATGAATAAAGCCAGTTGTATCTTAATGCTCACTGCAGACCATCACTGTTTTAATATATGTAATAAATGAGTGGATATGCCGTTAATCTAAGCAGAGGGATGCAGTTGCCAGTAGATTAAGGGTAAAGGTGTGCAGTAGCCAGCAGATTAAGGGTAAAGGTGTGCAACAGAAAGTAAATTAAGGGTAAAGGTGTGCAGTAGCCAGTAGATTAAGGGTAAAGGTGTGCAGTAGCCAGTAGATTAAGGGTAAAGATAAGCATATAGCAGATACTGCCGCAGGGGAGTGAAGTGTTAGAGACTTCTTCCATACTAGGTCCAGCTTTGATGGGTGTGATGACCTGTCACCTTCCTTGCTGCCTTGGCCTTCCCTAACAAAGAGCTGTCAGGTATAGTTTACAGCCAGGTAGACTGGAACGCGATGCCATGTTTCGAGCCCTGTACCTTTGCTCTAACAGGCCAGCGCTCTGCCAATTGGACCCTCAGTAGCCAGTAAATAGGTTAAAATAAATGACTATAGTACACACACTCCTCAGAATAACAAGGTAAAACAACAACAAAAGCTAGCACCTCTAC
This sequence comes from Oreohelix idahoensis, assembly GCA_024509875.1. NCBI lineage: Eukaryota > Metazoa > Mollusca > Gastropoda > Stylommatophora > Oreohelicidae > Oreohelix > Oreohelix idahoensis. The sequence continues at coordinate 658,493 of JAMPIV010010622.1, forward strand.
ACACCATATTTTTCTTCCAGCTCATCCTCTGCAGTTTTAAGAATATCCAAAATATTGATTTTGGGACTGACGCCAGGCTGTGACTTGACCTCCAGGTTGATCTGCACCATCCCTTCACCCTGAACACACTGGTCAACCAAACTTTTATTGCTGTCCAGCTAGGTAAGTGACCAGAAAAACACCAAATATTCCATTAAAAATTAAGACCCATAAAAGGTTGATGGCAATACAGATTTTAAAAAATATATATACAGTTTTAAGAGTTTCAACTTGCTTTCAATCAATCAATACACTTTAGCTCTCCAAGCAGCATAGGCCTTCAACAAACACACAACAAGTTCCCTCTGTCACAAACCATCACGTCTGCCTCGTTATTTTCATTTCTGTCTCCGATTCTCGTCTCCATATTTTTGGTGCCTCTCTTACCCCGAGGATTCCAGAACAAGGACTGCTTGTAATGCTATCAACAGGTTTCCTCAATGTGTGTCCAATCCATTGCCAGCATCTTCTTCTCATCTCTTGTTCCACTGGCACTTGTCTGGTTCTCTTCAACAGCTCCACACTGGTGACCTTGTCATACCACTTTAATCCTTCTAATCTTCACAATATGGGCAACAGCTTGACCTCTTTATTCAAGTGCCCAACCTCGTGCCACCGAGACTATGTTTCGGAGGTAAGCTCCTATAGTCAGAAATGTCTGAAAAGGAAGATAGATAGATTTTTCACAAGCACCCATTTATGAAAGTATGTAGCTTTTTGGTTCTTGTTTTTGCTCAGCGGTGAAATGGTTTATTTCTTTAGCCGTGAATCAAAATGTTGAAATCGGTCCCACCCAGAGAAACGCATTAGTCGCCACAGTGGCTCTATTCTTTATTTTCAATACTCCGCCGCCCCCCCCCCCCCCCCCCCCCCCCCCCCCCCCCCCCCCCCCCCCCCAAATGTAGTTCTCGGAGATCTGTGAGACACAGAAATAATAGAACGACTTCTCCATCGGTCGTACTTTTCTTCTTCTTCTTCCGTCCTTAGCCAACTACCGGCAAAGCAGTCAGTGGCCATTACGCCTAGTGGCGTCTTAAGGGCAACAGCGAATAGATTTTCTTTGCCGTTGTTCCCATCACGCCTAATGGCGTCTTTAGGGCAACGACAAATCAATCCGTTCGCCGTTGTTTCCGTAATCAAAGTGACTGGCAAACGGGTGATCAGCCCGTTGGTATCGGTCGTACAAGGCTGACAATATGAAGTTGTGCACAGGGCTTGGAACCTCATTATGGACAACAAAATGCTTACAGAAACCACCACTGCAAGAGTATGTGAATGCCTGGTGCAGGCTTCCTGCAAGGAGACCAGCTGCAGTCGTTGCTCAATGCTCCATAAGGAGCGAAAAGGAAAATTATAATAATGATGCATACTGGGATCATGCATGAACTGTTTCAGTTAAAAAAATAAGTACTTACCTCTATGGAGTCTTGCAAATAAAACTGATGATCAGCCAATGAACACTGCAACCTCATTTCCAGCAAGCGCTTGAGAGTAGACAGTGGCTCAGCTATGTCCATGTGTTGTATGATCAAGTTCTGATACTGTGGTGCTGGCTGCTGGACAATCTCCTCATCATATACAATTCTGCGGTGGTAAACAGAATATTTCCCCACTTTACTACAGCCAAAGATGTGTGCACAGTTCATGCTGAATTTACAAATTTACAGCCCTATACTACAAAGAAGGACAGGTAGTCCCAAAGCAAATACTGCCACAGGGAAGAGAAGCGTTAGAGACTTCAATATAGTAGGTTCAGCTTTATGATGCCGGGTGACCAGTTCTCTTCCTTGCTGCCTTTGCCATCTCTTGTTCTATTGGCACTTGTCTAGTTCTCTTCAACAGCTCCACACTGGTGACCTTGTCATACCATTTTAATACTTTTATTCTCCGCGTCACCCGTTTATGAAAGTCTGCAGCTTTTTGGTTCTAGTTTTTGCTAAGTGGTGTAATGGTTTATTTCTTTAGCTGTGGATCAAAAAAGTTAAAATCGGTCCTATTCCTTATAGGAGATGAGAGAAAGGGTGCCCAATTCTAGACCCTTTAAAAATAATGTTTGTTCGTTCCCTAACTCAAGAGTCAGATACCCATTTACAGCTGGGTCGACTGGAGTTATGCTGCCAGTTATCGATCCTGGAACCCTGTAACTTTGCCGGCAAGAATTCAGCGCTCTAATTGCTTAGCCAATTAGACGTTTTGAAGGTAACCACCAAGACAAGAGACAGAAGACGTTGGAGATCCATTACAGCCAACCTTCGTTGTGGAGATGGCAACTGATGATGATGATGAATGGTCTAATTTTTTTAAAAGAAACATTGCTTAAATATTCTTGAATCCCCAGGATTACTCGGTCGAATGGCCATCTTGGCAACATTAGATTTTGATGGCAGCAACGACGGATATTTCCGCTCTCTGGTCACATCATTTTTAAGTATTTGGCTTAGTTCTCTCTCTTTGGTTTTTGTTCTTACACTCTTAAGGCCTTCATCTTCAGAGACAGAAATAAAAGGGTTGAGGAAGACATGGAAGACACTGCTGAGCTGAGGCATGCTCGGTTCAACCTTGACACAAGGCCCATTGGTTATATTTGGACACATATCCAAATATACAAGGCCTAATGGTCTGATATAAAAATGGAAGTGAATAAGCAATTTATATGAATATTTCACGACAGAAAAACATACAAAGGATGAAATTCTAAGGACTGAAATGATACTCTGTATTCTTATATCATTTTATGTTTTTCCGCCTCATTTTGCTACACGTTTGCAATTTTGTGCTGTTCTAATAAACTCCCTCCCCAATGATGACCTGGTTGTAATATAAGCTGTGTCACTGCGCAGTGGTCTTCACTCATGTGCCCTTCATGGAACACTTAATTTATGTTTTCATCATAATGATAAATGTGTCAAAACAGGAACATAAAGAACAAGACAGACAATGTATCATCTTTTATTATTGGTTGTCCGGCTAGTTTTTTTTTTTTATAAGATGAAACTGATTATACATATAAAGTAAATTAAACACCTACGTGTATGATTTTCAACACATTTATTACTTCCTACTTCTATAGTTTTCTCATAAAACAAATTTATTTTTCTGCAGTGCACCTATATGCTATTGCTACTGTTACTGTTGATCAGAATCGACATCACTGCATCCTGGGCAAACCCGAAGGTGCTCAATCTCCCACAGCACATGTCGAAGGGTAGGAACGCTAATTTTTCCTGCAGCACGCCAGTTGTATACACGACGTATACATCCTCTTATATGTCCATGCGCAATTATACCCCTATTCACAATTTATATGCCATGCACCCTTTTATGCACACCACTGATGCCATGCACCCCACTGATACCATGAACCCTTTTAAAAATTGCATGCACCCTGACTGACTACCACTACTGAAGTATCAATATAGAACTTTCCATTACTTGTTTTCATATCACTGACTACAGGTAAGTCAGAAACTAAGTCAATAATGATTAAAATAAATTACATAAATAACATGAGAATATCAACACCAGCTGTGGCATCCAGGTTACTTGATAATATGCACAGATCTTCTGGTGAGCACACATAAAAATCTGAATCGTCTACAATTCTTAGTTTTCAAACTCAGAATACACCTCTAATGAATGTACTCTAATAACTGGTTTTGATAATTAAAAAAATCAGGAATTTACAAATTAAAAAAAAAATTGGATTTTCCCCAATTTTCATTTATATTTGTTTTGATTTAAAATGCAGTTCCCACTCCTCCCCTTAAACAACAAAAAGCACTTAAAGAAATTAACAAAACTAATACTTCTTAAAAGGCACACATACACTCAATAGGCACACATACACTCAATAGGCACATATACACTCAATAGGCACATATACACTCACTACGATCTATCAATCATACCCATCATCAAGACAGACTTCCTCCTCTTCCTCCATTTTCTGTCGCTTAATGTTTTGTACTGGTATTTCTGTGACTATTTCTGTAATAACGTCACCATCTGCAGGGTTCACAGCTTCCGCGACCACCTCCATCAGCACTGGAGATGCTGCCCTCTTCATTCTGCCCCAGAAAAAAGGCATAATAATGTGAACATGAGATTATAGCTTTGTTTATTTCATTTGTAGATATGTTGGATATCTTTTATATTATACACTGCTCAAGCTTCTCTTGTAATGCTAAGCTTTCTACGTTTATTTTAAGCGCTCGATTTCTTCTACAGGTCAGTAACCAAGAATCCAAACATTCAAAAACTGAAATATTCTGGAAATTGGAAGTTTTTTTGGCAGACTTTTGGGCAAATTGAAGGACCCCCTTGTTAAAGAAGATTATTAAGTGATTTTACATGTTGGCCTCACTTAGATCTGTTAGCAGTTTAATCTATGCAGTAATATTTCTATCTGGAGTCAACATGATATGTTTTGCACTGTTATTAATTATAAATGAACGCGATAGTAGGTTGACATCTCTAGGTTATGATGACGTAATGATGTGCCGCACTAATTGATTCCCATGGTCGATCTTGACCTTCCGATATATGATTCCATCAAAGCAAGACGTGATATAGTTCGCTCCCATATGAATTGAAGTTTATGATATTCTCCTACGTGGCTTTGGTTTACGGAGGTCGCCACAAGTATTTCATTGATGTTGAACGCAAGTATACTATTTCAAGAATAATCTATCAGAGGAGTCTCTGGTTTTTTCGGGAGCCATCAAACATAATTTTTATCTCCATACTTTTGGCTATCGCTACTTAGATGGTTTGGAAGCCGACATCTTCAGTATATAGGCCAGAGTATGTGACGGTACTTAAAGGACATTAATAGACACATTGTTATGCATGTATTAATAAGATGCCATGTACACTGAATTGTGGAAATGTTTGAACCAAATAAATATGTTATAATTGTGGACCCAAATCAGGCGTTTGGAGCTAATGAATATTCATCAAGTTCTTGATCACCCAAACCATTCGACAACATAGTATGATTGCTTATTCGCACATAATTCATCAGTTCTTCCAACTACAAATAACAATAGATAAATAACTGCAACACCCCTTACCAGAAAAGCTTTTGCGGCTGATATAAAGAAACGATATCAAATTGCCAAAGGTCAGGAAAAGACATTGACTGATGATATAGACCAGAAATTCAACACCACTTCAACAATATATAAGGAAAGCAGCAAACCATGCTTGGGATTCCAGGAAAGGAAGAAGCAAGACTGGATAACACCAGAATCATTAAACACCACAGCGATGAGAAAGGTAATGAAAAGAAAGAAAACAGAAGCAAAGTCCCCCTGGTTAAAGCAAATATATAGCGAACAGTACAGTCAGCTGGACAAGGAAGTTAAACGCCAAACCTGAGCCAACAAAAGGAATTTCCTAGACGATCTTGCAAAACAGACAGAAGAGGCAGCACTGAGAAATGAACAAAGCACAGTATACAAAATAACTAAAACCATCAGCGGAAAACGAGGTGCAAACAATATTACATTAGTAAGAGATAAGCAAGGAAATCTCATCACAACAGCAAAGGGACAGGAAACAAGATGGGCAGAGCATTTCAGAGAAACTCTGAACAAGGTACCACCGGAGACACAGTTGAATGTTCCTGAGGCTGAAAATGATCTGGATGTTAATACAGACATTCCATGGAAGGAAGAAATCATCACAGCAATCAAAGGGTTAAAGAATAGAAAAGTTCCTGGTCACGATAACTTAAATGCAGAGCTATTTAAGACAGACCCTGAGCTAGCAGCAGAACTACTAGAACCACTATTTGCACAAGTCTGGATAACAGGGACAACACCAACGGAGTGGAACAAAGGAATAATTGTCAAATTGCCCAAGAAGGGAGACCTTGCAGACTGCAATAATTGGAGAGGAATCACTCTTCTCTCAGTTCCCAGCAAAATACTAGGCAGGATAATTATACAGAGAATTTCAAAAGGAGTAGACCACAAACTGAGGAAAGAACAAGCAGGATTTAGAAAGAACAGAAGATGTGTAGATCATATATTTACCTCCAGGAACATTATACAGCAGTGCTCAGAACGGCAAAGATAGCTGTACATTAATTTCGTTGATTTTGAAAAGTCACTGCCCATGACTCGCATCCATATGTCAAGACTGGGACATAGGTGAAGCGGTATACAACCATCCGTTTTCTTAGCAACCTCTCTCTTGCTGAGGAATCCTTGATTTATGGCCTGAAAAAGTCTCTCTCTGCTGCTTTTCGAGTGGCCAACTCTTCTTTGATGCCTCCCTTTCGGTCTATAATAGCTCTGAGGTATTTAAAGTGGTCGACCTGCTCCAGGACCTGTTCTCCCAGCTTAATCTGATGTCTTCTTTCTTCTCGTGATATCACCATGGATTTTGTTTTAGAGCTACTTATGACCATCCCTCTCTTCCCCAGCTCTTCCTTTCAGACTTGCAGGTTGGATTGGAGATGTGCCTCTGATTCAGCAATCAGGGCAACATCATCAGCAAATGCCAGCTCTGAAATACATACCTGTCTCATTTTCCAGTACCCCATGGAATACTTTCTTGTTCTCTCTTTACATGCCTTGATGACATCGTCCATGAGGAGTATGAAAAGATAAGGTGACAGGATATCACCTTGTCTTACACCAGTGGTGGTCCAGAACTCTTCTGACTTATGGTTTGCTGTCCTCACATAATTTCTGCAAGACTTGTAGAAGCTCTGTATAGCATTAATCAGAGGTGCTGGAATGTTCTTCCTTGCCAAACAGTCCCAAAGTTTGCTCCAGGGGACCCTGTCAAACGCCTTTTCCAGATCTATGAAACAAAGGCGGATCTCTCTTATACTCAAGGGCCTTTTCACTCAGCTGTCTGAGTATGAAGATTAGGTCTTGAGTACTTCGGTTTGCTCGGAATCTGCACTGGACCTCATCCAATTGTGGCTCTGCTAGGCGTCGGAGTCTCTGCTCTAGGATTCTAGAGTAGATTTTACCAGGGACGCTGAGAAGGGATATGCCTCTATGGTTTCCACATTGTCGACTGTCACCCTTTTTGAAAATTGGTGTTATGATGGCAATCTCCTAATCCTTTGGTATAGTCTTGTTGCACCACGCTGCCTGTAGGACCCTTAAGAGTAATAGGTCGCCTGATGCTCCTATGTACTTAACCATATCTGGTGTTATACCATCATGTCCTGCTGCTTTGCTCATCTTGATTTTCTCCAGTGCTGCCTTCAGTTCTTCCATCTTTATGTCATCTTCACCATCATTGGTTTTCTCTTCTGTGCTAGTGGTTATCATTTCTGATGCTTGACCTTGCTCGCCATCCAGGAGTTCTGAGAAATATTCTTTCCATCTTTCCATTACTTCCTTCGGGGCAGTAAGCAATTTGCCTTGCTTGTCCTTTATAAATTTGAGAGGGCACTGTTTTTCCTTCCTCTTGTTCTTTAGGGTTTTATAGAACCAGTTCTGGTTTTCTTGCACATCTTTTTCTAGCTTTTCTCCAAATTCTTTCCAAGACTTCTGTTTTGCTGCTAGCACCTTGTTCTTTGCTTCTGTTCTGGGTGTCACATATTCTCTACATTTCTCTATTTGTCCTGTTGTGTTTTTAGCTCCTAAGTATTGTTTCTACGCCATTTTCTTCTCTCTTATCTTCTCTTTGACTTCCTCTGTCCACCAATGTGTACTCTTTCTCTTGTTCCCAAGTCGGACTTCACCACATGCTTCTGCAGCAGCTGTCTTTATGATGTCCTTGAATTTAAGCCAGAGGGTTTCCAAGTCATTAGGTTGTTCTTCTGTGTTGCTCACCGCTGCAGCAATAAGCCCCTGATATCTGGTCTTAATTTCTGGCTCTTTCAGCTTGTAGGTCTTAATGCTCATTTCTCCCATTCGTTTCCTTAGTTTCTTGCGTGATGTTGGGCAGTTCCTAGGCTGAGCAACTCTTTCAGTTGTTCTTTTGATTATAAGCAGGTAGTGATCACTTCCAATCTCTGGCCCCCTCCAGACTCTAGCATCCCGGACATATTTGAATGAGCTCCTCCTAACAATGGCATAGTCGATCACTGACTTCTCATTCTTTGTTGGTTCACATCTAGTGTATGCATGTATGCGCTTATGTGGGAACTTTGTGTTTATAATGATCAGATTCTGCTCACTGCAGAATCTAAGGAGTCGCTTTCCATTGTCATTGAGAGTATCTTCTCCATATCTTCGGATAACTCCACCCAATCTAGCATGTTCATATCCAACTCTGGCACTGAAATCTCCGAGCATGATAATTTCATCTAGGCAGTCATCCACTGTCCTTTGAAGCAGCTCGAAGAATTGACCTCTGCTCTCTCATCCTCATTCGGCCCATACACTATGACCAGGTTGACTATGGTTTCTCCTTCTTTTAGTTTTACAACCATAATGCGCCCCGAGACAAAGTTCCATCCCTTGATACTATCTTTTTTGGTTTTTGGCCACAATGCAACCCATGCCCCCTTTAGCTCTTTCAGATGTGGGTACACCACTGTAGAGCAGCGTGTTGCCATCGAGATCCATGACTCCTTTTCCTTGTTCTTTGTTTCCTTTATTGCCAGGATTTCTAGTTTTGCTTTCCTCATCTCTTCCACCAGCTCCTTTTCTTTCCCATTTATACTTCTTGTGTTCCAAGTTCCATAAGTCGTAGTCCGTTCCAGTTCGTCGCATTTAGAATCAGTCCGGTTTTCTCTCTTGTAGTTCTTGTAATCATGATTTAAAGCAAACAGGTGATTGACCTGTTGTGCCTTTGCATGGTGGAGGGGCTGCCTCCTTACGGCCTCCATGTAGGCCGCCCTCCTTTTTCAGCCGGGTTTGGGACCGGCCTAGGCAGAGTTCATACACGAGTTTACAACATAAATTTGTTGTTTTATAGTTATAATTTACAAATTACTCCCACTAGCCCTAGACAGAATCCTAAATTTCCTATCACTAATGCTGTAAACTTCATAAGCTCTTTGGCTGATATTTATCAAGAACTAAACAAAATAAAAAAATAAATAAATTATGCAAATTAGGTAATTAAATATGCATGATATAGCCTCTGTTGAATGTGTCAACTGATTCATACTATTGTCAGTCGCTAGTGCAGAAGGCAAATGCTGCATAAAATACATGTCAGCGTGAAGTCCAATGATACTTTGAGAATTTAAGTGTCTTACAGGCTTCATTGTAGACATTTAAACAATGTGAAAAAATAATGCAAACTACCTATCAAGTATGTGCAAACTACCTATCAAGTACGAAATGGCATTGAAATTTTGAGTATGCAAACTGATTCCTTACCTCAAAATAAATAAATATGCCAATAACACTGGACAACAAATTTTGACTTTTTGTGTGTATCTGAGATTAAACCAAGTTACCTTTATATTGTTTGGGCTCCTGAATATGAAAATGGCCGTTAAAACATCAGATTAGCTCTAGTTTTTTTTACAAATATCTGTAAAACAAGTTTTACACATTTGCATATACGTACCATATGATAATAATGCTCATAGCGGAAATGATTCACAGCGAAGTCTTTTTGCCTGTCGCTCATAATGAGTTTCTGGAGCACCTCTCACAAGGTTCCAACAATAGTCTGCTGGCATTCTTCTTCTTTGATCCTTAGCCGACCGTCAAAGCAGTCAGTGGCCATCACGCCTAGTGGCATCTTGTAGGGCAACAACAAATTGATTCCATTTTGCTCGGTCGGTGGCCATCCTTCATACAGTGCCCCAACTCTGGTTCATTCTTTGCATCTCAGCCTCCACAGTCCTCCGCCAGGTTGTTTTTGGTCGGCCTCTCTTTCGTTTTCCTTCAGGGGTCCATAGCATAGCTGTTCTTGTGATGGCATCAGGGTCTCTTCTGAGGACATGACCAACCCAGCTCCAGCGTCTGCCAGCTATGATGGTGTGCATGTCCTCTTGCTTGCTACGAGTAAGCAGATCTTGGTTAGTGATGGTATTTGGCCAAAAGATTCGGTGAATTTTTCTTAGGCATGTTGTGTGAAAAGAGGACAATTTCAACATTTCCTTCTCTTAACTTTCCAGCATTCCGCACCATAGAGAAGCACAGAAAGCACACAGCTCTGATATAATCTTAATTTTGTGCTTGTGCTGTATTGGGAGGACTTCCAGATATTGTTTAGGCTAAAGAAGGCTGTTCTTGCCTTATTCATTCTGATGTTGATGTCTTTGCCTGCCCCGCCGTCTGGTGTTACTATGCTTCCTAGGTATGTGAAGGTATCTGTCTGTACCAATTGCTGATTCCTTACTGATATGGGCTCAGGGTTGCTCACATTGAGCGTCATGACCTCAGACTTCTTTAAATTGATATTCAAGCCCACCTGCTGGCTAAACTTATTAAGTCTATCCGTTTTTTCCTGGATGTGTTGATGTGAATGTGCTAGTAGTGCAATATCATCTGCATATTCCAGATCTTCCAATGTAGAAAATTTTGTCCATCTTATTCCTCTTGGACTGCCCTCTGTTGTCTGGCGCATCACCCAGTCTATGACTGTTAAAAATAGAGTGGTTGATACTGTCTTCACCTCAAAGGTTAGGTTGCTCTGCCCAACACTACACGTAAAGTTGGCATAGGGGCTTTTTATGATTGACACTATGCAGCTTGGAATTCCATAAGCCCTCAGTATTTTCCATAAACTGTCCCTATGTATGCTGTCGAAAGCCTTTTCAAAATCAACAAAATTAATGTAAAGCTGTCTTTGCCATTCTGAGCACTGCTCTATAATGTTCCTGAGAGTGAATATATGATCTACACATCTCCTGTTCTTTCTAAATCCTGCTTGTTCTTTCCTCAGTTTGTGGTCTACTGCTTTTGAAATTCTCTATATAATTATCCTGCCTAATATTTTGCTGGGAACTGAGAGAAGAGTGATTCCTCTCCAATTATTGCAGTCTGCAAGGTCTCCCTTCTTGGGCAATTTGACAATTATTCCTAGCATTGCTGCATTCCATTTCCCTTGGTACCTTTTTTCGATGGTAGTAATGTCCTGATGAAATCATTCCCCATGCTCGTCACTGACAGCACTGCAGTTAGCAACGAAGAAATCCAGATGAGAGTGTAAAAAGTGTAATTTCAAAGACATGTTGCACCCAGTCTCTCGTAGCGCTGCAAGAGGGTTTCTACAAGCTCCTAGTAATTGTCAGCCTTATTGTTTCCTAGAAAGTTTGTGGCCACTTGCTGGAAAGCATTCCAAGCTAACTTTTCATCACCTGTGAAGATATCATCAAAACGCTGATCTCTGAAGAGCTGACGTATCTGTGAACCGACAAATACACCTTCCTTGATTTTGGCCTCACTAAGTCTGGGAAATTTATCAGAAGGTATAAAAATCCTGCCCCATTTCGATCCATGGCCTTTACAAAATTCGTCATTAGTCCAAGTTTGATGTGGAGAGGAGGGACCAAGATCTTGTGGTAAAATGTTACCATCATGGAGCAGCACAGCTTTTAAGCTCAACTTGGACGAATCAATGAACAGCCTCCAATCGTCGTCTTTGTAGTTGATGTGCAGTGCTGCGATCAGACCCAGTATACCAACGCAAGCAATGAGGTTATCTGTTATTTTGAAATATGGAAGCAGACCTTTTTGCCGAACACGAAACACAGACACATGCACATTCTCTTCTAGAAGATTCCATTGCTGCAGTCTGGACCCAACAGCTCTGCTTTATTTTTTGGCAATTCCAGATCTCTCACTAGATCATTCAATTCACTCTGGGTAATTGTATGTGGCTGTACAGACTCTTCCATAGGCACGAAATCAGGATCTCTTGATGTAGATGCTTTCACGGGCGACGGATGTCCACTGGCCTTATTATCTTCTTCATCATCCAGAGTATAAGATTCTGGTGGGTCAGGAACAGGAAGTCATTCCCCGTGAGGCACTGGCCGCATAGCAGAGGGAATATTCGGATAGGCCACAGGCCGCTTTTTCTTCTTGAAAATACCATGTCCAATTGGAGGAGTCATGCAAAAGTAACAATCATTAAGATGGTTTGTCGGTTCCCTCCACACCATTGGAACTGCAAAACACATCGATCGTCCTTTTCGGTTCAACCAGCAGCGCAGATTTGTTGCCCAGGATTGACAACATATATGTGGGGCCCAATACTGGTCCTGGTCACCGATCTCACAACCAAAATAAAGGCTGTAAGCTTTCTTTAACCCCCCCAACGATCTTGAAAACTAGAGCTAATTCGTGATTTTTAAGTTCATATTCGTGATCAGCATGTCCAAATTAGTTAACAATAGCTACTTTTGTCTCAGATACATTTTGGCTGTTGTCCAGTGTAATCATTCAGATAGCATTAAAACTCAAGTTCTCATGATTTTTTTATATATTTTTTTTAAAGATCTTCAAAATTTCAAGCCATTTAAGCAGTGCTTCTTAACCATAGGTGCATGCATCACCTGGGAGTACGAGATCTACCTTCAAGGGGTGCGAGACATGCTAGTTATTTTAAAAGGCGAATTATCATAATAATAATAATAATAATAAATTCTTTAAGCATCAAACACGGCGCATAAGGCAGAAATCAGTGCTCTCCAAGGTTATTCGTTGTGACGCCACTCCTCTTAGCTCTTGCACATTATTTAATCCCAACGTTCTTCCTTCTCTTATTATTGTTCTTCTAAGTGTTTCTTTTGGTCTTCCTTTTTTCCTCTTACCCTCAGGAACCCAAGTGAGCGCCTGCAGTGGTATGCTGTTGTTTTGCATTCGTAGGACATGACCGATATATGACCATCGTCTTTTCCTTATATAGTCGGAGACATATTTCTGCCTAGAGTCTTCTCTTATTTGTCGATTAGTCTTGAATTCTTTCCAACTGATGTTCATGAGTTTTCTAAGACATTTGTTCTCGAATGTATTCAGTTTGTTCTCCAATGATTTTGTTACTTTCCAGCTTTCACAACCGTATGTTAACACTGAGATAACATTTGAATTAAACAGACGAAGCTTGGTATGTATATTCAGTGATCGTAATTTCCAAATGTTAGATAATCTATTGAAGGCGCTAGCTGCCAAAGCAATTCTAGTATGAATTTCTCTTCTTGTGTCACCATCCTGAGTCATTTTACTGCCTAAATAATTAAAACTTTCAACTTTCTGTAGTTTTTCCCCGTTCAGGATGATATCAAAGGTCTCGGTAGAAAAGTTCATAAGTTTAGTTTTAGAGGAATTTATTTGGAGACCTATTTTAACCGAGAGATGACACAGATTATTTACTGCTTCTTGGGATTGTCTGGGTGTTGAACTTAAGAATGCTAAATCATCTGCAAAATCCAGATCCCCCAGGAATTTTCCATTTGTCCATTTTATACCTAATTGTTCATTGTGGATATAGTTTCTCATAACCCAATCAATAGCTATTCCAAAAAGTAGTGGTGACATAATACAGCCTTGTTTCACCCCTGTTTCTACTGTAAACCATTCTGTATTCCCTTTATTTGTTCTAACACAACATCTTGCATTGTCATATAGTGCTTTGATTATATTCACATATTTTGTTGGAAAACCATAGATTGTAAGTATCTTCCACAGTGATGGGCGGTGTAGACTATCAAAGGCTTTTTGAAAATCAACGAAGGTGATAATAATATTATCATAAATACAATATAATACACAGAACTGAAATATATTTGCACAAAATAGATTACTGACAAAGTGAATTCAATACCAAACCTTAGTCACATTTTGTACATAACTTTCTTTACTTACTTAGTCGTTCCCCTTCTACCGTGAAGTGTAGAGGTGTACATAACTTTCTCGAAACATAATTCTATTTCTTTTTTTCATGTTTCTGGCATATTTTGTGAGTTATTAGATAGTGAGGTGTGAGGTTTCTTAAGATGCTGTAAAGGGCACGGGTCTTCTAAAAGAGTTAAGAAACACTGCATTTAAGGTATACAAAAATATAGTAAGAGATTTCTCTTTTTTATCACGTTTTATTAACACAAAAATGACAACACATTTTTATTTTATTTTATTTCCCAACCGATTTAAAAAATTCAAACAGTATTTTGTTCTTATTTAGTATTTTGTTAATAACTTCACCAAAAATATTTATTCACAGAGACTATAAATGATTAATAATGTGAATCTGAATGCTTGTTCAATATAAATTGACTGCATGTATGATCTTCTCAGAAGAGACTTTGATGCCATCAAAAGAACAGCTATGCTATGGACACCTGAAAGAGAGGCAGACCAAAAACAACTTGGCGGAAAACTGTTGAGGCACTGCATGAAGAATGGCTGCCGACCGAGCAAAGTATAAGTAGTCTGTTGCTGCCCTACAAGATGCCACCAGATGTGATGGCCACTGACTGCTTTGACAGTCGTGGCTAAGGATCAATGAAGAAGAAGCATGTGATCTATTGGGTTTTGAGAGAAGCAAAAGTTACTTGTAAATGGGTGAAGGTTTACATTTATGACAAATAAAATAGGTGAATCACTTCCAATTTATTAATTACAAATGAAAACTGCAAGAGGAATTGATCAAAAGACTTATGTAACTGAAAGATCTGTAAATACTTTTTTTTTTTTTGATCCTGATGCAGTGATAATAAATACTTACTAAGCAAGCATGTCAGCTCGCAAGTCAAAAACAACCTATTCGCTTGATTATAACGATTCCTGTTAATAAGAATACGGCAAGCCCTCAAAACCCAGCCCCTGCAGACCCAAGTAGAACAGTACCAACTACGAAGGTATGGCCATGTCCACAGAATGGGAGAAGACTGGCTACCATGACAAATATGGAAAACTAAGAGCCAGAGATCCAGGACAACCCAGAGTCATCTGGGAGGACAACATTAGACAATCTCTGAAGGACCAAGGACTAGATTGGAACCAAGCCAGGAGGAAGACAGCCGATAGGATAATATGGCCCTCTCTCTGGCAAACCTCTACACCCCAGATTAGAAGAGGAACAACTAAGTAAGAAAGTAACCTTATAATTCTTTAAGTTCTCAAGGTTTAAAGTCTTTATGTCAGTTGAGCTTTTTCTTTAGGGAAAACAAGTTTGTTTATTACAAGTAGTGTCTCCCTTTATTAAAAATATTTACATGTATCAATACTTCTTCTTCTTCTTCCTCGTTCGCCCTGAAAAGGACGGTGGTTGCGTTGTGTCTGTTTACGCCTAAGCTGTGATATCTGCACCTTTCGGTCGACACATCCGACTTCAGCACGGCATTTTTTAGGGACCGGGTTTGCCTTCCCATTGCGATCCGCACTCGCTCAGCCAGACTGCACTGCTGCAGACTGTTTCCAGGACCACCACGTGGAGGTGGAGTGCGGTCTTGACCAGCTCTGGTTCGCTGGTCCTGATGCAAGCAGTACAGCTATGGGTTGCTGACTGCATTCACTATTGCTGCATCTTGGGGTCCTGTATCAATACAAAAGCCCCACGTAATTCTTGGGGGCCTCCGAGGGGATGGAGAAAGACTACAACTACTGTACCCTCAGGCATATCGTACAAGGTGACTAATAGGAGGTTGTACATGGGGCTGGCAACCTCATCATACAAAAACATGCCACAGAAACCACCACTGAAGGAGTATGTGAATGCTTGGTGCAGGCTTCCTACAAGGGAACCAGCTATAGTGGTTGTTCCATGCTCCGTAAGGAGCACAAAGGAAAGCTATGATGGTCAATACAAAAGCAGGCATGAATTATTTTAAAATTTAAATGGTTTTTTGATCATTTGTATGCATTCCCATTCTGGATGAAAGTTATCCAACATTATTTCATTCACACTGGCATTACATACATTTTTTTGGTTGAAATAAATAACAGTGGGGTGTATATTTGAGATGGCATTAGACAAAAGAAGGG
Organism: Oreohelix idahoensis; assembly: GCA_024509875.1. NCBI lineage: Eukaryota > Metazoa > Mollusca > Gastropoda > Stylommatophora > Oreohelicidae > Oreohelix > Oreohelix idahoensis. The sequence goes on from JAMPIV010010622.1 coordinate 674,395, forward strand.
ATGCAGTAATAACAATCATCCAAAAAAAAAATTCTTGTTAAATAATATCAACAACCTTCGGCTAAGATGAAGAACAGTGGGTTGTGTTCTTTGATCTCATACAAATAATTCGCCAACGTAGTTAGGGTTTGAATTAAAGATAGGCCCTACCTAGACCTAACCCATAGTATTGCGTCTCTGAATTCTTTTTTGAGGCCGCATCGAACACACAGCCCAATGTTCTTCTTTTCAGCCACAACCTTCGCTGAATAGCCCTACTCTTATCGTCATTATTAATGTAGGCCTACCTGTTAGTGTTAGATGTTAGGCCAAGACACACGTCCCGTTCTAATTATGGAACGCATAAGACAAAACCCGAGAATAGGACAGTTACAATACTCCTTGTGCTATCATCACCGTTCGCCGCAATGTACCATAACCATAATACAAAGGCTGTAGGCCTAAACTAACAAAGTAATCAGTACGATTCTTCTGTGATGATGATTTTGATTTGTGTTTTATGGCGGCCCTGACCGACATATTGGACCTGAAAGTGGGACAACACCTCAACAAACATGGCGGAGACTTGGAATTTGAAACGAAGAGTGTGGACACCATTCTGAGTTTTCAGAACAATCTGAAAGTAGTCTGGAATCAAGGTGGTGCTGTATTAGAACCATAAATTAGAAGAAAAAAAGGAAGAGGAAATAGCCAAACAAAACGGATGTTTATGAAGAATACTTCCGGCCTTCCATTCCCACGTTCAACATCCTGTTTGCGCTTAGGAGGAATGGAACGGCATTGTCGAACATTCTGTGCTTTGAATTTCGTTTTTCTCTCATTATGGAGTCTTTGTGACAAATTAGACGCACAATATGTAAACCTAAAACAAATTTTCTTACCTCATATGTGGCACACTTTAACAATTTTACAAAATAAACAGCTGTTATATCCACCGGAAATTGAAGTTAACAGAAATGGTGGTAACTAGACATCCTCCTGCATCTTAGATCACGTGATCAATAGATTGCGCATTATACTCAGTGCGCATACAATTTTTTTTTTAAAATATTAGGTCAGAAACATTCCAGGCGGTCGAAGAAGCAATATTTATAGTGTTACAAATTATTGTATAATGTCCTCTCATGAACGTAATTGTACATCGTATGACAAAACTTCATACGACTAATTAGTCTTACAAAGACAACATAGAACCAGACACACAAAGCTGCAAACCAAGAAGTGTACAATACATTCCGATTTTTTTTTAAAATGAAGAATTAATCCGTGAGCGCTTCACCTCATCACCCGTGTGTTACCGGGGCCCGAAAGGGGAGCAAAGAATAGTAACACTGTTCCCTGCCAGGCATGTCGTAGAAAGCGACTAAGGAGGGTTGAGCATGGGGCTGGTTACCCCATCCTGTAAAAAATTTAAACCACAAAAAACTTCAACAAATATGGACAAGTCAAATAAAGAAAATAAAATACAGCCATCCAAGACAGGGGAAGGTCCTCTCGCAGGGAGGCGTATGATGCAACACAGAGAAAGCCGAAAGGAGTCTGTGTCACTGACTAACCTTCTTTCTTCTAGAAGAACTTCCAGATTTGGCACTTGGAATGTTCGGACATTAAACGAACAAGGGAAAGTGGCACAAGTAGCAGCAGAAATGGAATATAAAATCGAGGTTCTGGGAATGTGTGAAACAAAGTGGAAGGGGGTAGACAGGAAGAAACTCATCACAGGTGAATTGGTGCTGTCCTCAGGACATGAAGACGAAAGTTCACACCACAGTGAAGGGGTAGCTCTTATGTTATCTAAAGAAGCACAGAAAGCACTCATTGAATGGGAAGCTGTTGGACCCAGAATAATAACAGCTACTTTTAAAACAGCTAAAAAGAAAATAAAAGTAAATGTCATCCAATATTATGCACCAACTAATGACAAAGAAGAGTCTGTGAAAGAAGCATTTTATACTAGACTACAGGAAATTATGGATAAAGTAAAAAGAAGAGACATCACAATTTTGATGGGGGACATGAATGCAAAGATAGGTACAGTCAACACCGGCTTTGAAGAAGTCATGGGAAAACATGGGCTAAGAATAATGAATCAAAATGGGGAACTATTCTCAAACTTCTGTGCTTCAAATCAACTGGCTATAGGAGGAAGCATGTTTCCACATAAGAGAATACACAAGGCAACATGGATATTACCATAGACCATAGAACAGAAAATCAGATTGATCATATATGCATAAACAAGAAGTTTAGATCATCATTGCAGGATTTAAAGGTATATAGAGGAGCAGATGTGGCAAAGTAAAAATGAAACTCAAGAGATATGCAACAATGCAAAATTATAGACAACAATTTAATGTAGGACATCTAAGAAATCGAGAAACAAGAGACAAATTTGCGGTCACAATATCCAACAAATTCCAAGTGCTCCAACAGCTGGAAGATGCAGAGACAGAAGACTATTCGCAGCAAATCAAAATGGTATGGAATGAGACATGTGAAGAAATACTGGGGAAAAGTGAACGACAACAAAAAGCATGGATAACAACAGAAACCATCAATAAGATAAAAGACAGGAAAAACAAGAAAGCAGATTTAAACACAAGCAAAACCAGAAGTTCCAAAGCCAAGGCTCAAGAAGTGTACACAGAAGCAAACAAAGAAGTAAAAAGAAGTATCAAAAGAGACAAGAGGAAGTATATTGAGGAGTTGGCAAGAGAGGCAGAAGATGCTGCAGCCAAAGGAAATATGAGAGAACTGTATAAGAGCACAAAGAAGCTAACAGGGAAATACAAGCAAACAAGTTGCTTCATAAAAGACAAGAAAGAAAAACTGCTCAGCAATATACAAGAGCCAATGAAGAGGTGGACAGAATATTTTGAGGACCTTCTCAATAGACCAGCTCCACAACCCCCCCCCCCCCCCGGACATCCAGCCAGCAGAAGAAGAGCTACAAATTAACTGTGAAAGACCAACGAAGGAAGAAATAAAGAAAGCCATAAAGCTTCTAAGAGATGGAAAAGTGTCTGGACCTGATGGCATTCCAGCAGAGGCCATCAAAGCAGATATCGACACTGCTACAGAGATGTTATATAAATTACTTGGTAAAGTCTGGGAAAAGGAAGAGATACCAGCAGAATGGAAGGAAGGATATCTGGTTAAGTTGCCTAAGAAGGGAAATTTACAAGAGTGCACAAATTATTGAGGAATAATGTTACTATCAGTGCCAGGAAAAGTATACAGGATTATCCTTGAGAGATTAAAAGACTCCATAGACAAGAAACTGAGAGATGAACAAGCAGGTTTTTGACAAAACAGATCATGTACAGACCAGATAGCCACTTTGAGAATAACAGTTGTACAAAATCTGGAATGGAATTCACCACTATACTGTACATCGGATTTGTGGACTACGAAAAGGCATTTGACAGTGTAGACAGAGAATCACTTTGGAAATTGATGAGGCATTATGGAGTTCCCCTGAAGGTCATTAATTTAATAAAGAAAACATATGAAGACATGACATGCAGAGTTCTTCATGAAGGACAGCTTACAGAACCTTTTGGGATAAGAACAGGAGTGCGTCAGGGATGCCTCTTGTCTCCATTTCTTTTCTTACTAGCAATAGACTGGGTTATGAGAACATCGACAACACACAACAGAAATGGAATCCAGTGGACTCTGACTAAGCAGTTGGATGACCTGGATTTTGCTGATGACTTGGCTCTTCTGTCCCATAACCGTAATCAGATGCAAGACAAATTGAAAACACTCGATGAGAAGTCACTGTAATTGGGTCTGAAAATACACAGGGAAAAGACAAAAATAATGAGAATAAATGCAGGTAATGATAACAGGGTTGAACTTGAAGAAACACCAATACAAGATGTAGAATCGTACACGTATCTTGGCAGTAATATAGACAAAGTTGAAGGGACAGACAGTGATATCAAGCTAAGAATACAAAAAGCAAGAGGAGCTTTTATTGCATTGGGAAATATATGGAGATCAAGAGAAATCGGATCGAACACGAAAATAAGAATCTTCAACTCAAATGTGAAGTCAGTCCTATTGTATGGCTCTGAGACATGGAGAACAACAAAGACAACAACCAAAAAGCTACAGACTTTCATAAATGGGTGCTTGCGTAGAACAGAGGGATTAAAATTGTATGACAAGGTTACCAACGTGGAACTGATGACAAGAACTAGATAAGTGCCAGTGGAACAAGAGATGAGAAGAAGACGATGGCGATGGATAGGACACTTACTTACTTAGTCGTTCCCCTTCTACCGTGAGGTATAGAGGTTTGGAAGAGAGAGCGCCAGACTATTCTATCGGCTGTCTTCCTCCTGGCCTGGTTCTATTCTAGTCCTCGGTCCTTCAAAGATTGTCTAATGTTGTCCTCCCAGCGGACTCTGGGTCGTCCTCGGGGTCTGGATCCTTGGCTCTTTGTTTCCCATGCTTGTCGTGGTAGCCGATCTTCTCCCATTCTGCAGACATGGCCAAACCATCTTAGTTGGGACTGTTCTACTTGGGTCTGTAGGGGGTGGCATTTTAGGCCTTGACGTATCGTCTGGTTGCGTACCATGTCTCTTCTTGTTACTTCAACCACCTTCCTCAGATACCTCATTTCTGAGGTTTGGATCTGGCTTTTATGGGTTGTAGTCATTGCCCATGACTCGCATCCATATGTCAAGACTGGGACATAGGTGGAGTGGTATACAGCCATTTTCGTTTTCTTACCAACCTCTCTCTTGCTGAGGAATCCTCTATTTATGGCCTGAAAAAGTCTCCCAGCTGCTGCTTTTCGAGTGGCCAACTCTTCTTTGATGCCTCCCTTTCGGTCTATAATAGCTCCGAGGTATTTAAAGTGGTCGACCTGCTCCAGGACCTGTTCTCCCAGCTTAATCTGATGTCTTCTTTCTTCTCGTGATATCACCATGGATTTTGTTTTAGAGCTGCTTATGACCATCCCTCTCTTCTCCAGCTCTTCCTTCCAGACTTGCAGGTTGGATTGGAGATGTGCCTCTGATTTAGCAATCAGGGCAACATCATCAGCAAATGCCAGCTCTGAAATATAGACCTGTCTCATCTTCCAGTACCCCACTGAATACTTTCTTGTTCTCTCCTTACATGCCTTGATGACATCGTCCATAAGGAGTATGAAGAGGTAAGGTGATAGGATATCACCTTGTCTTACACCAGTGGTGGTCCTGAACTCTTCTGACTTATGGTTTGCTGTCCTCACATAATTTCTGCAAGACTTGTAGAAGCTCTGTATAGCATGAATCAGAGGTGCTGGAATATTCTTCCTTGCCAAACAGTCCCACTGAGGAAACCTGTTGATAGCATTACAAGGCAGTCCTTGTTCTGGACCCCCAGGGCAAGAAAGACAGAGGTAGACCAAGAAGCACATGGAGGAGAGAGCTGGAGAAAGAGGTGAAAATGATGAGGAAAACGTGGACAGAACTTGAGATGATGGCACATGACAAGAGGACTTGGCATGTGTTTGTTGAAGGCCTATGCTCCTTTGGGAATGGAGGGTTATGAATGAATGAATGCTTCACCTCATGTAAAGTAAATCAAATATTAATATGACATATCATGAAACCATAGCCGGTCTTAGAGCAGGGTGACCATCCCGAGCGCTAATGACAAGGAAGTGCCGGAGCGCTCGATTTTTTTTTTCCCCTTAACCAGCGGCACTTGGGCTTTCAGCCCTTCGGCCCAATGACATGTCATTGCGAGGCTGGGGAACCTGAGGACTTTCCTTCCAACCCGGTCAGGAGCGAAGCTCCTTCCCATCCACAGAGGGTTTATCACAGGAGCCGTTCAGGCTATTCAGTCAAATTTCCGGCCGTAAACATTTCTTCAAACGCCGACGCCCGGGTTTGAACCATGAACACCTGGTCGCCAGTACAACGCCGAAGCCATTACACCAGCGCGGCTCCCCGGAACGCTCGATAAAAAACAGTAATTTTTCACCAAAAAAGTCCGACTATTCCTCAACTGTAACACAATTCGTCCAGAGACAAACGGTCATATCATAATAGCAGCCCTTATTCCAAATACTCTGAAAACCAGAGTTCTTGTCAAGTCTGTCCTTACAAGTCTCGAGTCTCTTTGTACAAGTTTAAAATCGAGTCCCAAATCCCTAAAACTGGCGTCGAGTCCCGAGTCGAGCCTCATTTTATACCTAAATCGTTTATAGTCACAATCGCTTTGTTGAAGAATCACATCGATCACTAACAATAATAACGAAAAATAATAATATATATTTAAGTACTTTTACTATTTTATTTCACCCAACTAATGTTTTAGTGTTACTGTTTAGAAATATTATCTTCTCAGCCTTTTTTACAAAAAGTACTAACATAATAGTGTCCAATGGCACCCCCGTTCTGGCTGTCACCCGGGGTGGACCGCCCCCTCGCACCCCCCTTAGTACGCACTGGCTGTAATAGATCTCCAACGTCTTTTGTCTCTTGTCTTGGTGGTGCACTCTGATAGACTCTTTCCTGTCCATCTCTTGATGTTATCTTCCCACTTATAGCGCTGTCTTCCCCTTGCACGTTTGCCTTCAACTCTCCCTTCTGTTATGGTCTTCTGCAAGGTGTTATGCCTTTTTATGTGGCCAAAGTATTTTAGCTGCTGAACTTTGACCTCCCTCATTAGTTCTCTTTTCATACCTAGATTTTCTAGGACCTTATTTGTTTTCATCTCTTTCCATGAGATACGCCCCATTCTTCTATATATCCACATTTCAAGAGCCTCAATTCTTTCTTCCAAATGCATAACATCGTCCATGTTTCTGCACCATACAGAAATGCAGAATATATATAACACTTTATGATTCTCAGTTTCAATTTGTGAGATAACTGTTTGGATGTCAGTATATGTTTCCTGTTGTTGAATGTAGCTTTGGCCATTCCTATTCTCTTCTTGATTTCTGTTTCACATCTGCCATCTTCTGTTATTATATGACCAAGATATACGTAGCTCTTGACTTGTTCCAGGATTTTCCCATTTACGCTTATCTTTAATGTGGGTTTATCATCTGTTTTGCTAATTATCATAGTTTTTGTTTTCTCAATATTAATGTCGAGTCCATATTCATGACTTATACTGTTCACTTGCTTCACTAGTTCTTGTAACTCCAGTTCGCTTTCAGCTAACAACACGGTATCATCTGCATATCTAAGGTTGTTTATTGACCTTCCGTTGATGTTCACTCCTGGTATTTCCTGCATCTGTTTGAAAATTTTTTCCGTGTATAAATTAAATAGGCAGGGGGACAGCACACAACCTTGTCTGGCACCTCTTTTTATGTCTATGTATGGTGAATAATTCCTTCCCGATCTTACTGTGGCAGTTTGCTCCCAATAAAGGTTACTGAGTATTCTTATATCTTTTTCATCAATACCTATGTCTTTAATGTGGCCTTATCATCCGTTTTGCTAATTATCATAGTTTTTGTTTTCTCAATATAAATGTCCAATCCATATTCATGACTTATACTGTTCACTTGCTTCACTAGTTCTTATAAATCCTGTTCACGTTCAGCTAACAACACGGCTATTTACATAGCCAAAGAATATTATTGTTCCGATGGCCGCTATGTGTCAAGATGTGTGTCTAGAAACAGCGTCCAATTATGTCTGATAATTTGAAGTAAAATGTGTTTGCACAATGGGATTCTTGTAAATGTTTGGGTGATATCGCTTAATACAAGCATTTTTTTTTTTGTTTCTACTTGAAAAGAGAGTGTATTTGAAATAAGGACGGCAAGACGTTTTGTCACAATTTACAAGTTTCGAGTCGAGTCGTTAATGCCTAAATCTCAAGTCGTCTCTAGTCGAGTCGCTGTGGTGACTTCAATCTGACACGAGTCCGAGTCGATTGACTCGAGTCCGACAACACTGCTGAAAATAGACATAATTTTACTCAGTAGATATTTACAGAGAGCTAAGTGTTTCTAAAGTACCGTATACATTCGAGTATAAGTCGAGTAATGTAATCCCATTTTGAACCTAAAGAAATGTACCCTGACTTATAGTCGAGTAAAAACTAAAAGATTCATGAAACCTGTCAGTGTTACCCACCGCCCATCCCGCCACATACTGGTATCAGATATAATCTTGCTGCTTTATTTAATGTTTTTATCAAAATATCTTAAGTAAAACAGGTTTGAATGCCTCTTCTTCTTTGATCCTTAGCCGCCATCTGTCAAAGCAGTCAGTGGCCATCACGCCTGGTGTCGTCTTGTAGGGCAGCAACAAACTGATTCGACTTCGCTCGGTCGGCGGCCATCCTTCATGCGTTGCCCCAGCTCTGGTGCATTATTTGCATCTCGGCCACCACAGTTCTCCGCCAAGTTGTTTTTGGTCATTCTCTCTTTCGCTTTCTTTTAGGGGTCATAGCATAGCTGTTCTTTTGAAGGCATCAGGGTCTCTTCTGAGGACGTGCCCAACCCAACTCCAGCGTCTGTCAGCTATGATGGTGTGTATATCCACTTGGTTGCTCCGAGTAAGCAGTTCTTGGTTGATGATGGTATTCGGCCAAAAGATTCGGAGAATTTTCCTTAGGCAGATTGTGTGGAAAGAGGACAAATTCGACACTTCCTTCTCTGTTACTCTCCAGCACTATGCACCATAGAGAAGCACGTAAAGTACTCAGCTCTAATATTATCTTAATTTTGTATTTGTGCTGTACTGGGAAGACTTCCAGATGTTGTTTAGACTAGCAAAAGCTGTTCTTGCTTTATTCATTCTAACGTTGATGTCTTTGATTGTTCCGCCGTCTGGTGCTACTATGCATCCTAGATATGTAAATGTGTCTATCTGCTCCAGCTTCTAGGTCCTTGGGATAAAATTGCTCCGTGTAACTGCCCCTTCCCAAATAGATTCTTATTACCGCATTTGAATTTTTTTTCGCTACGCCAAGAATGTAAAATTTATTACCCCGCCTGACATCCGTACACTACCCCTTTTCTTAGTGTTTATGAATGAACCGCGAGAAAATTGGACAAAGTTTTAATATTTCCACGATTACGTTAGAAAAACCTGCAACTAAATTCTAGGTTTGACCTTAGTGAAGGCCAATAATGCGAGAGTTGGTAATAAACAGTAGAAAATCTATTAATAACTATGGCCTTATCACACTGCACTAACGCAAGAGCGAGAGACTAGCGATTTGAATTATTTACGCCACGCGATGGTACTGTCGCGTAGGTCTTTATGTCATTAAATTACCTACATCTTCTTCCTATTCTCTCACCCTAATCCTTTCATTTTATTATCTTTCCTTACTTGTTTTTCCTGTATTTTTCGTATCACTCGTTAGCGAAAAATATTTTCTTCAGTATTCTCAAACTTTACCTTGTGTTTTTCTCATACTGGGATACGTAATTCTATTACATAGATGTCAGTCTCTGCCGGTCGAACCATAGCTGTGAATATACAGTTCTCGCCAGACATACGTCTGCAGTTTCCCCGGTCAGAGCGCGGCCCGACCGGATTTCTGGGCCTGGGGTGTGAGAAATTCGTTTCGCTGGACATGAGCAGACTTTTGGTCTACCAGTTTCACCTGACACTAACGTAGGTGCTAAAACTGCCAACCCGCTTTCGCCCAGAGCAGACGGTTGTCTGAGATTTGAAACTGACACGCGTACATCTTGGTCAGTAGGTGGCAGTTACGACATGTTAGGTGTTAAACGTATCGTTTAGGCCGGAAAGGGGAGAGCATTTCGTTCTACGAAATAATAGTTCATCCTTTGTCTGGTTTAAAATATTAAACCTAGTTTGAAACTTTATCTTCATTCTTTCTCTATAATCGCAGTAGACAGGTGGTTCGCGAAGAGTAGAGCTGTATAAGCGAAGTTTCTTAGTTTGTTGCGACAATTTGTCGAACTTCTAGACTTCCATAAATATAAGCGTATAATTCTTAATTGTGCGATACCCTGTAGGGCTGTGTTTTGAGGTAAATATTATAGAGTAGTTCTCTAGAATTTTGTGAAGTGATTAAGTGTTAAATCGCCAATTTAATTTTAAACTAGTTCTTTTGAACAGAGTGCTTAATCTATATAGTCTGTATTATTTTCTAGTGACGCGTTTCAGTGGAAAACAGAAATTATATTTCTTGCTTAAATTCAGTCGGCTAATAAAGAAATTTAATTTAACTTCTAAATAATCAGACGAGAGAATATATTTTAAAAACTAAACTTATAATGCTAGATACATCATTGAGTGTTGACGAAATACGTATGTATTTTCTAATTCATGATGTTTGATTTATTTAATATAACTTATTTTACGGGAAGTTTTAAATAATAAGTCAAGCTGTAGGCTTGCTGTTTTAAATGTAAGTTATATTGAGTACATATATGTAAATTATTTGATATGTGTTCTTTCTTTTATATAGTGAAACGGTGGTACCCAACTTGCCAGCGTTTAGTAAAGAGACATATTTGTGTGAAGCATAGACCGTTCCTATCTTTAACCACGTGGGGGTTTTTTGTTTCAAGTAACACTGGATCTGACAGTGCATATGCCATCAGAGAGAGACAGTAATAGCAATCCCACTAACGGTTTCTAAAGACTAGAAATATATATTGGGCTTTTGAGCCAGTTCATATTGCTCCACAAATTTAAATGTACATGCTGCCTGGCGGCGAAAATATTACAAGAAAAAAAAAAACAAGATTAACATTCTGACAGAGATTGTGACTAGTATTGTGGTGACCAAATATAGTACCTGCCTGAAAGAAGACACCGATCTGACATTTCTTAAATCCTAGAATCCAAAGCTAATGACATTGTGCTCTGCTAACTTTCGCGCCTGGACAAATTTTATGTGACTTAATCAGACATTCGAAAAAAAATTAGAACACCCAAGGAATCGTTCCCGGAGACAGAAAGTTCAGTACGTCTTTTGGAACTGGGGATTTCTTGGTCGATGACTGCATTTTCGGGTCTGTGTGAAGGTCCTAGAATTATTATGTTCCCAGAGGCAGCGAGCAAAGTTGTGAGTATATATGTGTGAGAAAGGCCATGGCTGGATGAATGAGAGTACACAGGTCTGAGTGTTATTTTACCGGTGTATTATTGTCACCCTTTTGCTGTCTTAACTTGTTTTAATCTGCAGAATTTGTTACAAATGCTAGAGTTTCTTTTTTTCTTAGGCTAAATCAGATTATCCAACTCTGTTCATACATTTACGAGAAAAGAAGAAACCTCTTAGACTCAACCCTATGTATCTATAACTCTTTGAGCCATCATCTGTTCTCTTAACGGGGCTGTGGGCTAAACCTAGAGTAAGATTCTAACGGGCTATCATCCTTGTAGCATTTTTCTTGAATTCTATGACTATTTGTATATGTTTTTCCTTGATGTAATTTTTGGTGTTGTGAGAAGATTTTTTTTTAGATGATAATAATAAAAATCTCTCTTGAACTAAATCAGTGCGTTGGTCAGCTCGTTCAATAATACATATAAATTCATTGTTATAGATTCCCACGTCTGTGTGTTTAACTGTCGTCACGTGTATGTGCGTGCCCGTGAGTAGATAGAGATATATTAACATATATATATATATCTGTGTTTAGACTGTCTGACGCCTTTAAAAGCGGTCGTAGAAGATAGGTGAGAGAGAGAAGATTATCTCGATTCTCAAAGACAGCCTCTATATCACATTCTATCATCTCACGTGTGGGAAATTCTATTGCTTTTCACCAGCTCTCACTGTATCTATCACTCATTCCAACCTATTCAGAAGGGACCTAACCCAAGTCTTAATACTCCTATCTAAAATCTACGACAAATGGTTGCTCGTTACCGGGAATTGAACCCAAAATCCTGAGACGATACGACAAATGGTTGCTCGTTACCGGGAATTGAACCCAAAATCCTGAGACGATACGACAAATGGTCGCTCGTTACCGGGAATTGAACCCAAAATCCTAAGGCGCTACGATAAAGGTGGTCTCGCCCGACGGATTTTTGAACTTAGAATAGGAAGACGAGTACGACAAATGTGGACTCGTCTATCTGGATTTTGAACTTAAGATTCATTATTCTGATATAGAGTTAGAGTGTGATGTCTTGTGAGTTTTGTATCTTTTAAAATAATTTATCCCCTAGACTAACGATCTGTTTACGGGCGTGCTGACCACACAAACTGATAAGTTTTTTTCCACAGCATTAAGAAGCATTATACATTTGGTTTACAGGTTGATTTTGTCGGAATACATGTTAATTAATGATTTTGTAATACTAAACGCTGGTAAAGTTTTGTGAGTGTATAACATTCACAAGGGTTCTGAAGCAGGTAGGTGTTTGAGCAAAGCTAAGGAGTGCGTTTCGGACTATTTGTCCAGATTAATTGCCTCCCTCACCCTAACTGTCTTCAGGGGTAAACTTGATAGTGGATTAAAAAATTAAGGGATTATTTTTCTCTTTATTTTTGGCAATAATTATTTTGTATTCCACTGTAGCAACTTATTTTTCAGAAGTAATCTTAACTACCATTTAGTTGGCGTAGTCGTGTTTTGCATTAGGTGCTTTATTGCCGATTAATAGCAGCGATAGTTAGATTTTATTTTGGAGGAGGTATCCCAGGGTTAAATATATCATCTTTTGATTTTTTGTTAATTTTTTTCTCGTAAGTGGTAGGAACCAGTGTATCCTTTTTCCTATTTTCTTTCTCCACTAGGCTCAGTCACTGACATAATATGGCCGAGAGGGCAAAGCTTAGACAACTCCTCAGGGACGAAGCGAGAGAGGAGGGACTGGAAGGAGAGGAAGCGAAAGCATTTGTCAGAGACGAACTTGAGAGATATGATGCGGAGAGGAAAGCAGCGGAAGCTAAGGAAAAAGCAGCCGCAGATTTACAGCAGAAGAAGAGGAGGATGAGGAGAATGGAAATCCGCAGGATGCAGCAAGAGAAGGAGAGAGATGAGGAAAAGCAGAGAAGGAGAGACAGCATGAGAGAAGGAGAGACAGCATGACAAAGAGAGAGAAGAGAGACAGCATGAGTTGGCTCTTAAAACTCTAGAATTCCAAAGTCGTGGTGCTGCCTCTACCTCCAGCAATGGAGAGTCTTCTCCTCATTCTTCCTTAACTGATCCTGCTAGTACTCAATCTACTCATCTCACTGCTATGTCCTTTCCGCTAGAGTCTTTCCCTTGTCCAAACGAGAAGATTGACACTTGGCTAGAAAAATTTGAGAAAATTGCAACTCTGTACGGTTTAGAGAGGTCGCGTTGGAACATGAAGCTTTCTCAGGTGCTGAAAAGTTCTGCGTATGATGTTTACGCCAAACTGGAAAGCAGCCAACAAGACAACTATGATCTGTTGAAGAAAGCGTTACTGAAGCGCTTTGAAATGAACGCTCGCAAATTTTTGCAACTGTTTCGCAACAGCAGAAAGGAGAATTCTGAAACTTTTCAGCAGTTCTCATCTCGTTTGAAAGGATATCTGACAAAGTGCCTAGAGCTCTCGCAGCTCCCCTCTACCTATGAAGGTCTTGAGGAATTTGTTTTAACAGAACAAATAAAGAACACTTTGTCTGCAGATACCCGGAGATTTCTAGCTGAGCAGGGAGCAGAAAAACTTGAAGACATTTTGGAAAAGTCTGAGCGTTACCAAAATGCGCTGGCTGAACTACCGGCCACAAAGCGGAAACCGACAGAGGAGCATTTTCGAAAACATAACCTAGAGCAATCTTCTCAGGCTTCTAACCAAAATAACCACAGAGAAACTGGACCTCAAAACCCCCCTCCTGAAAAATCCAAGTTCTACAAGAACAAGTACCCCAACCACCCCAAACAGTCTGATCAACCCGACCGCCCTACATGGCAGCGCAGCCAGAAAGGTCAAGGTGGCAAAGGGAGAACCCCTGAGCACGGGACATATGATCAGACCGAGCACACCGAGCCGAAACGCATCGGATGCTTATTAACAGTCTCGCAAGGCGGAATTATTGACAGTGATTCCCAACCTGTTGGGGATAGACCCTCAACGCGAGGTACGGTTATTTTGAACGGTTCTCAAACTTCTTGTTTATTTGACACGGGGCTTTCTTATGATTGCATTGTTGCCAGAAACCTGGTCAAACCCGGTCAAGAGACAGCAGAGACCGTCCAACTTTGTGGAGTTCGTAAGAGTGATGCACCTACAGCGCTTCCCATCGCATTGGTGGAGATACACTCTGACTTTGTCAGAGGCGTGATCAAAGCGGCTGTTATGGATGATCCCATCTACCCAGTCATACTTGGCGGGAGATACGTGTGTATTGGGAAACCGGAAGAGCCGATTGTGGCAGCAGTAACTACAAGAGGGCAAACCAAGAAGGAACGGGAGCCTGCGCCTAATTTGTTACCTATGGAACTTAAAGAAGCGCAATACAAGGACCCTACTTTGGCACCCTGCTTTAGGAAACTGCCCATGGCTAAGGAACCCAAACAGCACGGGGACATTTTTTCTAAGGATGGCGTACTTTATCGGAGAACGGGCAAGCCTGACCAAGGTTACAACCAGCTCCTAGTACCGAAACAGTACAGAAGCCAAATCCTAGAAATGGGGCACTCTCTTCCCTTCAGCGGACATATGGGACAGAACGCCACAAACCAACGTATAACCACTCATTATTGGTGGCCAGGAGTAAACACTGATATTATCAGGTATGTCAAATCCTGTGCCCAGTGCCAACGTGTACCACCCAAGCAACGGCCACCCCCAGTCCTCTTTGGGTGAAATGCCAATAGTGGGAACACCATTCGAACGGGTTGTGATCGACATTTTAGGGCCTTTCGAAAGGACTAAAAGAAGGAACAGGTTTATCCTGACCTTAGTCGATACATGCACTTTATGGGCAGAAGCTATCCCGCTAACATGCGCAGATGCCAAGCATGTCGCAGAAGCCCTCGTGCAGATTTTCACTCGGTTGGGATTCCTGCAGCAAGTGTTGACGGATAACGGATCTCCATACCGAAACCTGTTGATGGATGAGATCGTTAAGATCTTGAGGACCCAACACATCCACACTAAGCCATATACTCCGGCCGGAAATGGGCTCGTGGAACGTGCTAATGGAAACCTCAACATGATGCTAAGTAAACTGGCACAAGTGAAACCTGAAGATTGGGATCTTTGTATTCCTGGAGCTTTATTTGGCTACAGAGAATCTCCTCATACTTCCACAGGATTTCCGCCAGCTACACTCTTATTCGGCAGACCCATTAAAGGCCCGCTTGAAGCCTTACTTCAGTCTCTGACAGACGAGAAGGCGGATGAGACAGTTGTCTCAGCAAGTAAATATGTGTCGGTTTTAAAGGAAAGGTTGAAACTAGGGTGGGACCTAGCAACGACTAACTTTAAGCGAGCACGCACAAAGCACGCTAACCGATACAGGAAAGTCGCGAAAGAAAGAGAACTGGAAGCAGGAGAGAAAGTTTTGGTGTTACTCCCTACCGAGAACAACCAACTGAAGATCGGATGGCAAGGGCCGTTTACCGTCCTGAAAAAGATTTCTAAGGCTAACTACCAGATATCTATTCAAGGAAAGGAAAAGGTTTTCCATTTAAATCTCTTAAAGAGATACTTGGAAAGACCAGTGCCAACCTCCGACCATCTCCTGACGATCGCCAGAGCTGACGAAGATGATGATAGTGGCAGGGATATTCCACCGCTATCACAGGAAATCTTTCAAAAATGTCAGAAGCGGCGACGCTCTTTCAAGCGCGCATGGGAGACATTCCAGAGGAAGGAAACTTTGGGGAGTAGACTTGAGTAGGAATTGGAGAGAGATGGAGGGGGAAGATGAGGGAAGAAGACAGACACCCCGAAGCTACGGTTATAGGAAATTTAATTCCATAACGTAGACATGGAGTGCTTCCATATCTTAAGGGGGGACGTCCTGTCACGTGGGTCTTTATATCATTAAATTGCCTACATCTTCTTCCTATTCTCTCACCCAAATCCTTTCATTTTATTATCTTTCCTTACTTCTTTTTCCTGTATTTTTCGCATCACTCGTTGCGAAAAATATATTTTCTTCAGTATTCTAAAACTTTACCTTTTTTTTTTCTCATACTGGGATACGTAATTCTATTACATAGATGTCAGTCTCTGCCGGTCGAACCATAGCTGTGAATATACAGTTCTCGCCAGACATACGTCTGCAGTTTCCCCGGTCAGAGCGCGGCCCGACCGGATTTCTGGGCCTGGGGTGTGAGAAATTCGTTTCGCTGGACATGAGCAGACTTTTGGTCTACCATTTCGCCTGACACTAACGTAGGTGCTAAAACTGCCAACCCGCTTTCGCCCAGAGCAGACGGTTGTCTGAGATTTGAAACTGACACGCGTACATCTTGGTCAGTAGGTGGCAGTTACGACATGTTAGGTGTTAAACGTATCGTTTAAGCCGGAAAGGGGAGAGCATTTCGTTCTACGAAATAATAGTTCATCCTTTGTCTGGTTTAAAATATTAAACCTAGTTTGAAACTTTATTTTCATTCTTCTCAATAAATCGCAGTAGACAGGTGGTTCGCGAAGAGTAGAGCTGTATAAGCGAAGTTTCTTAGTTTGTTGCGACAATTTGTCGAACTTCTAGACTTCCATAAATATAAGCGTAAAAATTCTTAATTGTGCGATATCCTGTAGTGCTGTGTTTTGAGGTAAATATTATATAGTAGTTCTCTAGAATTTTGTGAAGTGATTAAGTGTTAAATCGCCGATTTAATTTTAAACTAGTTCTTTTGAACAGAGTGCTTAATCTATATAGTCTGTATTATTTTCTAGTGACGCGTTTCAGTGGAAAACAGAAATTATATTTCTTGCTTAAATTCAGTCGGCTAATAAAGAAATTTAATTTAACTTCTAAATAATCAGACGAGAGAATATATTTTAAAAACTAAACTTATAACGCTAGATACATCATTGAGTGTTGACGAAATACGTATGTATTTTCTAATTCATGATGTTTGATTTATTTAATATAACTTATTTTACGGGAAGTTTTAAATATAAGTCAAGCTGTAGGCTTGCTATTAAAATGTAAGTTATATTGAGTACATATATGTAAATTATTTGATATGTGTTCTTTCTTTTATATAGTGAAACTGTGGTACCCAACTTGCCAGCGTTTAGTAAAGAGACATATTTGTGTGAAGCATAGACAGTTCCTATCTTTAACCACGTGGGTTTTTTTTTCAAGTAACACTGGATCTGACAGTGCATATGCCATCAGAGAGAGACAGTAATAGCAATCCCACTAACGGTTTCTAAAGACTAGAAATATATATTGGGCTTTTGAGCCAGTTCATATTGCTCCACAAATTTAAATGTACATGCTGCCTGGCGGCGAAAATATTACAAGAAAAAAAAAACAAGATTAACATTCCGACAGAGATTGTGACTAGTATTGTGGTGACCAAATATAGTACCTGCCTGAAAGAAGACACCGATCTGACATTTCTTAAATCCTAGAATCCAAAGCTAATGACATTGTGCTCTGCTAACTTTCGCGCCTGGACAAATTTTATGTGACTTAATCAGACATTCGAAAAAAATTAGAACACCCAAGGAATCGTTCCCGGAGACAGAAAGTTCAGTACGTCTTTTGGAACTGGGGATTTCTTAGTCGATGACTGCATTTTCGGGTCTGTGTGAAGGTCCTAGAATTATTATGTTCCCAGAGGCAGCGAGCAAAGTTGTGAGTATATATGTGTGAGAAAGGCCATGGCTGGATGAATGAGAGTACACAGGTCTGAGTGTTATTTTACCGGTGTATTATTGTCACCCTTTTGCTGTCTTAAATTTTTTTAATCTGCAGAATTTGTTTAAAAAAAAAAGCTAGAGTTTCTTTTTTCTTAGGCTAAATCAGATTATTCAACTCTGTTCATACATTTACGAGAAAGAAAGAAACCTCTTAGACTCAACCCTATGTATCTATAACTCTTTGAGCCATCATCTGTTCTCTTAACGGGGCTGTGGGCTAAACCTAGAGTAAGATTCTAACGGGCTATCATCCTTGTAGCATTTTTCTTGAATTCTATGACTATTTGTATATGTTTTTTTCCTTGATGTAATTTTTGGTGTTGTGAGAAGATTTTTTTTAGATGATAATAATAAAAATCTCTCTTGAACTAAATCAGTGCGTTGGTCAGCTCGTTCAATAATACATATAAATTCATTGTTATAGATTCCCACGTCTGTGTGTTTAACTGTCGTCACGTGTATGTGCGTGCCCGTGAGTAGATAGAGATATATTAACATATATATATATGTCTGTGTTTAGACTGTCTGACGCCTTTAAAAGCGGTCGTAGAAGATAGGTGAGAGAGAGAAGATTATCTCGATTCTCAAAGACAGCCTCTATATCACATTCTATCATCTCACGTGTGGGAAATTCTATTGCTTTTCACCAGCTCTCACTGTATCTATCACTCATTCCAACCTATTCAGAAGGGACCTAACCCAAGTCTTAATACTCCTATCTAAAATCTACGACAGGTACCCACCCCTTTTATCACTTTTTTTTTGTTTGTTACTCCGTACTAAATTTTAAATCTAACATAAAACCGTCTTGGCAGTCGGCCAACACGTGTTCGTTTTAAAAAAAAGACAGGAGAGAGAAAAGAGAGGAGGGGGGGTTAACATGGAAAAAGTCTAAACCCACTTGGGTATTGTCAAACTGAAACTAATGAACCAAATGAGTGCAGGGGAGGAAAAAGGGGCCAAAGAAAGACAGAAAACGTAGAAAATGTATTGCATTCTATAGAAGGATGAATAAAAAGGAAAGGACAGAATGGAATTAAAAACGATAATGTTGCTTATTCAATACTATACTACTCCCTATAAAAACGTATCTGGACTTAGAGTAAAAGTATTTTGTTCAGAATAAATAAAGAAGAAAGTACAAAGATGCAAACTTAGATAAAGACGTAGATGAAAACATACTGGCTAGATAAAGGACACTAGCCTTATTAATAATTACTTTTCATCTTTTAAATCGCTTCAAAAGTGACTGAGTTATTGCATAAAATAAAACTTGACTACAGACCGACAGACGCACTGGTAACCGCTCTTTTTTGAAAAGAACTTGGGATGTTATATTTTTCTAGACGTGTTGTTTTTAAGCAAGTCAAATCGGCGTAGTTTAAATTGATTGGTTAATGTTAGTCTAGACATAGAGGGAATAAAACTAACGCTTCTGCTACGCATGGTACCACTTGAAAAATATTTCCTACAAGCAAGGTTCAAGGCAGAGCAATTAGTGACCGAATTGCCTTTGCGTCTGGAACAGCAGCTATCTAAAGTTGACCCATTGATAGCCTGTTAACCTTTAACAAATTGAGTGATTTATTTCATTGATTGCGGTAAGATGAATAACTTTTTTTAATATACATTTTTAGAAGTAGAGGCCAACCCAGATAAGGGCGCCATAACATTGTGTGTGTGCGACTTTTGCCTTTGTGGAAGATTGTGACATACTAGGAGCACAGGCATGTCTACGCAGACTTAGGAAGCAAATCAAAATAAACTTGAGTTGAATAATATCGTACTTTATTTGGACTGTAAGACCAGAAAGTCACTGGTAGGCCTATTGTTATATTAACTCTGGAGAAAAAGAAAAGATTGTATTCCAGCTGAAGATGAAGATGATGTATAGTGACAGGGGAGTTGAGACTATGTGGAAAAGAAGATACCCACTGTTTATGAAGCAGTCACAGTAAAGTTAAAGACTGTGGCTAATTTAGTTAGCTCTTTTATCTGATCACAATACATGTTTAATGATGTTAAATTGGTAGTGGTGGAGATAATTAACAAGAGACTTAGGGAGGCTTGTTCCTCTTGTTTCAGGGTTACATCACCCAGTATCAAGTTGGTCAGAAGCCGGAGCTGCAGAATTTGAGGCAACCTACCAGTTGTTTCTATATGGAAGCCTAATTGCACTAGCAGTCTCCAGTATACACTGTAGTGAAGTAGTGTGCAGTTTTTCTCGAGCAAGTCATTCAGTGTCAACAGAATTCACAGATAAGCAAAAATCTTGCGGGCTTATATGCAAACTCAAATGTGTTTAATCTCCACCCTATTCAGAAACATATTGTGATATGATGCGAACACCAGTCTTTCCCAATATTGACTCTTCATAGAACAGTATTTTCCAGCAGGGAATAAAAGTTTATAAACATTAAAATATTAAGATCTATTGGACAGATGTCCTTCATGTGAATTTAATTTTGTATAACAACCACATTTTCACTTTTAAGTTTTAAACATTCCTGTTATCTAAACAAATTTGAGGAACAGGAAATTAAAATTGTACATATATATTATAACTTTAAAACCAGTCTTGTTTTATTCAATTTTAGTGAGTTAAAATTGTGTTTGTTAAACGCATTTATCACTACATTTTTTCATTACCCTAGACACCAAGCCATATAAATAACATCACAAACACTAGATACCCAAAATAAATCGCAGAGTGAGATCGTAGGGTGGTAGCATTCAGGTATCCTGAGAACATCACCATCAACTATTACACTCAGGGACTTGCATAGCTGACCTCACTCTGTAGACACGTACTGATTACTTTCTTTAACATCAAAACCCACCACAGTCCTTGTTGTTATGGGCTCATAATTGCTCACATTCAATGTCATTACCAATTTCTTCTTTAAACTGATGTTTGGACCCACCTGCTTGCTATACTTCTTCAGTCTATCTGGTTTTTTGTTTCTTGGATGTGTTGATGGGAATATGCGATGTCATCTGCATGTTCCAGATCTTCCAGTGTAGAAAACATTGTCCACCTTATTTTTCCTGTACTGCCCTCTGTTGTCTGTTAGAGGGGAGAGAGAGAGTGAAGCACGTGGGTGCTGTCATTAATGTATACTTATGCAGGAACACGGGGTGACCGATATTACTCGGTATACCTTATACTAGTCACATACTCTGTTGTCTGGTGCATCACCCAGTCTAGTACTGTCAAAAATAAAGTAATTGATAAGGGGCATTCCTCGTACTTCTGTCTTCACTTCGAAAGTTAGGTTGCTTTGCCCACCACTACATATAAAGTTAGCTTATAGGCTTTTTATGACGGAAACAATGCAGATGGGAATTTCATAAGCCCTCAGTATTTTCCATAGGCTGTCCTGTGTATGCTGTCAAAAGCCTTTTTAAAAAATTGTTTTGATTTTGAATGCCTACAAAGTCACAAATTTCAACTGGAGTACGCTTTGTTGACCAGCCTTCTTCGTTTGATCTATCAGCAATACCATTACTTCTTTCACTAGATTCACTTTCATCAGTGTCACTATCAAAGTTTAAATCGGGCCCTTATTCATTATCTGATTCGGCCGCACCGTTAGTGTCCTGATCAAATAAGTCACTTCTCAGATCCCAACAACTCCTGTGTCGACTTCTACTGATCTATATCCTTCCCTCTCTGGCATCCTGTTGCCCAGTAATCAGATACTCTGCTGTCGGAAGGTTTAGCTGGCAGCTGATTGCATCATTTTCATCACCCTTCAGCTCCCCAAGGAGGATATGCCTTCAATAAACATACACCAAGTCTTCCTGTCACGTGCCATCAGTTCTAGGTCTTTCCATGTCTTCTTCGTGCCCTTTATGTCTATCTCCAGCTCTCTTCTCCATGCGTTCTTCTCTTCCTTGTTATGCTTCTACCTCTCTTCCAGAACAAGGAATGCCGGGTAATGCTATGAACATGTTTCCTAAACGTGTATCATATCCGCCTCGAGCGCCTTCTTCTCCTCTCTTGTTCCACTGGCACTTGTCTGGTTCTTGTCATCTCTTGTTCCACTGGCATTTCTCTGGTTCTTGTCATTTCTTGTTCCACTGGCATTTGTCTGGTTCTTGTCATCTCTTGTTCCACTGGCATTTGTCTGGTTCTTGCCATCTCTTGTTCCACTGGCACTTGCCTGGTTCTTGTCATCTCTTGTTCCACTGGCACTTGTCTGGTTCTTGTCATCTCTTGTTCCACTGGCACTTGTCTGGTTCTTATCACCAGTTCAACATTAGTGACCTTGTCGTACCACTTCAATTCGTATGTTCTACGCCAACACCCATTTATGAAAGTCTGTAGCTTTTTGGTTGTTGTTTTTGTTGTTCTCCATGTTTCAGGACCATACAATAGGACTGACTTGTCATTTGAGTTGAAGAATCTGATTTTTTTTTTTTTTTTTTTGCCCTTGATTTCTGTTGATCTACATAAATTTCTCAGTGCAACTGAAGCTCCTCTAGCCTTTTGTATTCTTATTTTCATATCATTGTCTGTCCATCCAACAGTGTCTATATTGCTGCCAAGACATATGAATGATTCTATATTATGTAGTGGTGTTTCTTCAAGTGCAATATTGTTATCGTTTCGGCAGCAAATTAGATCGCCTTTTTACTTATGCCTCACTGTTGTTTGTGCGTGGTGTTGTTCCCAATAACTTCTTAATTTTTTTTTTATTAGTCCTGCTGTCTTCCATGATGGTGCGTCAACTGGCAGTGTGGTTAGGGCGTTTGCTTCTTGAGGCAAAGCTCATTATTTTCAATTGCGCTTATTACGGAATATGGAGCCACAGCTGTAGCTGGTCCCCTTTGCCAGACGCCTGCACCAAACATTCAGATATTCTTGCAGCTGTGGTGTCTGTGTCAGCTGTTTTACATGATGAGATGGTCAGCCCATGCACACGCTCATATTAGTCGTCTTTAACGACATGGGAGGAGGGGAGTTAAAGGTAGTCCCATAACAGACATTGTCGTAGTGGAGCGAAGTGCTAGAGACTTCACTACACTAGGTCCAGCACCGAGAGATTTGATTACCAGTTCTCTTCCTAGCAGTATTTTCTTCCCCTAAGTCAGAGCAATGTCAAATACCCATTTATAGCTGGGTAGACTGTTGCGTGTCTATACCGTCAATCGAACCTGGCACATTTGCTGCGAGAGACCAGCGCTCTAACCACTATGTCACTCGGACGCTAGAGGGAATGTTACCGGGTACTAAACCTGGTAGCGTTACGCTGCAGTCTATCCGGCTGTAAATGGGTTCCTGGCTATGCTCTTGAGTTAGGGAAGGCCATTCATGTGCGAACGCAGTTCTAGATTCTATAGTAATTAGGTTTACATAATTAGGTTGCCAGCCTCATGAAAGTCACCTTTTACGACATGTATGACGAATCGGTTATCCTATTCTTTATTTGTCTCCCCGGAGCCCCTCAGGGACTGCACCGGTGTCGTAGATTTTCGATAGGAGAATTAAGACTTGGGTAGGTCCCTTCTGAATAGCTTGGAATGAGTGAGAGTCACAGTGTGAGAGTTAGTAAAGGAAATAGATTCCACGAGTGAGATGATAGAATAGTGATAGAGGCTGTCTCTGAGATGCGAGAAAATCTTCTCTCTCTCTCACCTATCTTCTACGACAGATTTTAAGCAGTCAGACAGTCTACCACATATACATTAAATATATGTATACCAACCGATCTCTACCCACTCACGTGCACGCACATATAGTGACGACAGGTAGACACACAGACGTGGGGAAACTATAACAATGATTATATAGATATTTAGAACGAGCTGACCAACACGCTGATTAATTTATGGTTAAGTTTATTTATCATATTAAACTTACGACACAACATATAAAATTTTACATCAAAAGAAAACATATACAAATAGTCATCAAATTCAAGAAAATACTACAAGGATGATAGACCCGTTATGATATTAACTCTAGGTTTAGCCCACAGCCCCGTTATGAGACAGATGATGGCCCAAAGAGTCATAAATACATATGATTAGGGTCTAATATTGTCCTTCAAAAAGGAACAATTTACTCAAGCAGCCACTCTTCCGTAAGGAGATTGTGACGTGGGGGTGAATCAATAGTTATAAAAAAAACTCACTCAGTCCACTTTCACTCGGTTCTTTCATCATGGATCCCTGGCACACGTTCTTACCTAAAAACTTGATGTAGTTCACAGTCTGGCGCAACCTTAGGACACTTCTTTACAGTGAATCTGTATTCTTTGGATAAAGCGAATCCCAGCTCTACAATTACAGGTTTATTCCACTGTTTTTCGGGGAGCATTCACTTCACCAGTTAAATTTTGATTACTGTTAATGTCACTTGAATCAGGTTGGATAAGCAAGTTTAAACGGGCACACAGAGTCAGAAAAAAAACACGAGGATTTCCTTAATTTTGGAAAGATGACCAGTGGACAACTGCTCCCAACAGATAGTCTTGGTTCACTATCCACTCTTTCAATAGTTGTCGAAATTGTTAAATGTTCTTACTTGTAATTATTCTCGCCGCCAGGCAGCATGTATATTTCAATTTGAGAAGCAAGATGAACTGGCTCAGAAGCCCAGTATACACATTAGTCTTTAGCAACCGTTAGTGGGATTGGTATTATTGTTTATCTCTGATGGCACCTGCACTGTCAGACCTGGGTTACTTAATAAAAAAACCCACGTGGTTAAAGATAGGAAATGTCTATACTTCTCACAATTATGTCTCTTTACTAAACGCCGGCAAGTTGGGTTTTCCCCAGCATTCGCTAAATGAAGAAAACAACGTATAATATAATATACAGAATATGTACTCGTTATAACTTGCATTTCAAACGGCAAGCCTACAGCTTGACTTATATTTAAAAACTTCCCGTGAAGTAAGTTATGTAAATAAAATCCAACATCATGAATTAGAAAATACATACGTATTTCGTCAACACTCAATGATGTATCTAGCGTTATAAGTTTAGTTTTTAAAATATATTCTCTCGTCTGATTTATTTAGAAGTTAAATTAAATTTCTTTATTAGCCGACTGAATTTAAGCAAGAAATATAATTTCTGTTTTCCACTGTAACTCGTCACTATAAATAATACAGACTAGATAAATTTAGCACTCTGCACAAAAGAAACTAGTTAAAATGAAATGAGCGATTTAACACTTAATCCCTTCACAAAATACTAGATAATAATATATTTACCTCAAACACAGCACTACAGGATATCGCACAATTAAGAATTATATGCCTATATTTATGGAAGTCTAGAAGTTCGACAAATTGTCGCAACAAACTGAAAAACTTCGCTATACGGCTTTACTCTTCTTTCCAGACCGATGTCTGAAACTGCGACTATAAGGTGTAAATATTCGCTCCTGCTTAGCGTTCGGCCGATGCAACTACTTGTTGACCGGTGAAAATGCAGACGGATGTCGGCTCTCTCCTAGCATTCTCACGCGTTTACGTCGAGAATCTAACTCAGGAGTGTCGTGTCATCTGAAGGTGCAGACCCAAGTCGGCTCGATGTCTGAGATGGACTGCAACTAAATCGCACTTCACGTCTGACTGACATCTATGTAATAAAATTACGTATCCCAGTATGAGAAAAACACAAGGTAAAGTTTGAGAATACTGAAGGAAATATTTTTCGCAACCGAGTGATGCGAAAAATACAAAAAAAACAAGTACGGAAAGATAATAAAATAAAAGGATTCGGGTGAGAGAATAGGAAGAAGATGTAGGCAATTTAATGATATAAAGACCTACGTGACAGGACGTCCCCCCTTTAAGATATGGAAGCACTCCATGTCTACGTTATGGAATTAAATTTCCTATAACCGTAGCTCCGGGGTGTCTGTCTTCTTCCCTCTCATCTTCCCCCTCCATCTCTCTCCAATATCTACTCATGAAGTCTGCCCCGACGTTTCCTTCCTCTGGAATGTCTCCCATGCGCGCTTGAAAGAGCGTCGCCGCTTCTGACATTTTTCAAAGATTTCCTGTGTGTGCAGTGGAGTACAAAGGTCCCAATCTTCAGGTTTCACTTGTGCCAGTTTACTTAGCAGCATATTGAGGTTTCCATTAGCACGTTCCACGAGCCCATTTCCGGCCGGAGTATATGGCTTAGTGTAGATGTGTTGGGTCCTCAAGATCTTAACGATCTCATCCATCAACAGGTTTCGGTATGGAGATCCGTTATCCGTCAACACTTGTTGAGGGAATCCCAACCGAGTGAAAATCTGCACGAGGGCTTCTGCGACATGCTTGGCATCTGCGCATGTTAGCGGGATAGCTTCTGCCCATAAAGTGCATGTATCGACTAAGGTCAGGATGAACCTGTTCCTTCTTTTAGTCCTTTCAAAAGGCCCTAAAATGTCGATCACAACCCGTTCGAATGGTGTACCCATTATTGGCATTTCACCCATGTGGACTGGGGGTGTCCGTTGCTTGGGTAGTACACGTTGGCACTGGGCACAGGATTTGACATATCTTATAATATCAGTATTTACTCATGGCCACCAATAATGAGTGGTTATCCGGTGGTTTGTGGCGTTCTGTCCCATATGTCCGCTGAAGGGAAGAGAGTGCCCCATTTCTAGGATTTGGCTTCTGTACTGTTTCGGTACTAGGAGCTGGTTGTAACCTTGGTCAGGCTTGCCCGTTCTGCGATAAAGTACGCCATCCTTAGAAAAAATGTCCCCGTGTTGTCTGGGTTCCTTAGCCATGGGCAGTTTCCTAAAGCAGGGTGCCAAAGTAGGGTCCTTGTATTGCACTTCTTTAAGTTCCATAGGTAACAAATTAGGTGCCGGCTCCCGTTCCTTCTTGGTTTGCCCTCTTGTAGTTACTGCTGCCACAATCGGCTCTTCCGGTTTCCCAATACACACGTATCTCCCGCCAAGTATGACTGGGTAGATGGGATCATCCATAACAGCCGCTTTGATCACGCCTCTGACAAAGTCAGAGTGTATCTCCACCAATGCGATGGGAAGCGCTGTAGGTGCCTCACTCTTATGAACTCCACAAAGTTGGACGGTCTCTGCTGTCTCTTGACCGGGTTTGACCAGGTTTCTGGCGACAATGCAATCATAAGAAAGCCCCGTGTCAAATAAGCAAGAAGTTTGAGAACCGTTCAAAGTAACAGTACCTCGCGTTGAGGGTCCATCCCCAACAGGTTGGGAATCACTGTCAATAATTCCACCTTGCGAGACTTAATAAGCATCCGATGCGTTTCGGCTCGGTGTGCTCGGTCTGATCATATGTCCCGTGCTCAGGGGTTCTCCCTTTGCCACCTTGTCCTTTCTGGCCACGCTGCCATGTAGGGCGGTCGGGTTGATCAGACTGTTTGGGGTGGTTGGGGTACTTGTTCTTGTAGAACTTGGATTTTTCAGGAGGGGGGTTTTGAGGTCCAGTTTCTCTGTGGTTATTTTGGTTAGAAGCCTGAGAAGATTGCTCTAGGTTATGTTTTCGAAAATGCTCCTCTGTCGGTTTCCGCGCTCAGACTTTTCCAAAATGTCTTCAAGTTTTTCTGCCCCCTGCTCAGCGAGAAATCTCCGAGTATCAGCAGACAAAGTGTTCTTTATTTGTTCCGTTAAAACAAATTCCTCAAGACCTTCATAGGTAGAGGGGAGCTGTGAAAGCTCAAGGCACTTTGTTAGATATCCCTTTAGACGAGATGAGAACTGGTGAAAAGTTTCAGAGCTCTCCTTCCTGCTGTTGCGAAACAGTTGCAAAAATTTGCGAGCATTCATTTCGAAGCGCTCCAGTAACGCTTTCTTCAACAGATCATAGTTGTCTTGTTGGCTGCTTTCCAGTTTGGCGTAAACATCATACGCACTGCTTTTCAGCGCCTGAGAAAGCTTCATGTTCCAACGCGACCTTTCTAACCCGTACAGAGTTGCAATTTTCTCAAATTTTTCTAGCCAAGTGTCAATCTTCTCATTATGACAAGGGAAAGACTCAAGAGTGAAAGACATAGCGTTGAGTTAAAGAGATTGAGTGTTAGAAGGATCAGTTAAGGAAGAATGAGGAGAAGACTCTCCATTGCTGGAGGTAGAGGCGGCACCACGACTTTGGAATTCCAGAGTTTTAAGAGCTAACTCATGCTGTCTCTCCTCCCTCTCCTTCTCATGCTGTCTCTCCTCCCTCTCCTTCTCATGCTGTCTCTCCTTCTCTTTTTCCTCATGCTGCATCCTGCGAATTTCCATTTCCTCGTCCATCTTCTTCTGCTCTCTAGCTTCGGCTGCTTCTTTTTCCTCTTTAGCTTCAGCTGCTTTTCTCTTCGCGTCATATCTTTCCAGTTCGTGTCTGACAAAAGCTTTCGCTTCCTCTCCTTCCAGTCCCTCCTCTCTCGCTTCGTCCCTGAGGTGTTGTCTAAGCTTTGCTCTCTCGGCCATATTATGTCAGTGACTGAGACTAGTGGAGAAAGAAAATAGGAAAAAGGATACACTGGTTCCTACCACTTACGAGAAATTAAAATACCAAAAATCAAAAGATGATATATTTAACCCTGGGATACCTCCTCCAAAAATAAAATCTAACTATCGCTGCTATTAATCGGCAATAAAGCACCTAATGCAAAACACGACTACGCCAACTAAATGGTAGTTAAGATTACTTCTGAAAAATAAATTGCTACAGTGGAAACAAAATAATTATTGTAAAAATTAAAGAGAAAAATAATCTCTTAATTTTTAATCCACTATCAAGTTTACCCCTGAAGACAGTTAGGGTGAGGGAGGCAATTAATCTGGAAAAATAGTCCGAAACGCACTCCTTAACTTTAGTTCAAACACCTTCCTGCTTCAGCACCCTTGTGAATGTTATACACTCACAAAACTTTACCAGCGTTTAGTATTACAAAATCATTAATTAACATGTATTCCGACAAAATCAACCTGTAAACCAAATGTATAATGCTTCTTAATGCTGTGGAAAAAACTTATCAGTTTGTGTGGTCAGCACGCCCGTAAACAGATCGTTAGTCTAGGGGATAAATTATTTTTAAAAGATACAAAACTCACAAGACATCACACTCTTACTCTATTTCAGAATAAAGAATCTTAAGTTCAAAATCCAGATAGACGAGTCCACCTATGTCGTACTCGTCTTCCTATTCTAAGTTCAAAAATCCGTCGGGCGAGACCCCATTTGTCGTATCGCCTTAGGATTTCGGGTTCAATCCCGGACGAGCCCCCATTTGTCGTAGATTTTTGATAGGAGAATTAAGACTTGGGTAGGTCCCTTCTGAATAGCTTGGAATGAGTGAGAGTCACAGTGTGAGAGTTAGTAAAGGAAATAGATTCCACGAGTGAGATGATAGAATAGTGATAGAGGCTGTCTCTGAGATGCGAGAAAATCTTCTCTCTCTCTCTCACCTATCTTCTACGACAGATTTTAAGCAGTCAGACAGTCTACCACATATACATTAAATATATGTATACCAACCGATCTCTACCCACTCACGTGCACGCACATATAGTGACGACAGGTAGACACACAGACGTGGGGAAACTATAACAATGATTATATAGATATTTAGAACGAGCTGACCAACACGCTGATTAATTTATGGTTAAGTTTATTTATCATATTAAACTTACGACACAACATATAAAATTTTACATCAAAAGAAAACATATACAAATAGTCATCAAATTCAAGAAAATACTACAAGGATGATAGACCCGTTATGATATTAACTCTAGGTTTAGCCCACAGCCCCGTTATGAGACAGATGATGGCCCAAAGAGTCATAAATACATATGATTAGGGTCTAATATTGTCCTTCAAAAAGGAACAATTTACTCAAGCAGCCACTCTTCCGTAAGGAGATTGTGACGTGGGGGTGAATCAATAGTTATAAAAAAAAACTCACTCAGTCCACTTTCACTCGGTTCTTTCATCATGGATCCCTGGCACACGTTCTTACCTAAAAACTTGATGTAGTTCACAGTCTGGCGCAACCTTAGGACACTTCTTTACAGTGAATCTGTATTCTTTGGATAAAGCGAATCCCAGCTCTACAATTACAGGTTTATTCCACTGTTTTTCGGGGAGCATTCACTTCACCAATTAAAATTTGATTACTGTTAATGTCACTTGAATCAGGTTGGATAAGCAAGTTTAAACGGGCACACAGAGTCAAAAAAAAACACGAGGATTTCCTTAATTTTGGAAAGATGACCAGTGGACAACTGCTCCCAACAGATAGTCTTGGTTCACTATCCACTCTTTCAATAGTTGTCGAAATTGTTAAATGTTCTTACTTGTAATTATTCTCGCCGCCAGGCAGCATGTATATTTCAATTTGAGAAGCAAGATGAACTGGCTCAGAAGCCCAGTGTTAAACTCTTTCTTTGTGTGTAGTTGTTAACTCATACTGGCTACTAGTTGTTGAATCATGCTTTATTTGCTAAATGATGTGAATGTCCACCAGTGGATAAATGTAGATGTTGGGACTGGTGTAGTAAAGTGTAACGATTGTCAACTCATCAAACCCAGCACAGTTTTGGTCATACAGGTCATCTTGTCCTGGAACGTGATGAGGCTCCGACAAGAATGTGAGTGTAAACAATGAGTGTGTATCTGAATGTCAGTACGCGAATGGTAGAATGATTCGATAGAGTTGACAGGTTGGTAGTACATCACTCATACTCACACTGTTCGAATTCAAGAAGTACTGGAACTACGGTGGTCTTTTTATAACATTTAATGGGACGCACACTTGGACAGTACGTGTATGGTTACAGGAACAAATGTCGACATAGACAGCATAATGTTGATCACAGGAATATCATCTTAAGTTAGCATTCATGCTTGGCAAATATCATAATGGAGCATTCGTAAATAAGCATTCAGCGTTCCATCATGTAAATCATCTGGCTTTACTGACTGGGCACGTCAGACCATAACCAATACATAGGAAGGCTCCTAGACCTAACCTCGTCTAGCGAATATTCCTTCACGTAAAGTTCAATATATATATATTTCATAATATAGGAATCCCAGACATGGGTTCTCACATGTAGCAGTGATCTCTTGGTTCATCGAGCGATAGTACAGGCATCCCTTTTTCTCACTCGATAAATACAAAGTATATGAATTTCAACATGGCTGTTCTCTCTCTCGTGAGCTTCACTCACTATAGAATATAGACCAAAATTAGTCATTCATTAAATGTCCTCATTTCTTCATAGGTTCTCTCATAGAGGTAATTGAATAATATCATACAATCCAGTGCTGATACATAGGAATGTCTTCTTCCTTTGAATGGATATTCTTTTTAAAAGTACCACTGTGCATCTGCTTATCAACAACGATGGCGAAGCCCAAGTTCATAATAAATTGTGGTTTTACCTTTTTATGCGAAATATAACTTTGCCATTCCTTGGCAAAAGAGAATAAACACTGGGGTAAAGTACATACAACATGTCTAAATGATTATCACTTTTCCCCATCCATATATAGATCACTATTTCGGCAAAAAGCCTGCTACAACAAAACTCGGCATCCTCACAGGATGACAGCCATGGATCACACCCTTTGCTAGCGATACTTCCGCTGCATAGCCTTTGACCTTTTCTAGCGACAACCAAATTAGTTCGACTTAGAAATGCAAAGATATCCATATATAAGACAGACTCGTCCTACTCATACAAACACTACGTATAAATTCAGGCCATAGATATACTGAAGCAAGAACAATCTATTCCTACCCAGCCACAGAATAAATCGCAGTAGGCCTAGAGTCGTCTGCGGAGTCCGATCGAAGATGACAGAACTATTTTCAAGGGAAGCAACCCAAAAATGACTTCTCCTTAAGCACTTAAAAAGGAAATACTTTGCTTACAAAATATTTGCGAACATAATAAGAATATAAATGTATTATATTGCAAGATAGTAAAAATTGCCCTTTACAGTCTTACCACACCTCCCGGGAAAAAAAAAATAAAATTTTTTTTTTTAAATACATCTAGGAGCACCGTAGAATAGGCTCACAACGCAAGAATACTGCGCAGATGAAAATATCAGGAATAACTATAATTCCTAATATGACTGGTGAGAATATATATCTCAAAATCTGAGAGAAATTGTTTCCCTACGAATAAATGTTTCCAGGAAGGTGTGATGTACGTATAATACAATTCTGGTAATTATACAATGCATACCAAAAATTCACACTACAATCTTAAATTTATGATTTATGAAGAAACAATCATCAAAGAACAGCGGTGAATTAACATCAATAAACCGCTAAGTAGCGATACCATCATTCTATTATTAAATTACAAATGTGTATCTTAGTAAAGAAACAAAAAAAATAACTGTTGTAAAGTTATACATATTAAAAAGATCCAATATTTAACAGTTAAGTGGCATCATGTGGGCATCTGGACAGAATGTCCGCCATCACATTTTCTGAACCACGGATAGCTCGTACCGAAAAATGAAAAGGTTGAAGAGCGATTGCGTATCGAGTTGATCTCGAGCTCTTCAAGTTCTTACTTTGGATAGCCGTAAGAGCTTTTTGGTCAGTTTCCACTACGAAATGCGCGCCCAGAAGGAATCTTTGGAGTTTGAGAATTGACCAAACCATTGCCAATAATTCACGGTCTAAAACCGAGTAATTCCTTTCTGCAGCATTAAGTTTTCTGGATATGTACATTACAGGATGCAGAGTTCCAGAGTACTCTTGCATTAGTGCCGCTCCAATCCCAGTGGATGAAGCGTCACTACGAAGAACAAATGTCTTATCTGTTGTAGGTAACACTAAAATAGGTGGTGATGAAAACATAGTTTTGATCTTCTCTAGTGAAGATTGGCATTCATGAGACCAGTGAACCATGTTAGGCGACCCTTTCTTTAATAGTGTAGAGAGAGGTGCCATGATAGAGGACAGATTCGGAATGAAACGTCCATAAAATTGTATGAGACCTAAAAGACTTCGCACTTGCTTTTTAGTCCTAGGGATAGAGATGTTAAGTATCTTAGTGATATTATGGTCTTCTGTCTTCAAGAAACCGTGACCTACTCGATGGCCTAAGAAAGCAATTTCGCTAAAGCCAATACAAGCTTTAGATGGTTTTGCTGTCAGGTTATACTCACGCAGAGTTGATAATAATTCAACTAATCCTGAATAGTGATCTTCCCAAGTATCGCTGAAAAGACAGATGTCGTCTAGATAAGCAATGACATCTGACCGATACGATAGGATTCGACGCATCATGCGTACAAATGTAGC
This sequence comes from Oreohelix idahoensis, assembly GCA_024509875.1. Lineage (NCBI taxonomy): Eukaryota > Metazoa > Mollusca > Gastropoda > Stylommatophora > Oreohelicidae > Oreohelix > Oreohelix idahoensis. The sequence goes on from JAMPIV010010622.1 coordinate 707,433, forward strand.
TGGTGCGTTCATAAGGCCGAAAGGCATAAAATTCCATTGGAAAAGGCCTCTGGGAGTAGAGAAAGCGGTAAGAGGTTTGGCGCGTTCGGATAATGGAACTTGCCAATATCCTTTAGACAAATCAAGTTTAGTGAAAAAATGCGATTTAGAAAGACGAGTAAGTAACTCTTCTAGTAAAGGCATAGGTTCAGCATCGAACTTCGTAACTTGATTCAATTTGCGATAGTCAACGCAAAGACGTATGTTATTGTCTTTTTTTCGAACAATAACCATCGGCGAAGAATATGCAGAAGTGGATGGTTCGATTATTTGTAAATCTATCATTTCATCCAACTCCTTTTCAACCTGTGTTTGGAAATGTATAGGGATAGGATAAGGCCTAACCCTAATTGGAGTATGTTCAGTTAGAACAATGTCATGCTCAATGACATGAGTTTGTCCAGGGATGTCAGTGAGGACATCCTGAAATGTTTGTAACATAGACGAAACTTGTCGCCGTTCTCCTAGAGACAAATCAGGAGAAACAGTAACGTCTTTCCATGATTCACTAGAATGAAGTGGGATCATTGGAAGCGGGAGATTAACATCCGAAAAACTTGTTTCCTCATCCTGTATTACAGACAGTGATGAGTAATGACCATGTTTGACATGAGAATCGTCCGTTGCCTGGAAAATAGGCTGTAGATAGTCAGGACGTTCATGGAACTCCGTAAGCATATTGATGTGGAAGGTTTTATGCTTCCCGTTAATATCGACGATGTAGTCAACATCTGAAATTTTCGATATTATATCGTACGGACCTTTCCAACTAATAAGGAGTCTATTTTCACGACAAGGTAGCAAAACAAATGCTTTGTCACCAGGACAAAGTTGTCGTAAAGTTCTCTTCTTATTAGCAAATTGTCTTGCCTTCTGCTTAGCAAACTCAGAAGAGGACGTTGCCAATTTGCATGCTTCGATAATCTTTTGTCTCAGCGCGATGACATACTCGTAAGAAGATTTTGTGTCATCGTCAATATTGTCAGCTGTTATAAGATCATGCAGCAAAGACATTGGGCCGCGCGGTCGCGCGCCAAAGACAAGTTCAAAGGGCGAAAACCCTGTATGTTCATTGGGGACCTCTCTGTACGCGAAGAGGGCCGCGGGTAAAACCCTATCCCAATCCTGAGGATGATCCTCAGTTATCTTCCCTAATAAGTTCTTAAGTGTTCTATTTAGTCGCTCGACCATCCCATTGGACATAGGATGATAGATGCTACTCAAAGATCTCTCTATCTGTAGAGTAGACATTACTTGAGACATGGTATCCGATATCAGTTGGGTGCCATGATCTGATAATATTTCTCCGGGGAATCCCAGCCGAGAAAATATAAGCCAAAGAGCATCTGCAATGTCAGCGGTAGTAATGCTCTTTAGAGGGATAGCCTCTGGCCAACGTGTGCACATGTCTACACACGTTAAGATAAACTGATGTCCTCTAGCAGATTTGATCTTGAATGGACCAATGATGTCTATCGCCATTTTCTGGAATGGACGAATAGGAATATCTGCAGCCTGAATAGGCGCAGCATGACGAGGACCTTTGGATTTGACTTCTTGACATACTTTACAGGATCGACAATAGATCCGTATGTCCTTGTTCACAAAAGGCCAAAAGAAAGCCGCAAGAACTCTTGACTTTGTACGGGAAAAACCCATGTGACCAGCACACTGAGAGTCGTGTGCATGTTGTAAGATCTTAACTCTCAAATTCTTGGGTACAAGAATCTGAGAATGACTTGACTTAGTGGAGTCTTGCACCATACGTACAAGTACGCCATTCTTCATTGTAATCCAAGATTTACAATTTGAATCTTTATTCGGATCACCTTTTGTTACAAGAGTGAAGAATTTCTTAAGAGTCGGATCTTCTTCTTGTTGTTTTATAAACGAGTCACGAGAAATTACCAAGGGATCATCTTGGTTATGCACTTCATTATCTTCAACAGATGAAGTTTCAGGCATATTGAGAGCTTGAGCTCTAGTGACTACTGCATTAGCAGATTGCATATTTTGATTTTCCCAAACGGAAATTTGCTCCGGAGTGCATTCTTTGACTCCGTGAATGCGACCGATGATAAGATCAGCGATCGGATCCGGCAAAAGACATGCGTGTACATCTCCTGTGAAGAAAGGAGTAGCAATCCTAATGATAGCGGTAGAGTATTTCTCTATGGTGCCGCCAAATGTTACGCATTTGACTACTTTGCCTGTAGAATGAGAAGGATCTATGAGTGACTGCCTAACCCCAATAGTTGTGCATCCAGAATCAAAAAGTACTGAGACTGGATTGTCATTTACTAAACCTTTGTGTAAGACAAGAGAACCTCTCCCATCATGCGCGATTGACGCAGGAAGAGCGGGAAGAGGATGGCCACAGCTTAAAGTAGACACTGTGGTTGGCTCAAATAATGTTTTGCATTGGGGGCACTGAGATGCTCTCCCAAAATCAAAAGCGGCACATGCCATATTATTAGAGTCATCATTATCTTTATTTTGTTTATAGGCTTCGTGGGACTCTTGCTGTGCAGAGTTCGCCTGGTAATGAGCTTTATGTTTTTTGAATTGTGCTCTACCTCTGTTATTATTGCCTCTGTACTTATCATTGTTTCCACTATTATAACCTCTACTCGGGTTTGAATCATAGCTCCTTTGGTTACTATCATCATATTCATTATAATGAGTATCTCGGTAATTATGATCCTGTTGTCTCCATGAAGGAAAACTTGGATAGTTTCTAGAATGACTTCCTTTGCGAAAGTTCCTGTAATTATGACCACCCCTGAATCGAGGGCTGTCAGCTCTTCTCCAGGTATTCGAAGAAGAACCCTGAAATGATTGGTTACCTTGGTTCTGATAACTGTAATAGTTACCTTTTTTATTAAACTATTTTGAGGTCCTTGGAATTTGTGAGAGTGATTAGGGTTGTATGGTGTTGCAGAAGCAACTGGCATACCTTCTTTAACCTTACTGTTGCTAATGGCTACGTCCGGATGTGCAGTGACGTATTGGGTACAATACTGTTCCATTTCTTTTAGAGACTTAGGTTTACGCTCATGTAAGAATTCGAGGAAAGGTTTATTTATACTTGACATAATCTTGTCTCTGAGTATCAAGTCCATAAGGGCTCATAAGTCTTTTCTGTTTTGGATAGCTCAATCCAACGATCAAATGTAAGTCGTGTCCTTGCAATGAATTCTGAGAATTCTACACCTGCCTCAGGCACCATTGTCTTAAACAACTTCCGATAACCCTCTTCAGACAACTGATACTTCTTTAATAAGGCTGCCCTAATAACATCATAGTTATCTTTGTCAGCCTCTTCAACCAAACTTAAACTAGTCAGAGAATCACCTTTCAGATTTTCTGATAACTGGTTAGCATATTGTGATTTGTCCACATTATGTGCTCGACACGAGCGTTCAAATCTGTTTAGCCAGAATGTTATGTCATCACTGGAAGGGTTGAACGCTGGTACCTTGACCTTGTAAGTAAAGGGTTTACCATTACCACTAGATGCTTGATTAACATTACTTATGTTTGTTAACTTTAACTTTTCTAACTCAAATGCTAAAAGTTCTTTTTGGTGTTCATGTTCTCTTATTGCTTTTTTTTCTTGAGCTTCAGCTTGTAATTTTCTCTCTTCTGCAGCAGCCTGTAATTTTTTCTCTTCAGCAGCAGCTTCATCTTTTCTTTTCTCTTTTTCCATTTCCATCTGGAATCTTTTTTCATCAGTCTGTATCTGCAATTTCTTTTGTTCATCCTCTCTTTGTAATTTTCTTTCCTCAGCTTCTAATTTCTTTTCTTCAATCAATGCTTTTCTTTCTTCAGCAGCCAATGCTTTGTCATATTGAGCAACTGCCCATTCTTCTAACTGCTGACCAGTCTTATCAAGAGCCCTGCCTTGTGTGATAAAATAATCCAAGGTAGACATCTTGTCTAATAAGATCAGTAATTTGCAAAAGTAAATAAATTTACTTTCTTAGTCTTAATCAAAGACTTTGTATGATAACTTTGTAACCTGTGAAAAATAGTACTTAACTATCCCAATCACTGTGGGAAACAAGCCTTACAAAGGTCTTGTATAAATCCTTATATAATAACAGCTATAAGTTGCTGGTTCACTCTATAATATAAGTGCAGTGCACCAGAAATAGTGTTTTTATATCATCAACTGTGTACCTTTAGTAATAGCAATTAACTATCAGTTGATTCTTGTACATCAATTTATATGATCAACTATATTTTAAATAGTGTATGTCGATCAGGCACAAAACAAAACAGTTATACAGAAAAACATGAAAACATTTGCGGAAATGAAATAAATAAAATTGGAAAAACAATAAAAGATAAACCGCAAGAGGATAACAAATACAAATAACGCCACAGTATATAAATATAAATTGAGAATAGAACTGAAAGATAGAATAGGGTAGACCAACAAATTACAAACAAATCAAAACAAACTAAAGAACAGAGGAATATTACAAAAACAACAATGAGTACAGACTTCACAGCTAACACTAATAGCAACAGCTGTCGCAGCAAATTTTCAATGAAGAAAATTGCACCTATAGAAACGCACACATCAGACCCTCTATTACGTGGGATACTCTGCTGTGTGACTCCGCCCAACCGAAACAACAACCCGCTGGATACAAACAAATATCACATATAAATAGTTAAACATAAATACATAAATGCATAAATAGTATGGCAATATGATGTAAATAGAGTGTTGCAGAAAGAATGTGTTGGAATGAAGGCTCAGTTACACTGCCTAATAGTACAGTACTGTGGTACTTTATTAAACAAATACTTCTGGTCTAATTATTTTAAATTCAACACAGAAATAGAAGCTCCATCGTTGATTTGAATGATAACAATCAATGTAGGACTTCTCAGTTCAATAACATTTTCTTTCGCAAACACTGTCAAATATTCTCCAGTCCTGATGTGTAATGTTCTATGTTTCAACCAAGCTCGCTGTGTAACACTGTCAGTTGTATGGCAAATGTCCAATGAACCAAATGTCAACAAACCCTGACCTAGTTACTGCATACTCTCGACAGGACAGGTCACGCTGACATCACTGTAGAGTTGTACTGCTGATGTATTTGTGTGTCGTAACAGACCCCAAGGAACGTCTGGTCTCAGTAGTTTACTTCTCAATATGGTCACTGTGCAGGTTGACCCAGGAAGCTGGCACACCAGTTGTTAAACTCTTTCTTTGTGTAGTTGTTAACTCATACTGGCTACTAGTTGTTGAATCATGCTTTATTTGCTAAATGATGTGAATGTCCACCAGTGGATAAATGTAGATGTTGGGACTGGTGTAGTAAAGTGTAACGATTGTCAACTCATCAAACCCAGCACAGTTTTGGTCATACAGGTCATCTTGTCCTGGAACGTGATGAGGCTCCGACAAGAATGTGAGTGTAAACAATGAGTGTGTATCTGAATGTCAGTACGCGAATGGTAGAATGATTCGATAGAGTTGACAGGTTGGTAGTACATCACTCATACTCACACTGTTCGAATTCAAGAAGTACTGGAACTACGGTGGTCTTTTTATAACATTTAATGGGACGCACACTTGGACAGTACGTGTATGGTTACAGGAACAAATGTCGACATAGACAGCATAATGTTGATCACAGGAATATCATCTTAAGTTAGCATTCATGCTTGGCAAATATCATAATGGAGCATTCGTAAATAAGCATTCAGCGTTCCATCATGTAAATCATCTGGCTTTACTGACTGGGCACGTCAGACCATAACCAATACATAGGAAGGCTCCTAGACCTAACCTCGTCTAGCGAATATTCCTTCACGTAAAGTTCAATATATATATATTTCATAATATAGGAATCCCAGACATGGGTTCTCACATGTAGCAGTGATCTCTTGGTTCATCGAGCGATAGTACAGGCATCCCTTTTTCTCACTCGATAAATACAAAGTATATGAATTTCAACATGGCTGTTCTCTCTCTCGTGAGCTTCACTCACTATAGAATATAGACCAAAATTAGTCATTCATTAAATGTCCTCATTTCTTCATAGGTTCTCTCATAGAGGTAATTGAATAATATCATACAATCCAGTGCTGATACATAGGAATGTCTTCTTCCTTTGAATGGATATTCTTTTTAAAAGTACCACTGTGCATCTGCTTATCAACAACGATGGCGAAGCCCAAGTTCATAATAAATTGTGGTTTTACCTTTTTATGCGAAATATAACTTTGCCATTCCTTGGCAAAAGAGAATAAACACTGGGGTAAAGTACATACAACATGTCTAAATGATTATCACTTTTCCCCATCCATATATAGATCACTATTTCGGCAAAAAGCCTGCTACAACAAAACTCGGCATCCTCACAGGATGACAGCCATGGATCACACCCTTTGCTAGCGATACTTCCGCTGCATAGCCTTTGACCTTTTCTAGCGACAACCAAATTAGTTCGACTTAGAAATGCAAAGATATCCATATATAAGACAGACTCGTCCTACTCATACAAACACTACGTATAAATTCAGGCCATAGATATACTGAAGCAAGAACAATCTATTCCTACCCAGCCACAGAATAAATCGCAGTAGGCCTAGAGTCGTCTGCGGAGTCCGATCGAAGATGACAGAACTATTTTCAAGGGAAGCAACCCAAAAATGACTTCTCCTTAAGCACTTAAAAAGGAAATACTTTGCTTACAAAATATTTGCGAACATAATAAGAATATAAATGTATTATATTGCAAGATAGTAAAAATTGCCCTTTACACCCAGTATACACATTAGTCTTTAGCAACCGTTAGTGGGATTGGTATTATTGTTTATCTCTGATGGCACCTGCACTGTCAGACCTGGGTTACTTAATAAAAAAAACCACGTGGTTAAAGATAGGAAATGTCTATACTTCTCACAATTATGTCTCTTTACTAAACGCCGGCAAGTTGGGTTTTCCCCAGCATTCGCTAAATGAAGAAAACAACGTATAATATAATATACAGAATATGTACTCGTTATAACTTGCATTTCAAACGTCAAGCCTACAGCTGAAAATTAGAAAATACATACGTATTTCGTCAACACTCAATGATGTATCTAGCGTTATAAGTTTAGTTTTTAAAATATATTCTCTCGTCTGATTTATTTAGAAGTTAAATTAAATTTCTTTATTAGCCGACTGAATTTAAGCAAGAAATATAATTTCTGTTTTCCACTGTAACTCGTCACTATAAATAATACAGACTAGATAAATTAAGCACTCTGCACAAAAGAAACTAGTTAAAATGAAATGAGCGATTTAACACTTAATCCCTTCACAAAATACTAGATAATAATATATTTACCTCAAACACAGCACTACAGGATATCGCACAATTAAGAATTATATGCCTATATTTATGGAAAACTAGAAGTTCGACAAATTGTCGCAACAAACTGAGAAACTTCGCTATACGGCTTTACTCTTCGCGAACCACCTGTCTACTGCGAATTATTGAGAAAGAATGAAAATAAAGTTTCAAACTAGGTTTAATATCTGAAACAGACAAAGGATGAACTATTTCCCCCGCCCCGATCTCTCCCCCTTCTCATAACAGCTACGTTTAACTCCTAACATGTCGTAACTGCCACCTACTGACCAAGATGTACGCGTGTCAGTTGCAAATCTCAGACAACCGTCTGCAGTGCATGGGCGATTTTCACACTTCGCCGGAGCTATTTCGACGAAACTCTGAACTGACACTTATACTACTTCGCACCTCACGCTGACCGGGCCACCAGTGAGACGTGTCAGCTGGGATTTCCAGACCGATGTCTGAAACTGCGACTATAAGGTGTAAATATTCGCTCCTGCTTAGCGTTCGGCCGATGCAACTACTTGTTGACCGGTGAAAATGCAGACGGATGTCGGCTCTCTCCTAGCATTCTCACGCGTTTACGTCGAGAATCTAACTCAGGAGTGTCGTGTCATCTGAAGGTGCAGACCCAAGTCGGCTCGATGTCTGAGATGGACTGCAACTAAATCGCACTTCACGTCTGACTGACATCTATGTAATAAAATTACGTATCCCAGTATGAGAAAAACACAAGGTAAAGTTTGAGAATACTGAAGGAAATATTTTTCGCAACCGAATGATGCGAAAAATACAGGAAAAACAAGTACGGAAAGATAATAAAATAAAAGGATTCGGGTGAGAGAATAGGAAGAAGATGTAGGCAATTTAATGATATAAAGACCTACGTGACAACCGGGCACCCTCAAACTTGGTTACCATCTAAAACACATGATTTTTAAATATAAAAATTCACCTCTTTTTGGCGAGGCACGCTCCGTTCAACCTAGACACAGGGTCCGTCGGTTATATTAGGGCGCCCGTACAATAATAAACTCACGACAGATCGTTCACATCATGCGAGATGAGCAAGGAAGGAAACAGGTCACTCTATCTCGTACAGCTGAGACCTAGTATATGTGAAGTTTGTAACGTGTCATTTCCCTACGGAAGTAATAGCTCTGTGACTATCTCCTATGATGACATTGGCGGCCTTTCTCAGGCATCTCATATATTTCTTGATGTACTTTAATAAGTTTTTGATTTGTTCGTCCACGATGAAGAAAATGAGACCGAATCATAGGCGTTTTCTTTGTCGTTTGTCCTAGTATAGATACATTACCTACATTTGTTTATTTCCCCCCCCCTCCCCCGCTTAAAAATCTGCACCATATATATATATATATTTTTTTAATGCACTTACAACAGACAAGTTGCAGTCGTGGCGCCACAGCCTCTTAGTAGTGGAAAGTGTGATGTTTGACATTCATGCAACAAGTTGGTCAAACAATCAGTCAATACACTTTAGCACCCCAAGGAGCGTAGGCCTTCAACCAACACATACCAAGTCGTGGGTTCCGTGCCATCAGTTCTGGTTATTTCCATATCTTCTTTATAATTTTAAAACATTTGTCTCCAGTTCTCTTCTCCGTGTGTGTGTGTGTTTTTTTGTTTTTTTTTTTTGTGTGTGTGGTCTAAATCTGCTTCTTTCACCCTGGAAATGTCAGAAAAATGATTCTCTTGTAATGCTATCGACAGGTTTCCTCAGTGTGTGTCCTATCCATCGCCAACGTTTTCTTCTTATCTCTTGTTCCACTAGCACTTGTCTGGTTCTTGTCATCAATTCCACATTAGTGACCTTCTTGCACCATTTCAGTTCTACGCAAGCACCCATACATGAAAGTTTGTAGATTTTTTTTCTTTTTGTTGTTCTAGGTGTTTCAGAGTCATATAACAGGACTGACTTGACACTTGAATAGAAGATTTTTTTTATTTATAAAATGCTATAAAATATATGAAGGTAAAACAAAGAGCCAGGGATCCAGACCCCCAGGACGACCCAGAGTTCGCTGGGAGGACCGAGGACTAGAATGGAACCAGGCCAGGAGGAAGACAGCCGATAGGATAGTCTGGCGCTCTCTTCCAAACCTCTACACCTCACGGTAGAAGGGGAACGACTAAGTAAGTAATATAATTTATTTTATATCAAATAGATACAGTTCTGCACTGCATATTGTTGTGAACAGAGATTTTTAGCTTTGACAAATATGAAAGATCAGAAAAGAGAAAGGCTTCTTTGTGTTGATGAGGAGATGAGAGTTCGTTTGTCTGAAACAAGACCTAATAAAGATGAGATTACCTTTAAAAACAAGCTCAGGCCTCTTATTGAATTTGTATATTTTGTGAATGAATCATGATTTTATGTAGTTGTTTTATACTTTCTGATTGTCTCAAAGTCATATAAAGTACGGTAGTTGTTATAAAGTAGGTATTTCTTATCAATGAAAATTCGGTGTGGCGCGAGCAAATCCTAATTTCGAAAGTGTGCCATATAGAGAAAAAAGTTTGAGAACCACTGGTTTAGACGAACCGATCTTCCATGTTGTACCTCTTACTTGTTGTATTCAGTGCCCCCATATGTTCGTGGATTACATTTTACTGTTTTCCGTAAAGGGGAAAAAAACAGAACACGAAGCCAGCCTGTCATAGAAACTTTCTCAGAAATGCTTTAAAATCAACCTTGACCCGCTGTATATTTATAGCTCGGTACAGTACTTGTTTGTGTGTTGTGAAAGAGATAGCACTAAGGATTTGTAACATGAGTCAGATAACGTGAAGGTTTATCGTAACGGAGATGTGGCCAGCGAATACAACACATGTGACAGAAGAAATAAACAGAGGGGGAAGGGTTGGAGAAACAAATATCATGAGAGAGAGGCATGAAAACTGTCATAACAAGGGCAAGAAACTCTGCAATTGCCACGTTAACTAGTGATAAATTATGAATTGTACACCAGTATTTCTGCTATAACTTTATGATTACGGTAATGCTCTGAACGAGATAATTTCTTTTGGGAATTGAACAGCAACTACAGATACATGTATATATGGCAGTGAGAAGTCATTGTCTTTGTTAATTAATTGGCGAGAACATCAGGATTTTGTCGGAAAATTAGCACAACAGCCTTAAAACCCCCTGAAAGTTACAAGCAAAAAAAAAAAAAGTTTAATCCAGCGCAGACCTCCAAAAAGGAAAAGGTTAGATCTAGGTTAGGTATTTAAGCCCGCTCAGATTCACACAAAAGGTCTTATATACTTGGGTATGCGCTGTAATATAACCGACTAGGTTGAACGGGACGCGCCGTTGCCAAACCGAGGCAAAATTTTATTTAAAAATAAAAAAAATTCTAGACTCAAAATTTCATAGCTGAAAAGATGTCCTGCGAACTGACGTGCTTGTCAAAGCCACATAGCCACAGCGTATCGCTGAGAAAAGCAAAGCTGACCTGCTTGTGAGCATGCTTGCATAAGTGAAAAGCTCAGATCGGTAATGCTGTGTCTCAAGGGTATGTTAAACATATTAATCGTGGAGTTACAAGTATTTCGGTGTTATGTAAATTGTTGTAATATTTAATATTAATGTTAGCAATTGACTTTGAATTTCCTGCTATCTTAATCTTGGTACTCTAAACCCTGTGCTGATAACTGAAAATTGGTTCCAACTAAATATAACATGCACAATCCTGAACAGCATGACGCAGCTAGAAGCCATTGTCAGGACTGCGCAGTACTAGCTATAAGAGCTTACAGTCTTTTTCAGGGCTTGACGTTTAAATGATGTTCGTCTTCTTCTTTTTTCACTATTTCTTCGCTTCATTCGTTCCTTCGTTTAAATTAATATTTTGTTGATGTAATATCTTTAAAGAGAAATCACTTTTGGCCCAGTTTAGTACCAAAGGGAAGTAATCAAGACATGATTCAGAAAAATGTGTAAATGATGTATACAATCTACTGATGTATTTTATTAATTGTATGACGTGCTTCTTTGATTGAGATGACTACGACCTTATTGACTATTTTGTCTAAATGAGGGTCTGATCTATTGTGTCCTCTCCTCATCGGAGGATCGTCTTTGGTGGTAAGAAACAGATACTATAATCCGTGCATATGCTCCAGGTTTCTTATTCCGAGAGAGTCACAACAAAAGCTTCTGAGCTGAAGCATAACAGACTGCAGCGTGGGTGACTAAAGACCACCTCTCCAATTCGCTGAATAGTGACATGGGCTACCTGTCCAGGAAATACGTATTTTGGAAATCAACACCTGATTAATGACAGGAAATGTTTGTACCGGAAGGACATGAACTAAATAAGTAGTAGTTACCTTGAAGAAACAAGATCCAGAAGTCACCAACGGCCATAATGGTGACAAAGACAATAACAATGAATAATTTTCAGCCTGTGATGTAGTAAATACATATTTGTAATCTTTACCAACTTACTATTTTACATTAATAAATGCGCGCGCACACACACACACACACACATATATATATATATATATATATATATATATATATATATATATATATATATATATATATATATATATATATATATATATATATATTATAAATCGCAGTTGATTGATTTTGTTAAATTCCAGTTTTTGTTCTTGTGAGGAAATTAAGATAATTATTTAACATTTAAATTGGTAGGGATAAATAACGGGCTACATTTCACATAAACTATAATAGACACCCTTGGAGCATAGGATAGGTCTAGCGAGAAGGTGACGTACTTGACAGCTCTCTTCTACAGCTACCATCTAGGACTGTGCAGCTAACTACCTGACGTGTCCTGTGTCACCCCAACATATTGTTCACTTCTCCAGTTCTATGAACTATCTCTTTGATTTCTATCCAACTTCCATCTCACCACAATAACAGAGAAAAACAGCCTGGCACGGGCACCATGTAAAAGTGGGGCAAAATAAACAACACGAGAAAAGATAAACATTGGGGAGAAACTGCGAAAAAGAATTTTCGTTTTTAGATAAAAAAAAGATAAAACAGAACATGGTGACATGTGACCCGCCTTTCCGAGAGATCATATGAGGCCCGAGCCACTTAACATTGTGAGGCCCCCCTCATTGTTTGGGAAGAGGCTGAGATAAGATCAAAGAGGCGCAAGTGAAACTGTTTGTGACATCTGAAAGTCTAAATTAATAAGAAAGATAACGTAAACATGCTACTTCAGTAGTACTTACTTAAAGGAAGTAAAACTTTAAAGAGGATGACTATTAAACACTGCTGTGTCGAGTTTGTACATTGCGGAAATACGCGGTAAGATTGTCCGTTTGGCCCACAAGTGGGCTCTTACAGACGAGCGTTTCTTGCGGCGCGTTTCTCGCGGTGAGGAATGAAAGAGTAGGGATTTACAGGCTGCGCAGCCGAGCGAGACTGTCTGTAAATCCCTACTCTTTCATTCGTCACGCGCGAGAAAAGCTCTTCTGCACCCAGCAGCGTCGAGATGCGATTCGAAAAAAAAAAAAAAAAAGGACCCAAAGATGCAGCAATAGTGAATGCAGTCACCGACCCATAGCTTGACTGCTTGCATCAGGACCAGCGAACCAGAGCTGGTCAAGACCGTACTCCACCTCCACGTGGTGGTCCTGGAAACAGTCTGCAGCAGTGCAGTCTGGCTGAGCGAGTACGGATCGAAATGGGAAGGCAAACCCGGTCCCTAAAAAATGCCGTGCTGAAGTCGGATGTGTCGACCGAAAGGTGCAGATATCACAGCTTAGGCGCAAACAGACACAACGCAACCACCGTCCTTTTCAGGGCGAACGAGGAAGAGGAAGAAGAAGAAAAAACCGGTGTCTCCTCTCTTTATCACCCTCTCATATTTTTCCTTCAATCTTTCCTTTTGTCACGAAATATTCCAGCTTTCTTCTCCTCACACGCGCCCAAAGATAGTGGACTCTTCCTTCTAACATGAGGAATAAATTTCCTTTGCGAATTGGCTTCTTTCATGACATCCTCATCTCTTTGAGCTGTCCAGAAAGAGACCGACAAATTGAGTGCTTGCGGTGAATAGTATTGAAATGTTACGACAAGATCACTAATGTGAAACTGATGGGCAGAACCAGATAAAATACAGCGGTACAAGAGGTGAGAAGAAGACGATTGGCGTTGGATGGGGTAGTAGAGCCCTTCTTTCATAACTAACTTTGGGAATGCGCCCCTGAGGTGATAGCCCTCAGTTGCTTTTTTTTTCTTCCCTGGTGTTCCTTTACGCGCGTTCTTTTCTCTTCTGCCTGCTGTGAGGGCTTCTTTTCGCCCAATCTCAGTTGGTGTCGTAGGGAGAATCGAGAATTGGTTCGATCGGCAGCTTCATCCTCCCACGTTGTTGAATTTATGTACAGTACCTTCGTGTCTCTCTTGGAAAGGACACACTTTAAAAAACCTAGTTGCCAGCATTATAAGGCAGTCCTTTTTGGACTTCACGGGGTAATAGATATTTAGGACAATTTAAAAAAAACACACACATATAGAATAGAACGTGATATACTTCTTCAAGAACCATGCCTAGTGGCGTATGAGATCATGCCTCTTCACAACATCTCTCCAGGACTATTTATAAATTATGTTGTTGACCTCTTTCCATGTCACGATGTCAAACTGTCCAGTATTTGCTCTCTTTGTCTTCCGCTATCTCTTTTTTTCCTCCAATCTTACTTGTAGTTACGATATGTTCCAGCTTTCCTCTTCCCATAACATGCTAAAAAAAAGTGTATTGCTTCTTTCTAACTTGTGAAATAAGTTTCCTTTGCGCCTTAGCCTCTGTCAGGACATCCTCATTACTCTTTTTGGCTGTCCATGGTATTTTTAACATTCTTCTATAAAACCACATCTCTGTGGCCTCTAGTGCCTTCCCTACTTGTTTTCTAATTGTCCATGGCTCACACCATTTTAACCGGTCCATTTGCAGCAAGCCTGCATTCAATCTTTCATGTGGCCCTTACAATGGTGGTGTCTATTCGCAATTAGTTTCTACATGACGATGTTGCCTGCCACATGCACAACCTCATATTAGTCATCTCTTACGACTTGCTTGGTGGCTCAGTATTCCTATTTTTTCTTTGTCTCATCATAGACCCCCGGGAACTACATGGAGACAGTAAGATTGAAACACCATCCACACATTTCGTTGCCATGGTACTGCTTTATTCCATCTCCACTTTTGACTACCATTGACCTGCAATGAGGAGACTGACAGACTGTTACTGGGCCCTGCTGTTTCTTCTATCCTCCATTAGCTGGAGGCATGTAATCTTTTCGAGTTCTTTTGTATGTGTTGTCTTCATGCCTCACATTATAATTCTCACTGCTTGATTTTGAAGTCTGCTGATTTTAAAGATTTTACAGACAGATTGGCAAAGAAAGGTGGAAAGTTACCTCAGCCTGATGCCAGCATAACTTTCGAGGAGGTAAAGAGTTGTATCAGAATCAGATACAGAAACAAATAGAATCCAGGTCACACACTACCAGCTCAACAGAAGAGAACAACTGGTAATCCAGACTCCGCACGGGCAAAAACAGATTGGGATACCGTCTATTCAACATGCTAATAAAAGGAACTACGAGTGTAACTGTGGCTCTGATAAAATGACTGCTGAACATTGTAGTGGTTTTGATGGTATTGTATGATGGTGATATTACTAAGTGTGATGTATGAGGTCAGCTGTGAAGGCTCCTGAGATAAAATGTAGTTGTGAATTTTCAGAAGGCCTTTCTTGCTACCACTACGACCTCACACCTTTCTTTTGTTCTAATGAATGTGGCTACGTTAAAATCTAGGGTACTGAATGTAATGTGTTGTATTGACATATACAAACACACACACACAGATATTAAATAATATAATATTATCAATAAAATTTAGAACACAATGAACTAAATCCAGCTGGTGAAATTTTAGAAAAGTAAATCTTTTTTAAATTTATTTGTTCTGAACCAAGGTTTTGTTTTGGCCAGAACATATGAAAGATTTTGGAATTTATGAGTGAATGGCATGAATAAATGGCATGATAAATAAAAGGTGTGTACGTATACAATTTTCACGATTAGTTAGTATTTCTACAGTTCATAATTTTATTTTCCCTGGGAGAACGATGAATAGATGTGCTGTTGGGGTGGCTTCATCCCTCCCTGTCTAAGCCTACCAAACATTGTCCATTAATGATGGAAGGAAATGGGATGTTTTAATAGTAATTCACTTTGGGTGCTATGTCTATGAAGTTGGTGTAAATCCAGCAGACCAGCCTGCTTACGTAACTTTGAAAGAGTAGTTCTGGTGCTGGAATCTGGTGACCCCACCTCTCCGTGCTTGGGGGTAATATATCGGGTGGCCCCACCTCTCCGGGCTTGGGGGCAATACAAGGCTGTTCTGCCGAGATGCGACACTGCACGGGTCCTCACTGTCAATTATTTACCCAGCATTTGACACCACCTTTTGGTGTCAACATAAAAAACTCACAGCTCTGAAATAAAGTATTGGTTTAGGTTCAGAACCTTACCTAAGGAGCCACTTCTACACGAAACAATTTACAATAACACCACTTAGACAGGGTCAGATCTCTCTGACCATACAACACAGCTTACCAAGTTGGTTTCACATAGGATAAGTTCTCCCAGACTACATATTCCGAAATATGTTTATTAGCTTCTTGCCATAGGATAGGATAGGTGATATGTTCCACTGATCTCAACACTTGATCTGTCCTTCCTAATCCTTGCTGGAGTTTATATATATTGTTTGTCCCTAGACCCTGAACTAGGGCGGGGGGTCTAGTGCAAATCCTTACTTGTTGTAAGGCTAGATTTTGATATGGCAGTATCAAATCACTCGAAACATTTAAACAATATTAAATATACAAAGAAATAATTTCAATCTTACCAGATTATGAATAAAGAACACAGAAATGCTAGCAAAACTCAGCTGAGCTGCTGGCTATAGTATGGCGTCCCTGAACTTATTTCAATTTACTTCATTGGAAATCACCACACTTGAAATTTACTGTGTCTATCACTGGACAACTATTGAGGAATGGCAAAAAAGCGCGTCTGAGCGCTGATAATATGATTGTCTGTGGCCAATCAATGCCTTGTGTTTTTCAATTCAAATTTCCTACACTAAAGTCATTTCAGTCATGCTTCAGTCAAGTATGGATTTTTATCTGTTAGTCCGTCCGTCTCTACTTGCGTTTTCACAAAAACGTACTTGGTTTTTGAACCAACCTATCCGTCCCCTCTACAAATTTTGTCTTTAAAGTTATTTTTAGCCACAGCTTCCACCAATTCCCCTTCTCTTTCATTCTAACTAGATTTGGACACTTGAGTCTTCAAGGTCGCGATTTTTGTGCAAATTAGTGACATGTTTGATTCAATGCAGTCTTTCGCTGATGTGAACAACACAGTCTTTTGTCAATGTCTTCATTATTATCTATCCGTCTGTATAAATAAAAGCATATTATTTCACTGCTCAAAATGGGCCATCCGGCCAGCTAATTTTTATATTCCTAACATTAGTATTAAGAAAAAGTTACTTTTTTAATTTTGTAATATTTCAAGCATCTGCGTTGTAATGCTTTTGCCGCTGAATTCAAATAAAAGGCTTGGTATCGCATAAGCGTCCCTTTCCGTACCTCGTGTCAATTTGGGGACGTGAATTTTTCCTTCCCCCCCCCCCCCCCCCCCCCCCCCCAGTGACGTCCCCTTAGCCTTGCTAGTCTCACGCAATTTTTCAGTCATATTTTTTCCTTTTTGATCCGCCGTTCTCATCCCGTTCAAATGGTAACCGTTTTGACTTCCCGTCTAGCAAGTCAATTTTTATGGAGGGTGATGACCCGCGGCGTGGGCGATCATGCCTTCTAGTAACTTACGCATTCTTTTTATCCCTACATTTTATCCTTTGGAGATATTTTTACGTTGTATCACTGTTAATTTTATGACAAACATATGTTTCAAAGATGCCCAACATATGTGGTACAGAGTAAACACATATGGCCGACACCAGTACCATTCGTGGAAAAGCTCTGCGGGGATTCTAATAGCTTCAAGCTAACTACTGCTTTCTTAGAAAACATTCAAGTTGACGTCTTGAACTTAAAGAAACACCAATACAAGATGTAGAATCGTACACATATCTTGGCAACAATATAGACACAGTTGGAGGAAGCTTTCAGTGATATCAAAATAAGAATACAAAAAGCAAGAGGAGCTTTCATTACACTGGGGAATATATATAGATCAAAAGACAAAACACAAAAATAAGAATCTCCAACTCAAATGTCAAGTCAGTCCTATTATGTGGCTCTGAAACATAAATAATAATAATAATAAATTCTTTAAGCACCAAACACGGCGCATAAGGCAGAAACCAGTGCTCTCCAGGTTGTACGTTGTGACGCCACTCCTCTTAGCTCTTGCACATTATTTAGGCCCAACGTTCTTCCTTCTCTTATTATTGTTCTTCTGAGTGTTTCTTTTTGGTCTTCCTTTTTTCCTCTTACCCTCAGGAACCCAAGTGAGCGCCTGTAGTGGTATTCTGTTGTTTTGCATTCGTAGGACATGACCGATATATGACCATCGTCTTTTCCTTATATAGTCGGAGACATATTTCTGCCTAGAGTCTTCTCTTATTTGTCGATTAGTCTTGAATTCTTTCCAACTGATGTTCATGAGTTTTCTAAGACATTTGTTCTCGAATGTATTCAGCTTGTTCTCCAATGATTTTGTTATTTTCCAACTCTCACAGCCGTATGTTAACACTGAGATAACATTTGAATTAAACAGACGAAGCTTGGTATGTATATTCAATGATCGTAATTTCCAAATGTTCGATAATCTATTGAAGGCGCTAGCTGCCAAAGCAATTCTAGTATGGATTTCTCTTGTTGTGTCACCATCCTGAGTCATTTTACTGCCTAAATAATTGAAACTTTCAACTTTCTGTAGTTTTTTCCCCGTTCAAGATGATATCAAAGGTCTCGTTAGAAAAGTTCATAGCTTTAGTTTTAGAGGCATTTATTTGGAGACCTATTTTAACCGAGAGATGACACAAATTATTTATTGCTTCTTGGGATTGTCTTGGTGTTGAACTTAAGAATGCTACATCATCTGCGAAATCCAGGTCCCCCAGGAATTTTCCATTTGTCCATTTTATACCTAATTGTTCATTGTGGGTATAGTTTCTCATAACCCAATCAATAGCTATTCCAAAAAGTAGTGGTGACATAATACAGCCTTGTTTCACATGAAACATGGAGAACAACAAAAACAACAACCAAAAAACTACAGACTTTCATAAATGGGTGCTTGCGTAAAATAGCAGGATTAAAATGGTATGACAAGGTTAGCAACGTGGAAATGATGACAAGAACCAGACAAGTGCCACTGGAACATGAGATGATAAGAAGACGATGGCGATGGATAGGAAACACGCTGAGGAAACCTGTTGATAGCATTACAAGGCAGTCTTTGTTCTGGAACCCCCAGGACAGGAGGGGCAGAGGTAGACCAAGAAACACATGGAGAAGAGAGCTGGAAACAGAGGTGAAAATGATGAGAACTTGGAGAGAACTTGAGATGATGGCACGTGACAGGAGGACTTGGCATGTGTTTGTTGAAAGCCTATGCTCCTTGGGAGCGGAGGGTAATGAATTAACGAATGAAAGTAGACGTCTGAGAGTGTACGAAGAAGAAGACCGGTCATAAATCGACATCATATAGTTTAATGAACCACCCTACACAATATCTCACAGTTGACAATTTGGATCATAACGCAACATTTCATTTTAATATGATATATACTTTTTTTCAGCGTGTAATCCAAAAACTTTGAACGCGTTTTTCTCAAAACAAACAGAAGTGGAGATGAAATAAAGCTGTACTAATGCGACGGTCATTGGAGGAACACTTTTCCCACACAAAGAAATTAACATGGGAATCACCAAATGGTCGGGACAGAAACCAGATAGACCACATTATGATTAACGGTACATGGAGACATGCATTACAAGATGTGAAGGTAAGAAGAGGTGCGGATGTGGGAAGTGATCACCATTTAGTAGTAGCAAAACTGAAAGTGAAACAAAGAACGGCTGGACCAACTGTAACTACACAGAAAAGGTTTGACATCAGCAAATTGAAGGACCCCCTTACCAGATTAGCTTTCGCGGCTGATATAAAGAAGCGATATCAATTTGCCAAAAGTCAGGAAAAGACATTGACTGGTGATATAGACCAGAAATTCAACACCATTTCAACAATATACGAGGTGTGTTCAAATGAAACCCGTCCCAGTGGCTTTATAACAAATATATGTAAGGTACATCAGCAGGAGTAGTAGAATTAAATACAGCAATTGTTATGAAGCAAGTACTCACAGGGGTTCTTTAGAAATAGTCACCATAGGCATTCAGACACGCATCCCACTGCTTGGGTAGACGGCGGATGCCGTCCGAGAAAAATGACTTTGGTTGCTTATTGAACCATTTGGTCACCGAGACCCTGACGTCTGCATCGGAGTCAAATCGTTGTCCCTTTAGAGATTTTTTTAAGGGTCCGAACAAATGAAAGTCACATAGTGACAGATCGGGGCTGTAGGCTGGGTGTGGCAGAACTTCCCACCTTTTCCTTGTTAACGCTTCCTGCACAATGTTCGCAACATGTGGACGAGCACTGTCGTGCAACAGAATCACACCACGCGAAAGCATGCCGGGTCGTTTATTCTTGATGGCTGTATGCATGTTGTCTAGTGTGTCTTTGTATCGGATGGCATTGATGTTCACGCCACGATCTTTAAAGTTTACCAATAGAAACCCTTCATGGTCAAAAAATGCGGTCAGCATAACCTTACCGGCGGAAATCTGTGACTTGAATTTTTTGGGTTTTGTTGATCCGGGATGTTTCCATTGCATGCTCGCTGATTTGCTGCACGGCTGATGCGTGATGCCATATGATGATGGATGGTATCCGCATGTCTGGTTTTGTGTAGTGTGCAGATGTGTTCAGTCAAACAATGTTCATACAAAAATAACAGGGCAATCCACATAGGACGTCAGTAAACTCACGACGTATAAAGTCAATGATTCTTGAAACAGCCGTTGACGTTTTTCTTCATTATTTATTGTGGACGCCACAGTGACAAAATGGTTACGCGAATATGTAGGCACATCAAACAGTCATTATCACAGCAACATTCAATACAGCAATAGACGGTAGACAGCATTACAATGATGAGTCAGATGCATGTTATATTTCATAGTGCTGTAAATGTAGTCAGGTGAAAAACTCCATCCTTTTCTATAACAGCCAGGAGATAACCAGATGTATGAGATCAGTTCACTCTCCTTAGTCTGACTTCAGCAAGACAGACACGTCTGCCGAAGTATAAATAATGTCCTCAAAAATATCCTCTAGATAATAAAGGTTTTCCAAACCTAGTTCATTTAACAAAGTAGCAAGTAATGGTCCTTGGAACATGCATCAACCGATGCAGTACAATACAGCGACATGTGAGCTGGGAAAACATCTCGTGACGACGACTTTCGAAGACAGGCTATGAATCGAAATCGCTCACGACCCAAAATCGATAGAGTTAATGAAAAGTCAATTTACCTTGCTTTCAGGAAATACACAGAAATATCACGCCTCCCGACATGTGCAAATACACTAGAGGTATTATCTCGAATAAACGAAATATCCATTAAGAGGACTACACATCCCTGACAGAACAAAAAATAGCGGAGATCCCCTCTTCAACGAGGCATCTCTTTCGCCATTCAAATCGCTCACTCCACTAGTGGTGGGCGGAAACCGATCGACCAAAAAACAAGACCAGTCATGCGCAGTCCAGCGCAAAATGACCACAGCTCAAAACTTAACTGCATTCAATACCAACGCGAGAAGACAAATGCTTACCGAGAAAAGTGACTATAAATTTCAAGCAGTTGTTGCCCTTGCGTTATAAAATAGATATTGTAATAAAACGATGTTGCGAGAATTTATCACGCAACATATCACCACCTCCTCCCGATAAAAAAAAAATGTGGAACATATTTTTTTTTTTTTAAATATCAAAGAGCATGCGATAAGCGGCTCAAAACGCACGAATTATGCGCTGATAATTAATTAAATTGCCTAACATGAGGCTAAATATAGAGTGTCTGGTGAGGATATACCTCAACAGAAAAATAAATATGTCTAAAAAAATATTCACATCGGGGAGGTGTCACCAACACACATCACGTTAGCATGTAAACACAATATACGTATGCAAGTTACCATAATCATCATTAAACAGCATACTCTAATATTGTCTTTAAAAATGGATGTACAAATCTGATAGGAAAATTTAAATAGTACATTCTTTGACATGTAATGACATAAGTACATAGTAATGTTAAACTACATGACGATCCAGGACATATGCTCTGGTATTCCGAGGGTAAGTACACAATCTAGACTCGTCATGCTTGATACTAGTAAGGTAAGTCCTCAGCTCAACAATGACATTCTGAGAAAGTACAAGCAATATAATGCTAATTAATAACTAATATGCTTCATAAGGTACAATACATTATTAATAATTGTGGCTGTTTAGTAAACTAACGGCCCTTATATTAACTACTCAGTCCTCCTCTATCATCTTAAAAAACGAACAGAAGAAGATGACAACAAAGCACGATAGTGTGTACATATAAAGTAAGTACAGATGTGCTAATCTATTGTAGAAATATAGGTGTGTTATGACTCTGTAATATATGGAAATATAGGACAGAAGTATTAGTTGGAGTCATGTGGGCATCTAGACAAAATGTCAGCCATCACATTATCCGCACCACGGATAGCTCGTACCGTGAAGTGAAAAGGTTGAAGAGCTATAGCATATCGAGTGGATCTCGAACTCTTCAAATTCTTAGTCTGAATAGCTGTAAGAGCTTTCTGATCAGTCTCTAGAATGAAATGTGCGCCCAGGAGGAATCTTTGTAGCTTTAGAATTGACCAAACCATCGCTAACAACTCACGGTCTAAAACCGAGTAGTTCCTCTCTGCCGCATTTAGTTTTCTAGAAATGTACATAACAGGATGCAGAGTATTTGCATATTCTTGCATCAGTGCTGCTCCAATCCCAGTGGATGAAGCATCACTCCGAAGAACAAAAGTCCTATCAAGAGTAGGTAATCTTAAGATGGGAGGAGAAGAAAATATATTCTTGATTTGGTCTAGTGAAGATTGGCATTCTTCAGACCAACGGACCAGATTAGGCGAACCTTTCTTCAACAATGTTGAGAGAGGTGCCATGATCGAAGATAAATTTGGAATATATCTCCCATAAAATTGAATTAAACCTAAGAGACTCCTAACTTGTTTCTTCGTTTTAGGAACAGAGATGTTCAGTATTTTGGAAGTATTGTGGTCTTCTGTCTTCAAGAGACCATGACCAACACGATGACCCAGGAAAGAGATTTCACCAAAACCAACAAAAGCTTTAGAAGGTTTTGCTGTCAAATTATTCTCACGTAGAGTGGACAGTAAGTCATATAACCCTAAATAGTGATCTTCCCAGGTATCACTGAAGAGACAGATGTCATCTAAGTATGCGATGACATCCGAACGATGTGACAGAATTCGACGCATCATGCGAACGAAAGTGGCAGGGGCGTTCATGAGACCAAAAGGCATAACATTCCATTGAAATAGACCCCTAGGTGTAGAAAAAGCAGTAAGAGGTTTGGCATGCTCTGCTAAAGGCACTTGCCAATAACCTTTAGACAAGTCAAGTTTAGTGAAGAATCTAGAATTAGAAAGTCTAATCAGTAGATCTTCTAACAAAGGCATCGGTTCAGCATCGAACTTTGTGACCTGATTCAATTTGCGATAATCAACGCAAATTCGTATGTTCTTATCCTTCTTCCGGACAATAACCATGGAAGAAGAATATGGTGAAGTCGATGGTTCAATTATATTTAATTGAATCATTTCATCCAATTCCTTTTCCACCTGCGACTGAAAGTGTATAGGAATAGGATACGGCCTAACCCTAATTGGATTATTGTCGGTAAGAATTATGTCATGTTCTATGACATCTGTGTGTCCAGGAATGTCAGTAAGAACATCCTGAAATGTTTGTAACATCGACGAGACTTGTCGATGTTCGTCACCAGAAAGATTAGGAGAAACAGAAACGTTTTTCCAAGATTCCGTAGAATGTAATGGAACCACTGGAAGGGGAAGATTAACATCAGAGAAGGTAGATTCCTCATCCTGTATGACAGACAGGGATGAATAATGACCGTGAGGTGCAGGAGCATCATCCGTTGCCTGGAAAATAGGCAGCAAATAGTCCGGACGTTCGTGAAATTCCGAAAGCATGTTTATGTGGAAAGTTTTATGCTTTCCATCAATATCGACCACATAGTCAACATCGGAAATCCGAGAGACTATTGCATACGGACCTTTCCATGCAATAAGAAGTCTATTTTCCCTACTGGGGAGTAGGACGAATGCTTTGTCACCTGGACAAAGTTGTCGTAGACATCTATTCTTGTTAGCAAACTGTCTTGCCTTCTCTTTAGCAATTTCTGATGAAGCAGTTGCTAGCTTACATGCCTCAATGATCTTTTGTCTAAGAGCAATGACATACTCATATGAGGATTGAGTTTCATCGCTAATATCATCGGCAGTGATGAGATCGTGTAATAAAGACATAGGGCCGCGTGAACGCGCGCCAAAGACAAGTTCGAAGGGAGAAAATCCTGTGTGTTCATTAGGGACTTCTCTATAGGCAAAGAGAGCCGCGGGTAAAACCCTGTCCCAATCTTGAGGATGATCTTCAGTTATCTTACCAAGCAAAGTCTTGAGCGTTCTATTCAGACGCTCAACTAACCCATTAGACATAGGATGGTAGATACTACTGAGAGATCGTTCAATATGTAAGGTAGACATTACCTGTGACATAGTGTCAGATATGAGTTGAGTGCCATGGTCTGACAATATTTCTCTGGGGAACCCCAAGCGAGAAAATATCAACCAAAGAGCATCTGCGATATCTGTAGTAGATATGCTCTTAAGAGGAATAGCCTCTGGCCAACGTGTGCACATATCGACACATGTAAGGATAAACTGATGTCCTCTGGCCGACTTGACCTTAAAAGGGCCAATAATATCTATGGCCATTTTCTGAAACGGCCGAATAGGAATGTCAGCAGCCTGGATAGGCGCAGCATGTCGTGGTCCTCTAGATTTGACCTCCTGACATACCTTGCATGATCGGCAGTAAATACGAATGTCCTTATTGACAAAAGGCCAAAAGAAAGCCGCAAGGACTCTCGACTTCGTACGGGAAAAACCCATATGTCCAGCACATTGCGAGTCATGAGCATGTTGTAATATTTGCACTCTCATGCTCTTGGGAACAAGAATTTGCGAATGTGCCGACGTAGTCGAATCTTGTACCATACGTACAAGTACGCCGTTTCTCATTGCAATCCAAGATTTTCTATTTGTATCCTGATTCGGATCACCTTTCTTCGCAAGAACGAAGAATTTTTTTAAAGAAGGATCTTCTTCTTGCAATTTTATGAAAGAGTCACGAGTAATCACTAAGTGACGATCTTGGCTATCAACTCCATTATCACTATTCAGTGAAGTTTCGGGTGTTTGTAGAGCTTGTGCTCTTGTAACTACTGCATTTGTAGATTGCATGTTATTATCTTCCCAAGCAGCAATCTGCTGTGGGGTACACTCCCTAACTCCGTGAATACGACCAATAATAAGGTCCGCAATAGGATTAGGTAAGAGACAAGCATGCACATCTCCAGTAAAGAAAGGAGTGGCAATGCGAATTACAGCAGTAGGATATTTTTCTAGAGTGCCGCCAAATGTGACACATTTAATAACCCTTCCTGTAGCACAAGATGGATCTACAAGCGATTGTCTAACACCAATTGTGGTGCATCCGGAATCGAAAAGTAGTGAGACCGGAGTATCATTAACAAGACCCTTATGTAGAATTAAAGAACCCCTCCCGTCATGCGCAACAGCAGCAGGAAGAGCGGGAAGTGGGTGACCACAACTCAAAGTAGTTATGGTACCCGGTTCGAATAAAGTACTGCATTGGGGGCATTTGTTTGCTCTCTCAAAGTCAAAAGCAGAACTAGTGACAGCGTCAAAGTTTTTACTATCAACAACATGATTACAGGCTCCCTCAGTTTCCTGTTGTACAGCATTAGCCTGCTGATATCTCTTTTTTTTGTGTTGAGATCTACCCCGACTATTATTACCTCTGAAGTTATCAGAGTTATTATTATCTCTGCAGTTATTATTGTCTCTATTGTAATTGTTATCCTGGTTCGAATTCCAGTTTCCACGATTACTATCATGTTCACATTGATGCGAACATCTATTTGTTTGGTTTTGAGGTCTTCGGCAGGAATAACCTCTATTACCATATCCTCTTTTGAAATGCCTATAATTATTAGGGTGATAGTAACGAGTACTATCAGGTTGTCTCCAATTCTTCGAAGAAGAATCACCATGAAATTGATTTCCATGATTTTGACAGAAATTACCGCTACTCTTTCTATCAAAATTTTGTTGGAATCTACGAGCAAAGTTTTGGCCATACGGAGCTGCCGAAGCAACTGGTAAACCTTCTTTCACCTTAGAGTTACCCACGGTTATGTGTGGGTGCGCAGTTACGTATTGGCAACAGAAATCTTCCATTTCTTTTATTGTTTTAGGTTTACGTTCATGAAGGAAAGCAAGGAAAGACTCATTGACAGACGACATGACTTTGTCTCTAAGTATTAAGTCCATAAGTCCTTCATAAGTTTTTTCCGTCTTAGATAGTTCAACCCATCGTGAGAAAGTAATGCGTATTCTTGCAATAAACTCGGAGAATTCAACTCCATTTTCAGGTAACATGTTTTTAAATTGTAGACGATAGCCGTCTTCGTTAAGCTGATATTTCTTTAACAGAGCGGCCCTGACAACCTCATAATTGTTCTTGTCAGGTTCATCCACCATATTTAATATACTTAGAGCTTTACCTGTCAGTATCCCTGATAACTGATAAACATATTTTGCTTTGTCTATGTTATGAGCTGTACATGCTTGTTCAAATCTGTCCAGATAGAACATTATGTCATCACTGGAAGGACTAAATATTGGTAACTTAATCTTAAAAGTATCATTATTAGCCTTACCAGAAGATGAACCCTTGTTTGAATCATTACCATTACTCATGCTCGTCAATTTCAATTTTTCCAACTCTAAAGCTAAGACCTTTTCTTCATGTTCCATTTTTGCTTTCTCTTTCCTCTCATCAGACTCTCTCTGTAATCTTCTTTCCTCAGCCTGAGCCTCTTTTTGAAGTCTTTCATTTTCAGCTTCTTTTTCAAGTCTTTTATTTTCAGCCTCTTTTTCAAGTCTTTTATTTTCAGCCTCTTTTTGAAGTCTTTCGGCTTCTAGCTGTAGCTGGAGTTTTCTCTCCTCAGCTTCTGATTCCCTTTTTTGTTTTTCCATTTCCATTTGGAATCTTTTTTCATCCACCTGCATCTGCAGTTTCTTTTGTTCAGCTTCCATATGCAGTTTCTTTTGTTCAGCTTCCATTGCTTTATCATATCGAGCAGTTGCAAATTCTTCTAACTTATCACCAGTCTTCCCAAGCAATTTACCCTGCTCAATAAAGTGCTCAAATGTAGACATGTTGTCTAACATATGAGTCCAAAACCTGAAATAATTAACTAATTTATTTCAAACCTAAGTGTAACAAGTCTTAATTAAGCACTTGTATATTCACATCACCTTATATTATCCCAGTCTCTGTGGGAAACAAGTCTCCAATCAAAGAACTTGTATATGAAATATCAGCACTCAATTCTTGATCATAAGTGCACTTCTCATTCAATAGTGCACGACACTATTCATCATTCATTTATCATCAGTGTAGTAGTAACAGTGCATTAGCATAGCCCATTAACTAATTACTATAACTGTAAACAATGACTATGTAAACACATGCAGAATGTAAACATTGAAAATGTAAACAATGCAAACAATGTAAACAATAACAATGTAAACAATAACAAAGATCAGCAACAATACAAAAACGTTCGCAGAAATCAACTAAAAATAAAGCAGAAATTAATGAAATATCACAAAAAATGTGACGATATCTGCGCTATAATTAAACAAAATACATGACACCACAGTGTATAAACAAAAATGTTGTATGAAACTAAACTGTAGTCAAGAGTAGGCTAACAAATACAAACAAATCAAAACAAAACTAAAGAATGCGAAATAATAACGAAAACAATATTACAACATGTCATCACAGCTAACATAAATAGCAACAGAAGTCGCTTAGCAAATTCCAGTCTTGGAAATTTGCAAACCCTACAGAAAACGCTCACAATAGACGACCTCTATGACGTGGCATAATCTAACGGAGACACCACCCAACCGAGAACCCGCTGAAATATAAACATATAAATATACAAATAACATATAGACATATAACATATAGAATTAGATGATACACAGAAGACTCAGCAGAAGTATAAGGGCACAGTTTACATACAAACAGGCCACTTAACTTATAGGCTTCCAATCGTAGAACAGCAGAAAAAACGGATGTCAATCAACGTCCTAAAGAGCGAAGCTCCAACGATGATGGCACATCTGAACTGCTTCCACTGCTAACACGATGGTACAAGAGCTTCTGAAATACTGTGTGTTGAGTTGTTTCGGCACTTGACCTTCTAATCCAAAAGTAAGTTGATGGAAATCGGTACTTGGCCTTCTTCAGAAAACAACCCGTTTCAACCGGCACTTGACCTTCACAAAAACGACAGCACTGGAACCTTGACAGCAGCAACTTGCTTGACTTGCGTAAAAGATAACAGCAGTCCGAGTTATCCGGCAACATGTAACAACGCCGGGTACTGTCAAATTCTTGTTTCCGTCAAAAAGTTGAAATTTTGACTTTTACCGGGCAACGCCGAGTACTTTGAAAATTTTGCAGATGTTGACTGTATTGAAGAATGTTAATTTCTTGAAGGATGCTGATGAATTCTTGTTGAAAATGAAGTGGGTAAGGGACCCCGTGTTTGCTGGTACCAGAATCAAACCAGCTTATGGCCACCAAATGATGCGTGATGCCATATGATGATGGATGGTATCCGCATGTCTGGTTTTGTGTAGTGTGCAGATGTGTTCAGTCAAACAATGTTCATACAAAAATAACAGGGCAATCCACATAGGACGTCAGTAAACTCACGACGTATAAAGTCAATGATTCTTGAAACAGCCGTTGACGTTTTTCTTCATTATTTATTGTGGACGCCACAGTGACAAAATGGTTACGCGAATATGTAGGCACATCAAACAGTCATTATCACAGCAACATTCAATACAGCAATAGACGGTAGACAGCATTACAATGATGAGTCAGATGCATGTTATATTTCATAGTGCTGTAAATGTAGTCAGGTGAAAAACTCCATCCTTTTCTATAACAGCCAGGAGATAACCAGATGTATGAGATCAGTTCACTCTCCTTAGTCTGACTTCAGCAAGACAGACACGTCTGCCGAAGTATAAATAATGTCCTCAAAAATATCCTCTAGATAATAAAGGTTTTCCAAACCTAGTTCATTTAACAAAGTAGCAAGTAATGGTCCTTGGAACATGCATCAACCGATGCAGTACAATACAGCGACATGTGAGCTGGGAAAACATCTCGTGACGACGACTTTCGAAGACAGGCTATGAATCGAAATCGCTCACGACCCAAAATCGATAGAGTTAATGAAAAGTCAATTTACCTTGCTTTCAGGAAATACACAGAAATATCACGCCTCCCGACATGTGCAAATACACTAGAGGTATTATCTCGAATAAACGAAATATCCATTAAGAGGACTACACATCCCTGACAGAACAAAAAATAGCGGAGATCCCCTCTTCAACGAGGCATCTCTTTCGCCATTCAAATCGCTCACTCCACTAGTGGTGGGCGGAAACCGATCGACCAAAAAACAAGACCAGTCATGCGCAGTCCAGCGCAAAATGACCACAGCTCAAAACTTAACTGCATTCAATACCAACGCGAGAAGACAAATGCTTACCGAGAAAAGTGACTATAAATTTCAAGCAGTTGTTGCCCTTGCGTTATAAAATAGATATTGTAATAAAACGATGTCGCGAGAATTTATCACGCAACAACGGCTCAAAGTGGTGGCACCACGACTCATCGCCTGCCACTATGCGCAACAGAAATGCATCACCCTCATCTTCGTAACGCAGCAGGTAGTTCAAACTCCACCCCATGCGTTCTTCCTTATGGTGATCGGTCAGCATCCGTGAGACCCATTGTGAACACACCTTTCGATTTTTCAGTTTCTTCCTAACCACCATTTGAACTGTCCCAAGAGACACAGCGAATTCCTCTGCTAGCGAACGTAAGCTCCGACGACGCTCCACCCGTATTGCTGCATCAATCTCGGCGATGGCTTCTTCTGTTGCAACAATATGCACCTGACCTGGCCGCGGAAGATCTTTCGTTAACTGACGTCCTTCTCGAAACATTCGTGCCCAGTATTTCACTGTAGTCTTAGACACACTTTTGTCACCATACACTGCTTTCATTCGGCGATGAATGTCGACTGGTCGACATCCTTCGGCTGTTAGGAACTGAATCACTGCTCGCTGATCGACCTTGGACGGATTCCTTATCACACCGGCCATTATTTTAACGGTCTGCAGCACAACCAATGAATACTAGGAGAATGAACACTTACACACTTGTACATTCGTATGTGCTTATTACGTCAGATGTGACGTCATCATGCTCCACCTACGAATGTCCACTTGGCGCAGCACGGTCGGGTTTCATTTGAACACGCCTCGTATAAGGAAAGCAGCAAATCATGCTTGGGATTCCAGGAAAGGAAGAAGCAAGACTGGATAACACCAGAAACATTAAACACCATAACGATGAGAAAGGAAATGAAAAGAAAGAAAACAGAAGCGAAGTCTCCCAGGTTAAAGCAACTATATAGCGAACAGTACAGTCTTACAGACAATAAGAAAAGAAAGGACATCACAATTTTGATGGGGGACCTAAATGCGAAAATAGGAACAGACAACACTGGCTTTGAAGAAATCATGGGAAAGCAGGGATTAGGTATGATGAACGAGAATGGGGAACTATTAGCAAACTTCTGTGCTTCAAATCAACTAGCTATAGGAGGAAGCATATTTCCACATAAAAGAATACATAAAGCAACATGGATATCACCAGACCACAGTACTCAGAATCAGATTGATCACATATACATAAGCAAGAAGTTTAGGTCATCATTGCATGATGTGAAAGTATGTAGAGAAGCAGATGTTGTATCAGAACACCATCTTCTGTTGGCTAAAACAAAATTAAAACTCAAGAAATTTATAACAGCAAATAGCTATAGACAACAGTATAATGTGGGATATCTAAGAAATCAGGAAATAAGAGAAAAATTTTCAATCACAGTATCCAACAAATACCAAGTACTCGAACAGCTGGAAGATGAAACAGATACGGAAGACCACTGGCAACAAGTAAAATATATATGGAACGAGACATGTGAAGAAGTACTGAGAAAAAGAGAACATCAGCACAAAGCATGGATAACAACAGAAACCATTAGTAAGATAGAAGACAGGAAAAACAAGAAAGCAGATTTAAACAGAAGCAAAACCAGAAGCTCCAAAGCCAAGGCTCATGAAGTGTATATAGAAGCAAACAAAGAAGTAAGAAGAAACATCAAAAGAGACAAGATAAAATATATTGATGATTTGGCAAGGGAAGCAGAGGAAGCATCAGCCAAAGGAAATATGAGGGACCTGTACAACAACACAAAGAAGCTAACAGGGAAATATAAGCAAGCAAATGGCCTCATAAAAGATAAGAATGGAAAATTGCTTAGTAATATACAAAAACAAATGAAGAGATGACAACATTTTGAGGAACTTCTCAATAGACCGTCTCCAACTAATCCCACAGACATCCAGCCAGCAGAAGAGGAGCTACAGATCAGCTGTGAACGACCAAGTAGAGAAGAAATAAAGAAAGCCATAAAGCTTCTGAAAGATGAAAAAGCTGCTGGTCCAGATTGCATTCCAGCAGAGGCCATCAACACAGATATTGATACCTCTACAGAGACATTATACATACTACTTGGCAAAGTCTGAGAGAGAGAGGAAATACCAGCAGAATGGAAGGAAGGTTATCTGGTCAAGTTGCCTAAGAAGGGAAACTTACAAGAGTGCACAAATTATAGAGTAATAATGTTGCTATCAGTGCCAGGAAAAGTATTAAACAGAATCATCCTGGAGAGATTAAAAGAGTCCATAGACAAGCAACTGATAGATGAACAAGCAGGTTTTCGACAAAATAGATCCTGTACAGACCAGATAGCCACATTGAGAATAATAGTTGAACAAAGTCTGGAATGGAATTCACCGCTATACATCGGATTCGTGGACTATGAAAAGGCATTTGACAGTGTAGACAGAGAATCGCTTTGGAAATTGATGAGACATTATGGAGTTCCCATGAAGATCATTAACTTAATAAAGAAGACCTATGAAGACATGACATGTAGAGTTCTTCATGAAGGTCAACTTACAGAACCGTTTAGGATTAGAACTCCCATCGAGGCCAGCTCCTTGACGTGGAGATGGGGCTCAAGTACAGCCATCAGCGGCTGAAAAACCAAGACTGGCCAGGCCCTCCTACACTCAAGCAAGACCACAGTCTGCCCTAGCAAGTCAAGGTGCTGAAGACGGAGGCAACCAGCCAAGAGGCGCACCACAGCAATCAGGATGCCACGCACATGCGCTATGGAAGTATGCCTATATCTGCAAAACGTTATGGCACTCGCCCTGTGACGGACACCCAGGCAGGCGCAGTGCCGGGCCCTCTGCCTCGGAAGGGCCCAACCCCTACTACTGGGGGTCCTTCTCAATTGCCCCGTGGAGCCAGGAGGCATGAGAATAGAGCTACTGGCCAAGCAAAGAAAAGACCATTTAAAATAATGCACTGGAATGCTGAAGGCGTCAATAGTAAAAAAGACGGCTACAGCAAAAAAATTAGAGCTCGAAAATATCTTGAATGAAGAGCAAGTAAATGTATGTTGCTTGCAAGAAACCCACCTCAACAAGGACATAGCCTTCGAAATCAGAGGCTACCAGTGCTACCGATCTGACCGAATAGACAGGCGAAAAGGTGGAATACTGACACTCGTGAGGAATAACATCAGTGTATGTCAGCTTGAAACATATATGGAGGGGGCGGAATACCAGATGCTTCATCTCAGGACAGAAAGTTCAGAATTCCACCTGCTCAACTACTACTGTCCGAGCGACCGCCCACTGGCACTAGATACAATTCCAGCAAAAGAAAGATTGATTGTATGCGGAGACTTTAACAGCCACTCACAGAGCTGGGGCTATGATCACATGGACAGGAGAGGTGAGGAGATTGAAAACTGGCAGGATGACAATGGGCTTATCCTGATTAACCAGCCAATCGACCCACCAACCTTCTACTCGAGATCATGGCACACCACCTCTACACCAGACCTGGCATTCCACTCACCCGGCCTGGAGTGGAACACCACACGCGTTGTAGGGAAACAACTTGGAGGCAGCGACCACCGGCCAGTCCTCCTAATTGTAGAAAATGAACTTGTCAAGGAGAGCAGCACTCTCTCTAGGTGGAACTACAAGAAGGCAGACTGGACAATGTACCAGCACCGTACTAGTATACTGGCTAGAGATCTGACTGTAGACAAAGACATCAATAAGCTAGTCGATGAATTCAGCAGATGCATATTACAGGCTGCTCGTGAAACAATACCTAGAGGGGCTCGTAAGCACTACAAACCATATTGGAATAGTGAACTAGAGCAGCTGCACAACGACGTGGAAACATCTCGAAAGCAGACAGAGACCAGTCCATGCCAAGAACACCACAATAACTACCAGCAAGCTAAGGCCAAATTTCAAAGGGCCAAGTTGCAGACCAGGCGAAGAAGCTGGAAGGAGAAAACAGAGTCCTTGAATTTCGAAAGAGATACGAGGAAACTGTGGAAGCTGGTAAAACAACTTAACGATGAAGGTACAGGGAGAAACTCAAGGATTGCTCTGTACAAAGATGGAAACATCCTCATGGGAAAACAGGCAGCTGATCACTTTGCAGACTCCTTTGCTAAAGACAACAACATCGAAGTTAGCCCAGAGAAGCAACAGGAGACTCGTGAGAAACAACAACATGCAGGACGAGATGGAACCATACATGAAGTTATGGAGGCACCAATCACATTCAGAGAACTGGAGCTTGCAATATCCAAATTGAAAATGAGAAAGTCGCCAGGAGTTGATGGAGTGTCCAATGAAATGATTAAGAACTTGGGAACCGCAGCAAAAACAAAGCTGCTGCAGATCTTCAATATCTGTTGGAACTCAGGCAGAGTTCCACAGACCTGGAGGGAAGCAATCATGATACCACTCCTAAAACCAGGAAAAGACAGTTCCACTGCCTCCAGCTACAGACCAATCAGCCTTACAAGCTGCCTCTGCAAAACAATGGAACGTATCATCAACCTCAGGCTACAGTGGTACCTTGAAAGTGAAAACCTTCTTGTACCACAGCAGGCGGGCTTTAGGCAGTGTTATTCCACCGAAGATCAGGCAACTTACCTTTCCCAAGAGATTGAGGATGCGTTCCAAGATAAGAAACTGGTACTAGCAGCATGGATAGATCTAAGGAAAGCATTTGACAAGGTTTGGAAAGAAGGGTTTCTGAAGATACTGAGAAATTGTAGAGTGAATGGTAAGATGTACAAATGGGTGAAAGAATACTTGCATAACAGAAGAGCCCGAGTACAACTAGATGGCCTCAAGAGTAAGAAAATTCTACTGCGTCATGGCGTCCCTCAGGGAGGGGTTCTGTCTCCCACACTTTTCCTAGTCTACATCAATGACCTGGTTGCTGAACTACCACATGGAATGAAAGTGGCAATGTACGCTGATAACCTGGTAATATGGTGCACAGAAGAGCATGCAACAGTGGCCACCAAACTGCTACAAAGAGCTATAGATGCCTTAACCTCATGGGCAAATAGATGGTGTGTCAGCATCAACACAGACAAGTGCAGCACTACGCTCTTCACCCTCTCTCCCAAACAAAAAGCTGGTGTCATCAAGATAAACGAAGAGCTCATGAGAGAAGATAAACAACCCACCTATCTCGGAGTTACATTCGATGATAGGCTGACATGGAAGCAGCACATCAACAAGGCAGCAACAAAGGCCAGGAGGAAGCTAGCCATCCTGAGAAAACTAAGTGGAACCACATGGGGAGCCAGCGGGAAAATACTTAGTAAAGTTTACCAGCAGGGCATACGACCACACCTGGAATATGGGTTAGCTCCGTGGTGTCCAGCATCAAACACCACATTACAAGAGCTAGATAAGGTGCAAAACCAGGCGCTTAGGGTCATCACGGGGGCAATGAAATCGACGCCTATAGAGAAGATGGAGAAAATGGGGAGGATACAAGCACTGAGAGAACGCAGAGACACGAAAGTGCTAACGCAGGCAGAAAAGTTCCTCTGTATGCCGAGCCATCCAATGAAGGACAGATTCCAAAACCTAGCAGTGGGGCGACTGAAAAGAAGCAGCTTTATCCACCAGGCAAAATGATTTCGTAGACAAACCTCAGACCTGTCTGAAGTTAACAGCCCCCTAAAGTCTGTGCCAGAACAAACCCCTTGGAGAGAGGAGCATGGACTACCAGTACACATCCACACAAAAGTGAAAGGAATATTCGACAGGGATGAACAGAACAGCGTGCAACGTAGGACAGACACTCTCAGTTTCCTGGATGATGAATACCCACAGGACCTCTGGGTCCGAGTATACACGGATGGGTCAGCACAGAATGCAGTAAAGAATGGAGGAGCAGGAGTGTACATAGAATACCCAAACAACACTAGGGATACGGTCAGAGTACCAACGGGGAAATTATGTAACAACTATGATGCAGAAGTCCAGGCAATCAAGGTGGCAACTGAGAAACTACTGAACACCAATCTCGGTCCACAGCCTGTAGTATTCCTGACAGATGCAAGATCAGCACTCCAAGCACTTCAGTCCAGAAAATTGCCAGGTATACAAGCCCCACTTTCTGAACTGTGCAACCAGCGCAGGGTCGCTATGCAGTGGATACCGTCTCATTGTGGAATACCAGGAAACGAGAGAGCAGACGGACTGGCTAAAGAAGGTGCTGCAGACGAGCAACCGGATGTACCAGTTACGTACCATCAGAAGAAACAGATGATCAAATCTATCAGAAAGCCACCAACATCAACGCAGGATGACTACCAAGCTATGAACAGATCAGAACAAATAGTCATTCTGCGCCTCAGAACAGGACACAACCGCCTCCGCAGCCACATGTATACAAAATTCAAGATTGGCAATTCAGCCATGTGTACATGTGGACAGGCACCCCAGACTGCGGAGCACGTACTTCAAGATTGCCCCGAATATGATATATTGAGGCAAACCCACTGGCCCAGAGAAACAACACTGGAAGCAAAACTATATGGACCTCTGTATGAACTACAAAAGACAGTGAAGTTTATACAAGAAACAACATTGCAGATATAGACAATATAGTTCAAGCAAAAGAAAGAAGAAGAAGAAGAAGGATTAGAACGGGAGTGAGACAGGGATGCCTCTTGTCTCCATTTCTTTTCTTACTAGCAATAGATTAGGTTATGAAAACATCGACATCACACAACAGAAACAGAATCCAGTGGAATCTGACTAAACAGCTTGATGATCTGGATTTTGCAGATGACTTGGCTCTTCTGTCCCATAACCATAATCAGATGCAATAGAAAATGAAAATTCTCGATGAGAGGTCACAACAAGTGGGCCTGAAAATACACAGGGAAAAGACAAAGATTATGAGAATAAATGCAAGAAATGATAACAAGGTTGAACTTGAAGAAACACCACTAAAAGATGTAGAATCTTACACATATCTTGGAAGTAATATAGACAAAGTTGGAGGGACAGACAGTGATATCAAAATAAGAATACAAAAAGCAAGAGGAGCTTTCATTGCATTGGGATACATATGGAGAACAAGAGAAATAAAGTCGAACACGAAAAAAAAGAATCTTCAACTCAAATGTCAAGTCAGACCTATTGTATGGCTCTGAGACTTGGAGAACAACAAAAACAACAACCAAAAAGCTACAGACTTTTATAAACGGGTGCTTGCGTAGAAAAGAAGGACTGAAATGGTATGACAAAGTCACAAATGTGGAATTGATGACAAGAACCAGACAAGTGCCAGTGGAACAAGAGTTGAGAAGAAGACGCTGGCGATGGATAGGACACACATTGAGGAAACCTGTTGATAGCATTACAAGGCAGTCCTTGTTCTGGAATCCACAAGGAAAGAGAGGCAGAGGTAGGCCAAAAAACACATGGAGAAAAGAACTGGAAACAGAGGTGAAAATGATGAGGAAAACATGGAAAGAACGTGAGCGGATGGCACAGGACAGGAAGACTTGGCATGTGTTTGTTGAAGGCCTATGCTCCTTGGGGAGCTAAAGGGTATTGATTGATTGATAGCCAGCTGGACAAGGAAGTTAAACGCTAAACCCGAGCCAACAAAAGGAATTTCCTAGACGATCTTGCAAGACAGGCAGAAGAGGAAGGACTGAGATATAAACACAGTATACAAAATAACTAAAGTCATTAGCGGAAAACGAGGTGCAAACAATATTACATTAATAAGAGATAAGCAAGGAAATCTCATGACGACAGCAGAGGGACAGGAAACAAGATGGGCAAAGCATTTCAGAGAAACTCTGAACAAGGAACCACCAGAGACATGTGACGTACAATGGAAATAAAGCCTACTATATCCTACAGCCTTCCGTGACCAAACCGTAGTTCTAGGATTCGTTCGCAAAGTCAAACATTTGACAGACTGCATTACTTATACTTTTAGCCACGCCTCTTTTTCTTGAGTTGTAAACAAACGAGCTTGTTTACCAACCTTCGCAACCTGTCATTCCTAGCAAGGAGCGAACCACGTTAGTTTACGCAAGTTTCTTACGCGAGCTGAGCTGTCAGTATTACGATGACGAACAAATCGCACGTGGGAACAGTTAATGACCTTTTGAAGATTCTCTCAATAAGGGAGCTAATCCTTTGATGTATACACCAATGGGGGAGATAAATTCTTTGATCTCAGAAGCAAACAGAAATCTCGGGGAAAAGCCCGCTACACGGACTAAGCTTTGTTGTCGTTAGCAGCGGCCGACAGAAGCGACCGTTAAACCCTTGATCGGGGGAAACGTAGTTTCAGATTTCTCTGCTGGGAAGCAGAGTGTGAGAATTCACATCTTCTAGAGATCATTACAACATGATCCTATATAAACTCCGTCTTTCTCAAATCTTTATCAGTCATCGCTCAGAAATTTCGGATAATCTAAGCACGTTATTCTAGAACCACTGTAGCAGTTGTGTTAATAGATTAGTGGAGATCTTATTCTGATTTTTCTGGTAATATAAATTTGTGTTTAAGCGTGTTAATGTGATACGTTACCATTATAATTCAATGTGATTTTAACGTTAAAAACTAGTGAAATAAACAACGCGTAGCTATTTTATTCCAGATAGTTCAGTTTTAATGATAATTTAACCACCCGCTCTATACCACAAGAAGATACGGCTTAGTGACTGACAATCTTTTTAAGTGCGACTATAGTGACAGATACGATTTACGTTTATTGCATTTTGTGAAATCGTAGTAAGTGAATGTTAGTTATACCAGACGCCGAAAATCTAATAGTTATTAACAACATGCGATATTTGTTAAGTACGCGTAGGAATAATTAAATCATAATAGACATTGTGCGCTGATCGCTGACGGAGCGGGCGGGGGAAAGGCTGCATGCCTTAACCAAACCTGTGCTCGATAAGCGACGCGCGACACCGGGTACCTTTTAACGTTAACCGGGACTGAAGGAGAGGATGGGAGATCGTCTCGTCCCCTTCCATGTATATAGGTACATAGAAAAGTAGCATGTTTTTCATAAATGTTGATCTATTTCTAGCAGATTAGATGCGATCAAACGACTACCAGCGGTTTTCTACTTTGGTTCTACTTTTTGGGCTATTGTGGTCCTTTTCTTCATCTACTGAGTGATTAATGCTGTCTTCTACGTGGCACAAGTGTCCCCAAGTTCAGCTGTGAACAGGACCGGCCAAAGAGGCAAAAATTAACATTTTAAAGTAAAGTAAACTGGACTCAAAACTACCCAGATATTTATTCCATTTTATCAGCCCAGTGTGGCGTAACCAAAGGTAACAGTATCATCTAATGGTTGACAGTTGTATTCTCGGATTTATCCAGCACGTTACACTGTTTCAAAATTGACACTCACACCAGAGTCAGTCGATATGATCTATCAGATCTTATAACTAGGGTAACAGTTTTTTTTTAACAGAGTTTTTTTTTTTTAGCAACCGGAGGTTATTCTTCTACATTAACTATCCAAGGTGACTTTAGTCCACCCGTTATAACTGGTAATCAACCACTAGAAACATTTACTACTGTTTACAGTGAACACAGATCGCGGAGTTATTCTTCTACATTAACTATCCAAGGTGACTTTAGTCCACCCGATAATCAACCACCAAATTTAGCGTCTCCCTCATAGAAATCTTTTAGAGAGGAAGGACTGGGGCCAAATTTGGAAGATAGATAAACACTGGAAGTTATATGCAGTATACTCGCAGTACCACGGGATATATCGCCCAGATTTAGGTAAGCGTGAATGAGTGGCCATTGAATGTCAAACAGAAAGAGTGAATAGTTTTCTTAGTTACATAACCTATACCATCACTTGGGGGAGGGGGGGGGGGGTTGCTTAACTAGTGTGTACTTACGAAGTAACATTTAGTAGAAACTTTGTTCTTGTGTTTTTTTTGTTGTTGCTCCTCACAGTCTTTGCTATGACCTAGTGCTAACCTTTAACCTTTGGGGTTATTAACTTGGTGGGTTCTTATCTTCTCAAGGAGAGGAGGGCATAGGTATTCTGTATTCTTCTATGCATGTAATTCTGATGTATTTGATTTTTTTTTCTCTTTAGATATTTGATGTTGTAAAGTTTAGGGATAATAAACAACAAAAGAACTTACCTTTGTGTGTTGGTCAGACCCATACCCAATTTTACCATAGTTTTTCACGTTTGTGTGTGTGTTGTTGTCACATAATTGTGTGAGTACTGTGAGCGTGTTTAATTTAACTTATATTTCTCAATATAAGGGGGTGCAAGATTGTCTGATACTAAAGTATAGTCGTACAGATAGGCTGGACTAGAGAAACTACTCAGTCCAGAGACAGATCTTTTCCTTAAACTATCCACTACTGAAAAATCTATTTCTTACAACTGTACTTCTCACGTATCATCACCATCTCCTATACTCAGGCGGGACCTTACATAACTTTAAAACCTATCTAAACGCGACAGAATGGTTGCTCGTCCACGGGATGTGATCTAAATCTGCAACACGCACCACACAATGGTTGCTCGTCCACGGGATTTGATCTAAGTCTGAGTCTAGATAAGTGACTAACGTCTGATATTGTATCTTAGTCAAACTCTAGATAGAGTGTGTGGCGTTTTGTGTTGTGAGTTAAGAAAAGTAAAATAATTATCCCCTAGAAAACGTTCTGATTACTGGGTTCTGACCACACAAATTAGAAATTTGTTTCTTTCCACAGCATCTTAGAATTTACATACAGTTTGATTTTGATGGTGATCTTTGTTGGAGATATGTTATACAATAATTTTGTACAAGAAAACCGCTGGTACGCGTGATTCTTTATCAATCACACATTTTTTTGGAGCAGTGGAGTGTGAACTTAACAAAGGAAGAGCATTCTGGCTATCGCCAAGTTAATAGCCTCCCCTAACTCCAAAACTGACTTCAGGTGTGGACGAGTGTGGTGGATTTATAATAAGGAAAAAAAATTTTCTCCTTAAATTTTTATTAAAATTTTTTTTCCCCCAGTAGTTATAGTAGTTTTTTCAGTTTTTAGTCTGTCTACCATCTTTATGGTTTAAGTCGTCTGTGTTAGGAGCCTTTTTGCCAGTTAACAGCAGCGATAGATTAGATAACTGATAACAGGGAGGAGGTAACACAGTAAAATCTTATGATAATTTTTGTTTTGTTTTGTATTTCTTTTAATTTGTTAGGGATACTGTATCCTTTTCCTCTTTCTTTCTCGGGTAAGTCGCAGTCAGTTATTTGCCATGGCTGAGCGTGCAAAACTTAGAGCAATGCTAAGAGAGGAAGCGAGAGAAGTAGGATTACAAGGTGAAGAAGTGCTAGATTTTGTGAACGAAGAACTCGAAGGAAGCAGAAGCTAGGGAGATAGACAAAGCAAGAGAAGAGCGTCAATTGGAAAGTAAGAGAATTGAGGCGGAAATGGAACCTCGCAGGGCGAACGAACAAGAGAAGGAGAGACAACAGGAGGAACGAGTGAGACAACATGAGGAAAGAGAGAAGGAGAGACAACATGAGGAAAGAGAGAATGAGCAACGACGTCAGCACGAATTGGTGCTTAAGACTCTAGAGGTCCAAAGTCGCGATGCAACGTCTAACTCCAACAACGGAGAACCTTCCTCACCTCAGTCACTCTCAACGGATCATTCAAGTACTCATTCTCCTCAACTAGCAGCTTTTTCTTTTGCCCTTGAATCCTTCCCAAGCCCCAATGAGAAAATTGACACTTAACTAGGAAAATTTGAGAGAATGGCAACACTGTATGGTTTAGAAAGTTCGCGATGGTGTTAGAAGCTTTCCCAGGCTTTGAAATGTAATGCATATGATGTGTATGTTAAACTGGGAAGCAGGAATCAAGACAATTACGACATGTTGAAGAAAGCTTTACTTGAGCGCTTCGAAATGAACTCTCACAAATTTTTGCAATTGTTCCGGAACAGCAGGAAGGATTATAGGTACCACAAACCGCCCGCTTTTTTGGTTGAAAACGCACGAAAGTTGAGAAAACTGAGGAAAATTTGTCAAGTTTAAGTCGTCACTGTCCCTTTGCTATTAAGCGGATTGTAATAAAATTTATATCACGATACTCATTATCCTCTTCTCTTTTGAAATGTATTAATTTCCGAATAATAAAAGTTATTGAAGTATTTTTTTACTAATAAAAACTAACAGAAACGTTACGCGTATTTTGCCCGGGCGCGCGGCCAACTCTCGGCGTTTTTGCCTCACCCCGCTTCATTCAAACGGGTTTCGCTTGACCAGCAGACGTCTGATTTGCATACTGTTTTCACCATTATGATAGGAAGATGCATATCTTTAATTTCGTATATTGCAAGCTGTAGAAAACAAAGTGGAAGACGTCGATTTCTCAAAGTGAAGTTGAAATTTTACAAGATTTGACATTTTAAATGTTGTTATAATTGTTTGCAATGTATGAGAAGATTTGGGAGCCATTTTCCTTTATTCGTGTGAAATTTTAAAGACTTCTGATATTTGCTGGTGGAGCTATTTGACTTTGAGTAAGTTCTGTATCGCTCAAGTTAGGCCTAGAATTTTAGCGAAGGATAAGGAGCGAGGCTGTTCCATTGGCCGTGATAACTCCCTATTGCGATCAAGATCGAGACGCCACTTATATTGGCTCATGTTCAAACATCATCACATCTTCTGATTTGAGATTGACTATACGTAAGTATATCACTTATTAACAATGTTTTGAACTTTAAATTTAAATTTTACAATAGTTTTAATATTATTTAGCAATTTAACACGATCGCACAGTTTTTGTGTAACAACGTGGATTGAATTGTTATCACCACTTCAGACATTCGCACATCAATCTAATTTTTTCAAGAGCTTGAAAAGCTAAGAAAGTTACCAATTTGAATAAAAAAATGCATGTTTTGATTAATTGGTAATTAAATGAAGGTTTCTTTTGCAACATAATAGGGTGAATTATGATTTCTAAAGCGAATGATATCGCAAGGCCGAATGCCAATGGCCGACATATTGAGTCAAGGCTAGGAAACCGGAAAATTTTACCATAACTAAAGACGAAAGTAGCTGACGGTATACTGAAATATCCGGACTAGCAGGCACTAGTTGGTAGTCTTACCTCGAACATAAATATATATAAACAGCTTTCATGAAATGCACTTTAAATACTTCAGACTCACGTATTCATGTTAATTAATATACATCTTAATTTAAGCTGGCTGTGCACTTTTAAAGTTTTAAGGTTCGTCCTGATTTTCAATGCACTACATGTACAATATACTAATAGTACATGTAATGCTCTATACATGTAAAGAAAATTCACTTCTGGAATTTTACTGTTGCATATGACTCATACTACGATGGTATATAAAAAAACGTTTTTTAATGCTATTAACCAGTTGTTTTATCAAAAAATA
This sequence comes from Oreohelix idahoensis, assembly GCA_024509875.1. Lineage (NCBI taxonomy): Eukaryota > Metazoa > Mollusca > Gastropoda > Stylommatophora > Oreohelicidae > Oreohelix > Oreohelix idahoensis. The sequence goes on from JAMPIV010010622.1 coordinate 750,455, forward strand.
GCGTTTAGATGTTGTTAATTATTGTTTAGATGTTAATTATTGCCTACAAATGATTTTAAAAATGAGATATGGACAGTATTTTCAAAAAAACATTTTTCTTAATTTTCACATTCTTTTTCTTCCCCTGCGACAAATTGGCCTCTGGACATATTTTAAAAAATTATACAAGAACAAACTGATGTTCAAATCCTCTGAAAACAATTGGGTTGTATTTGTGTAGTATGCAGATTAATATGTGCATATTTAAAGCTTGTACCTTTTATATTTTTTGAAATATGATGATGTGAATATTGATGTTCATGCAAAATACTACATTTTTCGGTAATGATTTGCAATTTTTGGTCTCAAATATATTGATAATTATTCATGATGTAGCCCTACAGTTTTCTTTATGTAATCAGTGTATAGCAGACTGTATGCTGTTTGTCAGAGAAGGTTCCAAGATAATATTTAAGAAAACGGGAGTATTCTGAAGTTGGTGTGATGTAACTTTTTCAACTTTGCGAAAGTCCCTACACTTTTAAAAATGCCGTAACTTTTTTATTTTTTGTCCGATTTTAAAATATAAAGTACAAAATTTCATGGTTTTCCAAGAGCTTTCAAACTGCATTCAAACGAAAACCGCAATTTCTTGCCGCTGTAAAGTGGTAAGTTTTAGCCGAGCTTATTCATGGCAGCCAAGCCAGAAAGGACACGACAAAGGGAAGACCCCTGCGCAAGGGACATCTGATCAGGGCAAGCACACCGGGACAAATCGGATCGGTTGCTTACAAACAGACTCGCAAAGGAGGAGAAATGTCAGTGATTCTCAGCCTGAGGGTGAGAGGCCTTCAACGCGAGGAACTGTTTTATTGAACGGGACTTCAACCTATTGTCTGTTTGATACAGGTTTGAGTTTTGATTGTATTGTCGCAAGGCATTTGGTCAAACCTGGTCAAGAGACAGAAGAAACCGTCACATTATGTGGAGTTTTTAAAGGAGATGCACCCATAACGTTTCCCATCGCACTGGTGGAAATACACTCGGATTTCGTCCGAGGTGTTATTAAAGCGGCTATAATGGATGATCCGATCTACCCAGTCATACTTGGTTGTAGATATGTGTTTATAGGGAGACCGAAAGAGCCGATTGTGGCAGCAGTAACCACAAGAGGGAAAACCCAAAAGGAACGGGAGCCTGCACCTAACATGTTACCTATGGAACTAAAAGAGGCGCAACAAAATGACCCTACCTTGGAGCCCTGCTTTAGAAAACTGCACATGGCCAAGGACCCCAGACACAACGGAGACGTACGAGGGGCGTTCAGAAAGTAATACACCACATGGTTTTTCTCAGCTAATAATGAAGATAGAAGCATGAAATTTTGCACACTTCAAATATGGCATGTGCCAATTGTGTGCACCAAATTGCACTGCAACCGGCTAAATAATACGGCTGCCCTAAACCATTGAAATGGAGCGTGTTAGCAACTTGAGTTATAAGCAGCGAATTGTGATAGAATTTCTCGTTGCAGAGAAGGAAACTGTTGTGAACATTCACAAGCGTCTATGTGATGTGTATGGAAATTTTGCAGTCGACAGGAGTACAGTCAGTCGCTGGGTTCAGAGAATCAAAGAATCAGGAAGTGGAGATACGGAGCTGCTTGATCGGCCGCGCTGTGGACGTCCTGCCACAGCCACCAACGCAGAAATGTTGAAATGCGCTGAGGGCATTATTCTTACTGATAGGCGAATCACTACTCAACAATTGGCCTTACAGCTGTGAGTCAGCATTGGTAGTGCAAATGCAGTTATAAAAACTCTCGGATTTTCTAAGGTTTGCGCAAGATGGGTTCCTCGAAGTCTCACAAATGACCACCGATTGCAAAGGAAAGCAATTTCTTCTGAATTGTTGGAGCGTTTCAATGCTGATGGAGAGAACTTTTTGGCTAAGATCGTTACAGGTGACGAAACCTGGGCACATCAGTTTGAACCTGAGACAAAAAGACAGTCAATGGAGTGGCATCATCCGCAATCACCACGAAGAAAGAAATTCAAGACAATTCCTTAAGCTGGAAAGGTCATGATCACTGTCTTTTGGGACATTGAAGGTGTGATTCTTGTGGACGTTATGCCAAGTGGAGAGACAATCAATTCGCAAGCTTACATTAAGACATTGAAAAAAACCAATCAACGTTTTCGCAGAGTTCGGCCGCACAAGAATCCAACAGACCTGCTTCTCCTTCACGACAATGCGCGACCTCACACAAGTCTGGCAACACGGGAAGCAATCACAAAATTGGGTTAGGCTGTACTACCCCATCCACCCTATAGTCCCGATTTGGCACCCTCTGATTTTCATCTATTTGGTCCACTTAAAGATGCACTCCGTGGGACAAGGTTTGAAGATGATGAAGGAGTGTTTCATGCAGCGAAGAAATGGCTACATGATCAAGACAAAATCTGGTACGGGCTAGGAATACATGCACTTGTTTCGCGCTGGCATTAAGCCGTACAAGTTGATGGGGATTATGTTGAATAATACCGATGTTTACATGACATATCCATGTATATTGTTTATAAATTTCATGCTTTTTGGATAAACAGCTCCTGAGAAAAACGATGTGGTGCATTACTTTCTGAACGCCCCTCGTATTTTCTAAGGATGGAGTGCTGTATTGAAGAACGGGCGACCCTGAACAGGGACATAACCAGCTCCTAGTACCGACGCAGTACAGACACCAAATCTTAGAAATGGGGCACTCTCTTCCCTTTTGTGGACATATGGGACAAAACGCCACTATTCAGTGAAAATCTACTCACTATTGGTGGCCAGGAATGAACACTGAAATTATCAGATATGTGAAATCCTGCGCCCAGTGCCAACGTGTGGCACCCAAGCATTGGACACCCGCAGTTCCTATGGGAGAAATGCCAATAGTGGGGACACCATTTGAACGGGTTGTAGTCGACATTTTAGGACCCGTAGAAAGGACTAAAAGAAGGAACAGGTTTATCCTGACCTTAGTCGACACATGCACTTTGTGGGCCGAAGCTATACCGCTAACATGCACGGATTCCAAGCATATCGCAGAAGCCATAGTACAGATTATTACACGGTTGGGATTCCCTTAACAAGTTTTGACGGATAACGGATCCCAATACCGTAGCCTGTTAATGGAGGAGATCTTTAAGATCTTGAGGGACCAGCACATCTATATAAGCCCCTACAATCCGGCCGGAAGTGGGTTAGTAGATCGTTCAACGGAAGCCTCACCATGATGTTACGTAAGCTGGGACAATAGAAACCGGAAGATTGGGATCTTTTTTTTTATCCGCAGCCTTATTCGCCTACAGGGAAGTCCCCCAGGCCTCTATAGGTTTACCACCAGCTACACTTTTATTCAGCAGACCTATTAAGGGCCCCCTAGAAGCCTTACTACGGTCACTGACAGACCAGAAGGCTGATGAGACAGTCGTCTCAGCATTTAAGTATGAATCGGAACTTAAGGAACGGTTACAACTAGAATGGGATCTAGCAACAACCAACCTTAAGCGAGCACGCATGAAGCACGCTAAACGATACAACAAAGCAGCAAAAGAGAGAGAGAGAGAATTGCAACCAGGAGAGAAGGTTTTGTTGCTACTGCCTACCGGAAACAACAAACTACGTATCGGATGGCAAGGGCCGTTTACCGTCCTTAAAAAGATCTCGAGAACGAACTAAAAGATCTCTATTAAAGGAAAGGAAAAAGTCTACCATATAAATCTTTTAAAGAAATATTTGTAAAGACCGGTGCCTTCCCCCGAACATCTCCTGACGGTAGCTATAGCAACCGAAGATGAGGAAGATGACGATAGTTGCATGGAATACCCACTGCAACAAACTGAATCTTACAAAGATGTTAAATTCGGCGACACTCTCTCAGAAGCACAACAGACAGAAACTAAAGCGTTATTGAAACAGTACTCGGCAGTCTTAACGGACATACCTGGTCGAACGCATCTCGCAGAGTTCGATATGAAGCTGACAAACGAGACACCTGTGCGAACCAGAGTTTACCCGACCCCGTATGCGAAAGCAGACACGTTACGTGGAGAGATAGACAAGCTACGTCAAGCTGGGATTATTAGCGAGTCTACATCGCCCTATAGCTCGAGCGTCGTACTCTTGCAGAAACCTAATAAGGAAGTTCGGCTGTGTATTGACTACCGGTTACTTAACACAGTAACGGAATTCCAGCCTGAACCACTGCAGAACGCATCTGAACTGTTCACAAAACGTGCTAACATTTTCTCCAAAATTGACCTGAGTAAAGGCTATTACCAAATATCAGTCAAGGAGGAAATTAAACCGTTATTAGCCTTTAGCACAAATGAAGGACATTATACTTTCAATGTTATGTCTTTCGGTTTGCACAGCGCACCAGGAGTCTTCACCAGAATGATGAAAGAGCTTTTAGAACCATTGCAAAGTCCAAACATACACCATTTCATAGACGACATACTTATTGCAACGGATAACTACAAAGAACATATTGCTACGGTCGCTATGCTCCAGGGAGACTGAAGGAAGCTGGCCTCACCGCCCGACCTAGCAAATGTTTAATCAGCATTGAAAGACACGCGTTCGTTCCTGCCACTGTGCGCGTATTACTAAAAGTTTATTAAAAATTGCAATGGTCTTACGGCGCCTCTCACTGACCTCACAAGGAAGGGAAAAGCCGATAAGGTTTTTTGGACCGCAGAGAGTGAACGCGTGTTACTCGATAAGGTGATTCCTAGCGAGGTAGTATTACTAGATAGGTATAATTACATTATTATTGTTGATAATGAAGATCCCTGTTACTAATGCGTCTTGTTACTAATGAGGATTAGTGCTACTACATACCACTGCTACACACGAGATACTGTTATTGATACAACCTGTTTGTTGATATATATTTCGCCACACAGGCTATTTATGGTCATGCGTTACTACCGTCACGCCTACTGTTCTCCTACCGTGTTAAATGTTGCAGTGAGTGTGCGTGGGTACATTCACACACTACAGGTACGCACGTACGAGTCGTAGAACTACAGGTGACCTTTTACAATGGTTTATTGTCACAATACGTTAATATGAAATACACATAGTCAAACATAGCTCACAACAAGAAAATACTCCCCTACTCAGAATCATCCAGATACTCCTCTCCTTGGCGTTACAATAATCAATACTGAATCCTCTCAGCAAACGGTTGGCATCACCGTGCTAATATAATAAATATGCCTCATCAAAGATGCTCTCAACATCATATAAATAGTTAATGGATCCCTTCAGCAACGGTCGGCATCACCGTGCTTATATAATAATAATGCCTCATCAAAGATGCTCTCAACATCATCTAAATAGTTAATGGATCCCTTCAGCAACGGTCGGCATCACCGTGCTTATATAATAATAATGCTTCATCAAAGATGCGCTCAACATCATCTAAATAGTTAATGCATCCCTTCAGCAACGGCCGACATCACCGTGCTTATATAATAATATGCCTCATCAAACTCCCAAACATTGGCGCTCTAATATAAATATGGATCCTCATAGCAAACGGTCGGCATCACCGTGCTTATATAATCAATATGCCTCATCAAACTCCCAAACATTGGCGCTCTAATATAAACATGGATTCTCATAGCAAACGGTCGGCATCACCGTGCTAATATAATATGATGAATACTACCAGCAATTTCTCGCAAGACTGCACTCCCTGGCAGTTTGCAGTAATCTCGCCTTCACTCATCTCAGCGCGATATATGACAATATAAGTCATGGATCCTTACTTCTCAAAATACTCACAAAAACACAATTCTTCAATAATCTCAGGAATTACTGGCCTACACAAATAATGGCCTCTTATCTTTTGCACTGCGCAGGCTTACCATCGAAAACACACACTGTGGGGCCGACCTCTCCAGTCGATGCCCAAAAACAGACTGCAATTAGTTCACACACTAGTCCCGCCAAAAAAATAGACATGAGACTCGGCTGTTTAAAAAACACAACTCAGTCTCAATACTTGCATGGGCTAGCCACACGAGCTAACTCATAGCTCAAGACAGTTCAGAGAAAACAGATCTCCGCAATTTGAACTGACCAGTGTTCGCCACGCTTACCGACTTGGAAACTTCTCGAACATACGAGGGAATTCCCCTATCACAATTTTAACTTAACATCAGCTTAATCAAGCAACGTAACCCGCAATCGAATCTGTTCGCTTAACATTTTCAAGATCACTTCCCCTTTATCAGCTTTAATATATGTAGTGGATTTTGATGGTATTGTATGGTTGATGTTACCTAGTGTGATGTATGAGGTCAGCTGTGAAGGCTCCTGAGATAAATGTAGATGTGAATTACAGAAGGCCCTTCTTACTACCACTTACGACCTCACACATATCTTTTTTACTAATGAATGTGGCTACGTTAAAAGTCTAGGGTACTGATATGGAATGTGTTGTGGTAGATTACACACACACACACACAGATATTTAATAAGTCTAATAATATTAATAAACTTTATAACACACTGAACTAACTCAGGCTGTTTTAGTTTTAAAATTTAAATCTTTTGATAAATTTATTTGTTCTGAACCAAATGTTTAGTTGGTCAGAACATAAGAAATATTATGGAGTTATAAATGGAATGCATAATCATATGACATAATAAAATGGAAAATGTGTACCTAATTATTTCAAATGACTGGTTAATAATAATTATATTAAGATAGTCCCAGGAGAACTTATTACTAAATATGCTGTTGGGGTGGTGTCATCACTCCCAGTCTATGACTGCCAAACATTGTCCATTGTCTTAGGCTTTAATTATACATAGTTTAATTTCCCCCAATGGTATGTCTTTATTTGATGGTGAATTAGAGATAATTTTGTTGAAAATTTCGTTGGTGAAAGTCCAGCAGGCCAGATATTACTTATCTCGCCTGCGTCGATCTTGTACAAGAGTCTTGTGGCCCCACCTCTCCGTGCTGGGGGCAATATACGGCTGCTCTGACACAATCTTAGACTGCACTGGTCCACACTTGTGTATATTACTACAGCATTTGGCACCGCTTTGGTGCCAAACAGAAACTCACAATTCTGAAACAAAAGTATTGGTCATGTGTCAGAACTCTACCTCCTGAGCCACTTCTGCACACAACACTACACAACAACACCACACAGACTGGGTCAGATCTCTCTGACCACACAGCACATCTTACCCAGTTGGTTTCACATAGTACTAGTTCCCCAAGACTACATTGCATCTGAGATATGTTCAATAGCTTCCTGCTATTGAATAAGATAGGTGGTATGTTCCACTGATCTCAACACTAGATCTTTTTTCATAGTTTTATTTAGGCGTGCCTATATATTTTCTTTGTACGTATGTCTCTAGACCCTGAACTTGGGCTGGGGATCTAGAGCGAACACTTACTTGTCGTAATCATTTTTATGTTATGGCAGTATCAATCACTCGAATTATTAAAATATACCAAATAAATATTGTTCATTCTTACCAGAATTCAGAATTGAGAACAGAGTTAAATTTGCTAGCAAAACTCAGCTGAGCTGCTGGCTGTATGATGGCGTCCCACTATATATTTTTATTCTTCTGGAATCAGCACCACTTATTAATTTAAACTGCGTCTCTGAACAGACTTATGTCAAATGGCAAAATTTCGCCTCTCTGTCCCGCTACTATAAAATGCGTTGACCAATCGCCGACTTCCCCCCTAATTTTCGAATCTACAACCAAAAGTAACTTCAGTCAAATCTCAGACAAGTATGTATTACGGTCTGTTAGTCCGTCTGTCTCTACTTGTTTTTTTCATAAAAAACACGCTTGGTTCTACATGCATTTCCTACACGAATCTGCCTCCTAAGTTATTTTTAGCTACAATGCTCCACCTTTTTCCCTCTCCTTAATTACAGCTCGATTTTTACGTTTGCATGCTCAAGGCCAAAATTTTGGAAACTTTTAGTGACATTGGTTAACAGTGCAGTCGCTTGTCTGATATGAACAATACAGTCTTTTGTCAATATCTTCCTTATTATCTATCCGTCTGTATAATTGAAAGCATATTATTTCTCTGCTCAAGATGGGCTATCAAACTAGCTAGGTTTTTTTTTTTCATAACTCTATTATTAAGAAAAAACATATTTTTTCTCAAGTTTAGTTTTTTGAAATTTGTTCGAGAACCTTCTCTCATGTGTTTTGCCGCGGCATTCAAATAAAAGACCAAGTATCGAAAAACGTCCAAGAAATGACTGTCTCGAATAAGAGCTAAGGTCCTTTTCTTGTCCATTTCCTTACTTATGTCAACTAGTGACGTGAATTTTTTCCTTTTACCCCCAATTGCGTCTTTTTGCCATTCGAACTTCAAACACGTGTTCAGTCATATTTTTCCTTTTGGTGTCCTCCGTTTCATTCCCGTCTACAAAGGGTAAACGTTTCGTCTGCACTTCTAACTCGTTAGTTTTAAATGGCGGTGGGAAAGGCTGGCATGGGCGAGCATGTCTCCTAGTTTCTTACGCATTATTTTTAACCCTACATTTCATCGTTAATTTTGGAGATATTTTAACGTTGTATCATGATGACATCATCACAGTCTTATCAACGCGCTTATGTCACTCTGAAGGAACAACTGTCCAAATACCCCATTTTAAGGTTACCTGACCTTAACAAACCTTTTGTTTTGCGGGTAGATGCCAGCGGACAGGGAATTGGTTCCACATTACTTCAGGCAGATGACAAGAATCCAAACCTGTTATTTCCAGTTGCATACGGCAGCCGAAAACTAAATACAGCAGACAGGAATTATTCGACCGTGGAGAGAGAATGTTTAGCTCTCGTGAATGGAATCAGGAGGCACCATGAATATCTATATGGCGTTTCATTCAAGGTACAAACTGATAATGCTCCATTGGCATTCCTAGGTGCCAATAAGGAATTTAATGCAAGGATTATGCATTGGGCTATATTATTAAGCGTGTACTTGTTCAACGTACAATATATACCAGGAAAGGAGAATGTTGGAGCGGATTTTATGAGTCGAAATTGTAGTAGGGAGGAGGATGATGCAATAGAGGATAGCAATCATCCGATAGCTAAGGATGACAGTAGTTTTGTTTCCATAAATGAGATATGAAAGGGTTTCACATCTTCAAAGGCCGGACGAACTGTGACGTACAATGGAAATAAAGCCTACTATATCCTACAGCCTTCCCTGACCAAGCCGTAGTTCTAGGATTCGTTCGCAAAGTCAAACATTTGACAGACTGCATTACTCATACTTTTAGCCACGCTTCTTTTTCTTGAGTTGTAAACAAACGAGCTTGTTTACCAACCTTCGCAACCTGTCATTCCTAGCAGGGAGCGAACCACGTTAGTTTACGCAAGTTTCTCACGCGAGCTGAGCTGTCAGTATTACGATGACGAACAAATCGCACGTGGGAAACACGTGGGAACAGTTAATGGCCTTTTGAAGATTCTCTCATTAAGGGAGCTAATCCTTTGATGTATACATCCATGGGGGAGATAAATACTTTGATCTCAGAAGTGAACAGAAATCTCGGGGAAAAGCCCGCTACACGGACTAAGCTTTGTTGTCGTTAGCAGCGGCCGACAGAAGCGACCGTTAAACCCTTGATCGGGGGAAACGTAGTTTCAGATTTCTCTGCTGGGAAGCAGAGTGGGAGAATTCACATCTTCTAGAGATCATTACAACATGATCCTATATAAACTCCGTCTTTCTCAAATCTTTATCAGTCATTGCTCAGAAATTTCGGATAATCTAAGCACGTTATTCTAGAACCACTGTGGCAGTTGTGTTAATAGATTAGTGGGGATCTTATTCTGATTTTTCTGGTAATATAAATTTATGATAGGAAACTCTTTACAGAGCGATACAACAGGAAGCAATCTGATCATCAGAAGAAGTCCCCCCATCCGACAAGTGTTTCGGCCCAATTACTCCTTTACACTCTAAGGGGGGCGGGCCCACTTGGGTCATGACTCCCAAGCGTCTCAGCTTCCTGTTGTCTTGTATCGAAAATGAACCCATTTCACTTACGGCAGCAACTTTAATCCACAACGCCAGCCGTGGGGGCAATTGTGAAAGTAACAAAGAGAAGACAAATTATTCCGTTCGTTCCGTCGCCCCTCACAACCAAGGACACACACTGAGACACGAGTGCGCAGCCGACGAGCCTTAGCCACTGCGCGCCGCAAGCCACTGAAATTCTGTACCTGTAATTTATGTTTAAGCGTGTTAATGTGATACGTTACCATTATAATTCAATGTGATTTTAGCGTTAAAAACTAGTGAAATAAACAACGCGTAGCTATTTTATTCCAGATAGTTCAGTTTTAATGATAATTTAACCACCCGCTCTATACCACAAGAAGATACGCCTTAGTGACTGATATTCTTTTTTAAGTGCGACTATAGTGACAGATACGATTCACGTTTATTCCATTTTGTGTAATCGTAGTAAGTGAATGTTAGTTATACCAGACGCCGAAAATCTAATAGTGTAAAGTTTCTTTTCTTCTTTCCACTCTGTAAAGTGTCAGTCGGTATGCTCTGTAAGGAAGAGTGGTGTGTTGTTGAGATCAGGCATGCTCCAGTCTACCCAGCTGTAAATGGGTAACTCACCCTAGTCCTGAGTTAGGGAAGGCAAAGGCTCCAGGGGAAGCAGGCCCTAAACTTGGTCACTCCAACCGACGCAGGATGGTGTATGTATGAAGTAGAAGTGTAGAGTTTGATTACCGCGAATGGTGTACTGTTCGTGTGCTGACCAATATAACCACTCATACACATGTGTCTACAAGGCACCAATGCAGACTGCTGGAATCTTTGTTTACTCAATTTATTCAGACGTACACACTGGGACATACGAGTACATCATGGTATGTTGACATATCAATTTGTAGGTATACATAGCAGATCTGAAATCATGACACATTCAGAAATAATGGGCAGTACATCAAAAGTTCAATGTCATGATACATTATGGCCGCATCCCCCTATCTGACTAAACGCGTCAGTGAAGGCAGATCGGTAAATAACTAAAGTTACTTGACGTCCATAGTTTGTAGTATATATTATGAAACCACGAAGGGGGGGTTTCTAGCAAGATTGAGATCTCCCTGTCACTGTCCGATAATAGGATAAATAATCTGTTCTCTTGGCAGTGATCAAAACATATGATGACCGAAATCTAACATGGCTGCCTCCCTGAGTTGTCGTTCACTCATTCATAGGAAGGAGAATATAAGCCAGAGTTAATTTATAATGGGTATATAACTGATTTCATAAATGTTTCCATACAGCTCTACGGTGATCAGGTTAATTCACGTAGCCATAACCGCTGCAGGAAAGTCTGTCATCTTCGTCGATACAAAACACGACCCTAGCGATACGAAGCACAATGTTCCATCTAGGTCGAATCGACATGAGATCATCAAAATAGGGTCTGGCAATACATGGAGTCCGAATTATACATTGTACCGTACCTTAGGGGAGTCTCTAACATAAACTATAGTAGAGATACCATCTCCTTTAGAAGAAAACCACTTCATGAATTATATTTCCTTAAGAATCTACCAGCCCTTTGAAAAGTGCGTACCCGCCATTATCACGGTACATCGGAACTCATCACGACTTGTCAAGACAACTCATACTTCCGCTAGACCGGAATAACAAGAATCTAGTCCCTCCTACCCATCCAAAATATACAATATAGGACTGATTCTACTTGTACTAATAATATGTAATACATATGAATTCAGGCCATAAACACAATAAGCAAATTAATATATTTTCTGGCCCTAAAAAATAAGTACAAACGTAAGCGCAATATCCTTGCGCCGGATCAATATCCAGAACGATTACTCCTATAATCAAAAGTGTGAATCAAACATGGATTCTCTCGCTTTTACCATAGACAGCATTTTCATACACAAATGAATGAATGTCTATATTTTTCCCATATTAAATAGCCATATCGATTTTTGTAATATGTGCGTCAAAATATGCACGCAACAGATTACCACACCCCTCGGGAAAAAAAATGGTACATTTTTTTTTTTGAAATACATCTAGGAGCACATACAATAGGCTCACAACGCACCAATACCATGCGCAGATGATAAGCATAAGTTTTATGACCTTAGAGAAAGTACTTCTCTAAGTATAAATATTTCCAGAGAGGTGTCACCAACGCATACTACAATATTAGCAATGACACAATTTCCACATTAGTTTATACATAAATTTCATCTAAGATATCTTAACATCATGATCATCAAAGACGAAAAACATTGAAAGATCAGCGGTGAATAAATATCAATGAACCGCTAAGTAGTGTTACAATCAATATATGATATATTACATATGTGTACACATTTCAACATAGAAACAACTGTATCAAAGTTGTATAACAGTTATGAATCATGTGGGCATCTAGACAAAATATCTGCCATCACATTTTCTGACCCACGGATAGCTCGCACCGAAAAATGAAATGGCTGTAGAGCAATCGCGTATCGCGTTGATCTCGCGCTCTTCAGATTTTTACTCTGAATAGCCGTAAGAGCTTTCTGGTCAGTTTCCACAATGAAATGCGCGCCCAGAAGAAATCTTTGCAGTTTAAGGATTGACCAAACCATAGCCAATAATTCACGGTCTAGGACCGAGTAATTCTTCTCTGCGGCATTTAATTTCCGAGAAATATACATCACAGGATGCAGAGTTCCAGAGTACTCTTGCATTAGTGCAGCTCCAATCCCGGTGGATGAAGCGTCACTACGAAGAATAAATGTCTTATCCTTAGAAGGCAATACTAGGATAGGTGAAGTAGAAAACATAGTTTTAACCTTATCCAAAGAGTATTGACATTCTTGAGTCCAATGGACTACATTAGGAGACCCTTTCTTTAGCAAGGAAGAAAGAAAGAGGTGACATAATGGAGGACAGATTCGGGATGAATCGTCCATAAAATTGTATTAGACCTAAGAGACTTCGCACTTGCTTTTTAGTCTTAGGAATAGAAATGTTAAGTATCTTACTTGTATTATGGTCTTCTGTTTTTAGGAACCCATGACCAACACGGTGTCCTAAGAAAGATATTTCGCTAAAACCAATACATGCTTTCGATGGTTTCGCTGTCAGGTTATGCTCGCGTAAGATAGACAATAGTTCATTTATACCATTATAGTGATCGTTCCAAGTATCACTGAAAAGACAGATGTCATCAAGATACGCAATGACATCTGAGCGATGAGATAGGATTCGACGCATCATGCGTACAAATGTTGCAGGGGCGTTCATAAGACCGAAAGGCATGAAATTCCATTGGAATAGACCCCTAGGCGTCGAAAAAGCAGTAAACGGTTTGGCGTGTTCGGATAGTGGAACTTGCCAATATCCCTTAGACAAATCGAGTTTAGTAAAGAAGTGAGAATTCGATAGTCTCGTAAGTAGCTCTTCTAGTAAAGGCATAGGTTCCGCATCAAATTTAGTCACTTGATTCAATTTGCGATAATCCACGCAAAGACGTATGTTATTGTCTTTTTTCCGTACTATAACCATCGGCGAAGAATATGCTGATGTGGATGGTTCAATAATTTTTAACTCTATCATCTCATCTAACTCTTTCTCTACCTGTGCTTGAAAATGTATCGGGATAGGATACGGTCTGACTCTTATAGGACTATGGTCAGTAAGAATAATGTCATGTTGAATGACATCCGTTTGACCAGGAATGTCAGTAAGGACATCCTGAAATTGTTCTAACATAGTAGAAACTTGTTTCTGCTCTCCTGGAGATAATTCTGGAGAAATTGCAACATCTTTCCATGATTCATTAGAGTGAAGAGGAATCATTGGAAAAGGTAAATTTACATCCGAGAAACTCGTTTCCTCATCCTGTATTACTGACAGAGATGAGTACTGTCCATGTTGGACTGGAAAATCGTCCGTTGCCTGGAAAACAGGTTGTAAATAATCAGGACGTTCATGGAATTCCGTGAGCATGTTGATGTGGAAGGTTTTACGCTTCCCGTCAATATCGACGATATAGTCAACATCAGAAACTTTTGATATTATATCGTACGGACCTTTCCAAGAAATGAGAAGTCTATTTTCCCTACAAGGTAGCAAGACAAATGCTTTGTCACCTGGACAAAGTTGACGCAAACATCTCTTTTTATTGGCAAATTCCCTTGCCTTCTGTTTCGCAAATTCAGAAGAAGCAGTTGCCAATTTGCATGCTTCAATAATCTTGTGTCTAAGTGCGATGACATATTCATAAGAGGATTTTGTGTCATCGACAATATTATCAGCAGTTATAAGATCATGAAGTAAGGACATAGGACCTCGCGGTTTCGCGCCAAAGACAAGTTCAAAGGGAGAAAATCCTGTATGTTCGTTGGCGACCTCTCTATATGCAAAGAGAGCCGCGGGTAAAACCCTATCCCAATCCTGAGGATTATCTTCTGTTATCTTACCTAGTAGGTTTTTCAGAGTTCTATTCAAACGTTCCACCATCCCATTGGACATAGGATGATAAATACTACTCAGCGATCTCTCTATCTTCAGAGTCGACATTACTTGAGACATGGTATCCGATATGAGTTGGGTACCATGGTCGGATAATATTTCTGCTGGAAACCCCAGACGAGAAAATATTAACCAAAGAGCATCTGCGACATCAGCAGTAGTTATGCTCTTTAGAGGAACAGCCTCCGGCCAACGTGTGCACATATCAACACACGTCAAAATAAATTGGTGTCCTCTAGCAGACTTTATCTTAAATGGACCAATGATGTCTATCGCCATTTTTTGAAATGGCCTAATGGGAATGTCTGCAGCCTGAATAGGTGCATCATGGCGTGGACCTCTGGATTTAATCTCTTGACATACTTTACAAGATCGACAATAGATTCGTATGTCCTTATTCACAGCAGGCCAAAAGAAAGATTGAAGAACTCTAGCTTTAGTACGGGAAAAACCCATATGTCCAGCACACTGCGAATCATGAGCGTGCTGTAAGATTTTAACTCTCATATTTTTAGGCACAAGGATTTGAGAATGAATGGACTTAGCGGAGTCTTGTACCATACGTACAAGTACGCCATTCTTCATCGTAATCCAAGATTTACGATTAGTATCCTTATTCGGATCACCTTTTGTTGCCAGAGTAAAGAATTTCTTTAGAGTAGGATCATCTTCCTGCTGTTTGATAAAGGAATCGTGGGAAATCTCCAAGGGATCATCTTGGATCTGCGCATCATTATCTTCAGAATGTGAAGATTGTGGCATATTAAGAGCTTGAGCCCTAGTGATTACTGCATTAGCAGATTGCATATTAACATTTTCCCAATTAGAAATTTGCTGTGGAGTGCATTCTTTCACCCCGTGAATGCGACCGATGATAAGATCAGCGATCGGATTCGGCAAGAGACATGCTTGCACCTCTCCTGTAAAGAAAGGCGTAGCAATATTGATAATGGTGTGGTGAAGTGGGATGTTATAAATATGTATAGGGGACTTAGTGTACTGACTGAGATCAGCTGTGAAGGTATCTATATCTAATAAGAGTAGTGTATTATAGATAACCTTACTTGCTGCCACATATATATATCTCAGTCAGAATTATTCTGGAATTGTGTGATGACTACGTTGTATGTCTAGGGTATGTGTATGATGAAGTGTAAGTCATAACAACAACAGACAGATAAACAATTTAATTTATTCCACCACACTTGACAACACTGTGACACTCACATACATATAACACTCTAAAGGATATCTTAAAGGAGTCACTGATAACTTTTCAAATAACAATATGTATTCATTGCTGTTATGAATGAATATGTGTCCTGATTCAAATACAGAGGGAACCAGGAATCACAATCAATTTTACTTACAAGTTATATGTACAGAATTTATCAATATGAATATTGTAGTGACATATATTATTAAAAGTATCCTATGTGTGTCAGTTGTGTAGTAGTAATATGAGATAATACTGGTTTTGTTTTGTTCAAGCTCTGTTGGTATTTGTCATCATGACTTCAATAGTTTGTCTTTATTGGAACTAGTATTGGAGATGTTCTCAGTTCCTGATATTAAAACAATTTACTTCCCCTCTTAAGTTTATGTTACAATGTTATTTTAAGATGGGGGTACATAATTTTGAGCTCAGCTGGCCACATCAGCTTATCTTGCGTGATGGCGGCAGGAAAAGACTCCTCTGCTCGATTTCTCCCCTGGGCTCTGGAGACACCTCACTGATAGCTAAATGGACCAAGGAGTATGCTGTCCGACTCTGGATTCAGCAAAGCTCTGACCAGGTGCTGCTCAATACCATCAAGACCACGGTCCCTGAAAACAAGAAGGATGTATCTTCTACGTCATAACTAATTTATACTCTCTTTTTACACTGAGCACAATACATCACAAACATTGAGTTCAGAGCGTTAGGCCAACTGTCAGCTTCATCTGAAATACTTTATACCAGTATTAACCTCCTTAATGGTTACTACGCCTCTGCACTTCCAGCATTATTTCTTTCTAGTCAATCATCTAGGTGTCAGTGTACTGTTTGGCCGTTCCATGCCGTTTTACTTTCCTCCGACACCTTCTGTTCAGGCTGGAGCATTATAGGCTTTACATCATGTTTGCTACTGAACTACACATATATACAGGCATAAATTAACAATTCACATTCAATTTTCATTAAAAGATACTGAATGTTTCAAGCTTACCACAATTCATAGAATAAACACAGATACGTTGACTAGCAATGAATTCTGGCACAATTACTGGCACAAATTCCCATCTGCTTATGTTCCAGGCTTTTATTTAGCAAAAATATGAGCTGGCTTCAACGCACTGTTGCTTTATCAAGCTTATTTGAACTAGTGGTCTCGAACTAACGCTCCTAAGTGATTATATCAGCGAGTCTGACCAATGGAGCCACGTTTCGACAAGTGTTTGAAAAAATTTTACCTTCCTACGTCTCCCCTAACAACCAAAGATAGTATTTATAGTCCGACCAATCGTGTTTAGTCTTATATTTGTTGCGCTCCAATCAATTTGGAGTTTACATGGTAGGCTATTTCCGTACGCAAGGTTTTTTCACACACGTTATTAAAAAATTTTATGAGCAGAAATGATTTCATGCTGTCAGGCATCCCCACTATTTTATTTTGGTTATAACTTGTTAATTCCTAGACTATTTGCGTAACGTTTTACATATTCTTTGTCAGCAAGCCCTAAGGAACCCAAATATACAAATTTAAAAGAGCTAAGTGGCTGCGTTCAAAATATGCAATTCCTTCTACCTCCTGTTTCGAAGATGTGCTGTCTGGGTACTGTAATGTTTTCAAACGTAAACCCATCTAATGTTATCTTTTCTAATAAGAGTTTTCAGGATTTAAAAACCTAACTCTGGGAAGGGTAGTGAATTTATCACTGTCCGTCTGAAAAAAAAGTTAGTGCATGTGGCCTTACACGCGTGATAGTAGTAATTGTGTATCGCGCGACGCGTGTTCAGTGTTGCACGAGTTCGGCTTTATGCCTCTCCCTTCTCTCTATCCTTTAGTCCATCTGTCTTTAGTTACGCCGTGTATAAAATGGAATGAATGAAATATTTAAATTAGGTCATTGATCAGCTTGGTATCTCAATGTTTTTCCAAGAAATACAGCACACGTTTCATTGAAGAAAGCGGGTAATAATACAGTAGGCTTTTACTATCAACGTGAAAGTGTTACAATTTGCCGACGAAGTAGAAAACAGGGGGGATTTCGAGTACATTCTTTGTGACAGCACTGTTATTTTACCATTGCTCTTTTCTTTATTAGAATTTATTTGTTAGGCTTTATATTTACCTGATAATTTATATATGTGGATTAGAATATTTCACGACACCTCCCCTCTTAAAACAGACATTATATGTCAGTCCTTTATTCTATATACACATAGATAAATGTAAGTCAACTTGACTTTACTCTGCTGTGGTGCTATCATGGTTTTATGTAGTTGGGTCCATTCAGAGTAGGCACTACTCATGAAATCTGCCTCAGACTTCTACAACCAATAATATATTTCGGTTATGTTACTGAACAGCCGCAAGTGTGAGTGCTTGTCTTAATGCTGCTTCGCAACCCGTATTCACCATTTCTCTTCTCTGAGTCTGCGCAATGACATGTCCAGAGAACATTATATTTTCCTCAAAATGTACGTTATGAGGAGATAACATATACCTGGTGATAGCAGAGTTTTTGTAGTGGATCCCATAATCTTCTTATTATCCTGTATGAAACATTCGGAATATCCTCAATCAAAGAGGCAACTCAGGGATTCATTACGTTCCTCCGAAATGTTTACATCCAACAATTTTCTCATCATTCTAGAGAAGACACTAGGCGCATTCTTCAATCCAAATGGCAATCTATTAAACTCATAGTGTCCTTCTGAGGTACTAAAAGCTAGGTATGGTCTAACCTCAGGCTTTACTGGAATCTGATAGTATCCTTTACTCAGATCCACTTTTGAGAAATATTTAGCTTTATTTAGTCTGGCAAACAGCTGATTTGTATCCGGCAATGGATCCACCTGTCCTTCTGTAATAGCATTCAGTCTCCTGTAATCTATACAGAGTCTATGTTCTCCAGAGGGCTTCCTTAAGAGTACAACACCGGAACTATATGAGGATTCACTGTGTGAAATAATTCCCTCCTTCAATAGATAGTCTATCTCTTCCTTCAAAGCTTTCTCCTTAGCAAACGGAATCGAATATGGTTTCATACAGACAGGTGTGGGGTCTATCAGTTTCATATCATATTCCAATAGGTTTGTATGCCCTGGTCGGTCTGTTAACACCTCTGCATGATTATTTAGAACCTGTTGCACTCTCTCTTTCTGAGTTTTCGTTAAATGTGTACTGATTTTCACCTGTGCTGCTGTCTCACAGGGGTGTAATGGATACTCAAATGATGAAAGTGGTTCCTTTTTCATCTCCATGGCGATGGACAAGGTCAACAAGTGTGTCTCTTCCTGATGTTCTCTTTCCAAATATTTCTTCAGGAGATTCACATGATAGATTTTTTCTTTCCCCTTCTTATCTATCTTATAATTTGTTCTAGATACCTTCTCTAAAACTGTATATGGACCCTGCCATCCAATTTGTAACTTATTCTGACTCCCGGGCAAAAGAAGCAGTACTTTCTCTCCCACAGCCAAATTTCTGTCTTTCGCCTTCCTGTTATAATAGGCAGCATGATTCTTCCTGGCTTGTTTCAAATTTTCATTGGCAAGTTTCCAGCCAGTTTTTAAACGAGTGGTCAGCTCATTCACATATTGGTATGAAGATGTAATGTTTTCCTCTGCCTTTTCATCAGTCCACGTTCTTAACAAAGCTACATATGGACCTTTAATTGTGTGGACCTATTTGTCCATGCACCGGTATGGTCTCTTCCACTCGAAGCTCTATAGTGATGATTTTTCTTCCCAGAATTATCATTCACAAAACGACCGCTACCAATTCTTTTCCTGGGGCTTTCTCCCCACTTAAAATTCTTGATGAGAGATTTCCTCTCTAAATCCTCTTCCTCCAGTTTGTTTAAGTCCGATTGAGGGATTTTCGGCTTATCCTGGGGTAAGACATCTTTTTGCACTCTCCGCATAGTGGCCATTGTAAAACAGTTAAGTGAAGCTTGTCCGTGAAAAGGGGCTTCCCATTCCATTTGGTCCACTTTATCAAATCTATTTCTCTTTTTATTATCAGGCCTAATTTTGCCCCGTGGCGTGTCCAGGTCCTGATCCATGTTCCCACTTGTGGGTGTTCCCTCATGTGCTATGCTACACCTTTCTACAAAATTCTCAATGTCCCATCTTGCTTTTGGCCAATAATAATTGTGAGCCACCTTTTGAATGATGGTACCTATTTTCTCATGGTCCCCATCTGGTTTCACATGTAGGCTCCTTATTAAGTCTGCCCTATATCTTTTAGGAAGTACCAGCTGTCCCTGACCTTTGGATCTAGCTCCAGTCTTCCTATACATCAACTTGTTTTTCATGTAAAAATCTCCCTTGCCTGGAGTTGTATGACAAGTTGACAATTTTCTGAAACAAGGCTTGAGTGTTTTATCCCCAGCCTGTGCCTTCCTCATCTCTTCTGGAGTGGTATCCAACATAATATCCTCCTCCTGTCTTGAGGTCGACCTGACCTGAAGGGTTGCCATATACACAGGTTTCCTTCTGCAACGGTCAGTGTCATGATTGTCCATCTGACAATTTTTACACCACCTTTTTCCTTGGTTGAAAGATTTTCTTTCATCATATTTCCTTTCATCGAATTGTGGGAATTTATTTTTATTTTCATACCGTGGCCTATCAAACTGGTGCTTACCTTTGTTTTGATCCCTAGGATCAAATTTATTAAAGTTCTGTGGTGCCCTAAAGTTATCCACTTGTTTCTTTTTATTACCTGTTACCTCTGCTTGAGCTGCTTGATACCTTTCAGCAACATTTAGCAACTCACCCAGCCTCTCTGCACCTTGTTCCATGAGAAACTTTCTCAGGTCTGGAGCCATGGACTCTCTTAGCTGCTCTATAAGGACCATTTCCTTAAGATCTTGGGTTTTCCCCAGAGAAGTCCATTTCTCCAAGTATGTCTCTATTCGTGCAGAGAACTGGTGATAGGTTTCACCTGACAGTAGTTTAGCATTCCTAAATTTTTTCCTATAGAATTCTGCATTCTTTTCATATCTTAACAAAAGAGCCTGCTTTAGCATGTCATAATTTTCCTGATCACCTCTGCTCATTTTTGCAAAAACTTCATAAGCTGCCCCACGAAGTCCTTGAGATAACTTTAAGCTCCACCTTTCTCTCTCTAACCCATACGTGGTAGCTAATAGTTCATACCTATTTAGGTAGCTCTCTATATCATCGTCTTTCTCAACAAAATGATCTAAATGAAAATTCATAGCTGAGGTTGAGGCTCCTTGGCTAGCAGTGGCATCAGAGGCAAAGGGACTGGCACCATTTTCAGGAGCATGGCCCTGAAACTCAAACTCCCTTAGTCGTAACTCATGTTCCCTTTGTAATCTCTTCTCCTCCTTTTCTGCTTCCCTCTCTGCAGTCAATCTTCTTTCTTCTGCTTCCCTTTCTGCAGCTAATTTCTTCTCTTCCCTTTCTGCAGCCAATCTTCTTTCTTCTGCTTCCCTTTCTGCAGCTAATTTCTTCTCTTCCCTTTCTGCAGCCAATCTTTTGTCTTCTCTTTCTGCCTCCAATTTCTTAGCCTCAGCCTCAATCTGCAACCTCTTAGTCTCAGCCTCAAATTGTAACTTCTTAATTTCCCTTTCAGCCTCTAACTTTCTTTCGGCCTCTTTTTCTAATCTTCTTTCTTCGCGTTCAATAAATTTGTCACATTCCGTAGTGACATAGGCAACCATAACTTGCCCATCTAATCCTAACTCTTTTGCAGTCTGAACCGCAGCAGATCGAAATTTGGCCAGGTCCGCCATTGTCTATCAGGTAAATTTATACAATGTCTAACCAACAATTCAGTCTCTAAATATATATCTAATGGACAACACAGGCACCGTGAGCTCAACCTTATTTAATTCCACCCAAGGATACCTTTTAATTCTTATATTCCCTGAAGTGAATTACCCCCAATATTTTTAATAGGGTAAGATTCAAAATCCCAAGAGCGAGACCCCAATATATGTGGTGAAGTGGGATGTTATAAATATGTATAGGGGACTTAGTGTACTGACTGAGATCAGCTGTGAAGGTATCTATATCTAATAAGAGTAGTGTATTATAGATAACCTTACTTGCTGCCACATATATATATATATCTCAGTCAGAATTATTCTGGAATTGTGTGATGACTACGTTGTATGTCTAGGGTATGTGTATGATGAAGTGTAAGTCATAACAACAACAGACAGATAAACAATTTAATTTATTCCACCACACTTGACAACACTGTGACACTCACATACATATAACACTCTAAAGGATATCTTAAAGGAGTCACTGATAACTTTTCAAATAACAATATGTATTCATTGCTGTTATGAATGAATATGTGTCCTGATTCAAATACAAAGGGAACCAGGAATCACAATCAATTTTACTTACAAGTTATATGTACAGAATTTATCAATATGAATATTGTAGTGACATATATTATTAAAAGTATCCTATGTGTGTCAGTTGTGTAGTAGTAATATGAGATAATACTGGTTTTGTTTTGTTCAAGCTCTGTTGGTATTTGTCATCATGACTTCAATAGTTTGTCTTTATTGGAACTAGTATTGGAGATGTTCTCAGTTCCTGATATTAAAACAATTTACTTCCCCTCTTAAGTTTATGTTACAATGTTATTTTAAGATGGGGGTACATAATTTTGAGCTCAGCTGGCCACATCAGCTTATCTTGCGTGATGGCGGCAGGAAAAGACTCCTCTGCTCGATTTCTCCCCTGGGCTCTGGAGACACCTCACTGATAGCTAAATGGACCAAGGAGTATGCTGTCCGACTCTGGATTCAGCAAAGCTCTGACCAGGTGCTGCTCAATACCATCAAGACCACGGTCCCTGAAAACAAGAAGGATGTATCTTCTACGTCATAACTAATTTATACTCTCTTTTTACACTGAGCACAATACATCACAAACATTGAGTTCAGAGCGTTAGGCCAACTGTCAGCTTCATCTGAAATACTTTATACCAGTATTAACCTCCTTAATGGTTACTACGCCTCTGCACTTCCAGCATTATTTCTTTCTAGTCAATCATCTAGGTGTCAGTGTACTGTTTGGCCATTCCATGCCGTTTTACTTTTCCTCCGACACCTTCTGTTCAGGCTGGAGCATTATAGGCTTTACATCATGTTTGCTACTGAACTACACATATATACAGGCATAAATTAACAATTCACATTCAATTTTCATTAAAAGATACTGAATGTTTCAAGCTTACCACAATTCATAGAATAAACACAGATACGTTGACTAGCAATGAATTCTGGCACAATTACTGGCACAAATTCCCATCTGCTTATGTTCCAGGCTTTTATTTAGCAAAAATATGAGCTGGCTTCAACGCACTGTTGCTTTATCAAGCTTATTTGAACTAGTGGTCTCGAACTAACGCTCCTAAGTGATTATATCAGCGAGTCTGACCAATGGAGCCACGTTTCGACAAGTGTTTGAAAAAAATTTTACCTTCCTACGTCTCCCCTAACAACCAAAGATAGTATTTATAGTCCGACCAATCGTGTTTAGTCTTATATTTGTTGCGCTCCAATCAATTTGGAGTTTACATGGTAGGCTATTTCCGTACGCAAGGTTTTTTCACACACGTTATAAAAAAATTTTATGAGCAGAAATGATTTCATGCTGTCAGGCATCCCCACTATTTTATTTTGGTTATAACTTGTTAATTCCTAGACTATTTGCGTAACGTTTTACATATTCTTTGTCAGCAAGCCCTAAGGAACCCAAATATACAAATTTAAAAGAGCTAAGTGGCTGCGTTCAAAATATGCAATTCCTTCTACCTCCTGTTTCGAAGATGTGCTGTCTGGGTACTGTAATGTTTTCAAACGTAAACCCATCTAATGTTATCTTTTCTAATAAGAGTTTTTCAGGATTTAAAAACCTAACTCTGGGAAGGGTAGTGAATTTATCACTGTCCGTCTGAAAAAAAAGTTAGTGCATGTGGCCTTACACGCGTGATAGTAGTAATTGTGTATCGCGCGACGCGTGTTCAGTGTTGCACGAGTTCGGCTTTATGCCTCTCCCTTCTCTCTATCCTTTAGTCCATCTGTCTTTAGTTACGCCGTGTATAAAATGGAATGAATGAAATATTTAAATTAGGTCATTGATCAGCTTGGTATCTCAATGTTTTTCCAAGAAATACAGCACACGTTTCATTGAAGAAAGCGGGTAATAATATAGTAGGCTTTTACTATCAACGTGAAAGTGTTACAATTTGCCGACGAAGTAGAAAACAGGGGGGATTTCGAGTACATTCTTTGTGACAGCACTGTTATTTTACCATTGCTCTTTTCTTTATTAGAATTTATTTGTTAGGCTTTATATTTACCTGATAATTTATATATGTGGATTAGAATATTTCACGACAAATGGCAGTGGAGTACTTCTCCAATGTGCCACCAAATGTTACACATTTGACTATATTGCCTGTAGCTCGAGAAGGATTTACGAGTGATTGCCTCACTCCAATGGTAGTGCACCCCGAATCGAAAAGAATTGATACCGGAGTACCATCTATTAGGCCCCTATTAAAGACAAGAGGACCCCTTCCATTATGCGCAATTGACGCATGGAGAGCGGGAAGCGGGTGACCGCAGCTTAAAGTAGACACTATGGTTGGATCGAATAATGTTTTGCATTGCGAACACTCAGATGCTCTAGCAAAATCGAAAGCGGAATTTGCTACACTGTTGGAGTCTTTTTTATCATTGTTCTGATTATCGGTGTCGTGGAACTCCTGTTGTGCAGAGTTAGCCTGGTAATAAGATTTACCATGTCTTTTGTGTTGTGATCTACCTCGGTTATAATTGTCTCTATAATTATTATTGCCTCTGTTATAACCCCTATTTGGGTTTGAATCATAACATTCATGATCATAATCATCATGCTCATTATATTGAGTATCCCTGTAATATTGTTTCTTTTGTCTCCATGAAGCACTTGGGTAGTTCCTATAGCTACTCCCTTTCCGAGAATTTCTAACATTATGGGTACCCCTCGCGTGTCGAGGACTATCAGCCCGATTCCAGTTCTTCAAAGAAGAACTCTGATTTGAGCGGTTATCTTGGTTTTGATACTTATTCCAATTAACCTTTTTATCAAATTTATTTTTAGCTCCTTGGAATTTGTGTGAGTAATTCTGATTATATTCTGTTGCCGAAGCAACTGGCATACTCTCTTTAATGTTAGAGTTACTAAGAATCATGTCAGGGTGTGCCGTGGCATACTGGTCACAATATTCTTCCATTTGCTTTATTGTACCAGGTTTACGCTCATGTAAGAACTCTAGGAATGATTTATTTACAGAAGACATGACCTTGTCTCTTAGCAATAAATCCGTAAGACCATCAAATGTTTTTTCTGTTTTGGATAATTCAATCCATCGTGAAAGTGTAATTCGTGCTTTTGAGATGAAATCTGAGAATTCTACACCTACCTCAGGTCTCATTGTTTTAAACAAAAGACGATAACCTTCTTCAGACAGCTGATATCTCTTTATCAAAGCTGCCCTAACAGCATCATAATTATCTTTGTCGGCCTCTTCAACAAAATATAACTTACTTAGGGACTCCCCTTTTAGATTTTCAGACAACTGATTCACATACTGTGATTTGTCAACATTATGAGATCGACAAGCCCGTTCAAATCTAGAAAGCCAAAATGTTATGTCATCACTGGTAGGGTTAAACGCTGGTACTTTGACCTTGTACACAAAGGGTTTACCATTACCACCAGATGCCTGATTAACATTACTCATACATGTCAATTTTAATTTCTCTAATTCAAACTCATGTTCTCTTATTGCTTTTCTCTCTTCAGCTTCTCTATCTAATCTTCTCTGTTCTGCAGCAGCTTCTAATTTCTTCTGTTCTGCAGCAGCTTCTAATTTCTTCTGTTCTGCAGCAACTTCTAATTTCTTCAGTTCTGCAGCAACTTCTAATTTTTTTTGTTCAGCTGCAGCTTCTAATTTCTTCTGTTCTGCAGCAGCAGCAACTTCTAGTTTTTTTCTGTTCTGCATCAGCTTCTAATTTCTTCTGTTCTGCCTCAAATCTCCTTTCCTCCACTTGCATCTGCAATTTCTTAAGTTCAGCAGCAGTATCAGCTTCTTTTTCTAATCTTTTTTCTTCAGCTAGAGCTTTCCTTTCTTCTGCAGCAGCTTTTTTTTTTTCTTCTATTTGAAGTTTTCTCTCCTCAGCCGCAGCTTTTTTTTTCCTCAGCAGCAGCTTTTCTTTCTTCAACAGCAGCAGCAGTTTTTTTTCTCTTCTGCAGCTAATGCTTTGTCATATTGAGCAACAGCCCATTGTTCTAAGTCTTTTCCAGTCTTATCAAGAGATTTTCCTTGTGCAATAAAATAATCTAATGTAGACATATTGTCTTCTTAAATCAGAAACCTGAAAAAGTAAATAAATTACCCTATTTCATTTTAATGGGAGACAAGTCTATACCATAGACTTAGTCTTAGTCCAAACTTGTATGGTTTATAATAACCAATGATAACTTGAGTACCTGTGGACAACAATAACTGTATCTCAAATACTGTGGGAGACAAGCCTTACAAAGGTCTTGTATACCTCAATGTAATCAAAGATCACTTGAGTACCTGTGAAAAAAAATATTTCCCTTTACCAATCACTTTGGGAGACAAGCCTTACAAAGGTCTTGTACATTTTGTTTTATAACAATAACAATCATAAAGTACTGATCTGTACTATACTATCAGTGTATACCACTATACGTCATATGTCAACTAAAGACATCACAAAGGACAAACAAGAAAAGACAATCTGAAAACATTTGCAGAGATCAAATTAAATTAAATAGGAGAAATGAAAAAAATGATCACAGAATCCGTGATGATAACTGCAATAAGATAACAAGACAAATAACGCCACCGTGTATAAACATAAGGGTGTAAAGAAATCAAAAATAGAAAAGATGAGACCTACAATTATACAAACAAATCAAACAAAACTAAGGAACACAAAATTATTAACAAAAACAACGAAGAAAAGAGCACCTCATCACAACTAACAGAAATAGCAGCAAATTGTTGCTAACAAATTTCCAATTAAGAAAATGTGTACCTATAGAATACTAGTACCAGACCAATGTCACTCGGCATACCTTGTACTAGTCACACAGAACATAAACTAATTTAATACATAACAAATAACATGTAAGCATAAATAGCATATAGCATACAATATAATTTATGTCATGAATGGAATGTGTTGCAGGTATAGTGTTGTAAAGCAGGCACAGTTTATTTTAATACTAATAACTTGCCACTTTATTCAGTAATAGATTTAATTTTAAACTATTACACTGTCAATTTTTCTCTGTTGAGCATATGAAGATCCAACGATGAACTATGCACTTTATGTTCAACAACACTGTGATTCTTCTGTACGTTGAGAAATGTCAACAATACTGCTCCAGATATTTTCTACACTTGATACCACTGTCCTGTGTAATACTGTCTGTACAGCGAAAAACTGTCAACAAGCGCTGACCTAGATACAGCATCCTATCGGTAATACAGGTCAAGCTGACATCGACTGTATAGCTGTCCTACTGGTGTTGATGTGGTCAAACAAATGTTCTTTCAGCTGTAAACTGTGATTCTCAACACAAAACTGCGTAAGCTGGACCCAGGAATCTGGCTCGCCACTGTAAAGTTTCTTTTCTTCTTTCCACTCTGTAAAGTGTCAGTCGGTATGCTCTGTAAGGAAGAGTGGTGTGTTGTTGAGATCAGGCATGCTCCAGTCTACCCAGCTGTAAATGGGTAACTCACCCTAGTCCTGAGTTAGGGAAGGCAAAGGCTCCAGGGGAAGCAGGCCCTAAACTTGGTCACTCCAACCGACGCAGGATGGTGTATGTATGAAGTAGAAGTGTAGAGTTTGATTACCGCGAATGGTGTACTGTTCGTGTGCTGACCAATATAACCACTCATACACATGTGTCTACAAGGCACCAATGCAGACTGCTGGAATCTTTGTTTACTCAATTTATTCAGACGTACACACTGGGACATACGAGTACATCATGGTATGTTGACATATCAATTTGTAGGTATACATAGCAGATCTGAAGTCATGACACATTCAGAAATAATGGGCAGTACATCAAAAGTTCAATGTCATGATACATTATGGCCGCATCCCCCTATCTGACTAAACGCGTCAGTGAAGGCAGATCGGTAAATAACTAAAGTTACTTGACGTCCATAGTTTGTAGTATATATTATGAAACCACGAAGGGGGGGGGGGGGTTCTAGCAAGATTGAGATCTCCCTGTCACTGTCCGATAATAGGATAAATAATCTGTTCTCTTGGCAGTGATCAAAACATATGATGACCGAAATCTAACATGGCTGCCTCCCTGAGTTGTCGTTCACTCATTCATAGGAAGGAGAATATAAGCCAGAGTTAATTTATAATGGGTATATAACTGATTTCATAAATGTTTCCATACAGCTCTACGGTGATCAGGTTAATTCACGTAGCCATAACCGCTGCAGGAAAGTCTGTCATCTTCGTCGATACAAAACACGACCCTAGCGATACGAAGCACAATGTTCCATCTAGGTCGAATCGACATGAGATCATCAAAATAGGGTCTGGCAATACATGGAGTCCGAATTATACATTGTACCGTACCTTAGGAGAGTCTCTAACATAAACTATAGTAGAGATACCATCTCCTTTAGAAGAAAACCACTTCATGAATTATATTTCCTTAAGAATCTACCAGCCCTTTGAAAAGTGCGTACCCGCCATTATCACGGTACATCGGAACTCATCACGACTTGTCAAGACAACTCATACTTCCGCTAGACCGGAATAACAAGAATCTAGTCCCTCCTACCCATCCAAAATATACAATATAGGACTGATTCTACTTGTACTAATAATATGTAATACATATGAATTCAGGCCATAAACACAATAAGCAAATTAATATATTTTCTGGCCCTAAAAAATAAGTACAAACGTAAGCGCAATATCCTTGCGCCGGATCAATATCCAGAACGATTACTCCTATAATCAAAAGTGTGAATCAAACATGGATTCTCTCGCTTTTACCATAGACAGCATTTTCATACACAAATGAATGAATGTCTATATTTTCCCATATTAAATAGCCATATCGATTTTTGTAATATGTGCGTCAAAATATGCACGCAACAAATAGTTATTAACAACATGCGATATTTGTTAAGTACGCGTAGGAATAATTAAATCATAATAGACATTGTGCGCTGATCGCTGACGGAGCGGGCGGGGGAAAGGCTGCATGCCTTAACAAAACCTGTGCTCGATAAGCGACGCGCGAAACCGGGTACCTTTTAACGTTAACCGGGACTGAAGGAGAGGATGGGAGATCGTCTCGTCCCCTTCCATGTATATAGGTACATAGAAAAGTAGCATGTTTTTCATAAATGTTGATCTATTTCTAGCAGATTAGATGCGATCAAACGACTACCAGCGGTTTTCTACTTTGGTTCTACTTTTGGGCTATTGTGGTCCTTTTCTTCATCTACTGAGTGATTAATGCTGTCTTCTACGTGGCGCAAGTGTCCCCAAGTTCAGCTGTGAACAGGACCGGCCAAAGAGGCAAAAATTAACATTTTAAAGTAAAGTAAACTGGACTCAAAACTACCCAGATATTTATTCCATTTTATCAGCCCAGTGTGGCGTAACCAAAGATAACAGTATCATCTAATGGTTGACAGTTGTATTCTCGGATTTATCCAGCACGTTACACTGTTTCAAAATCGACACTCACACCAGAGTCAGTCGATATGATCTATCATCATCATCAGTTATAACTGGTAACAGTTCTTTTTTTAGCAACCAGAGGTTTTAAAAGACTAGAAACATTTACTACTGTTTACAGTGAACACAGATCGCGGAGTTATTCTTCTACATTAACTATCCAAGGTGACTTTAGTCCATCCGATAATCAACCACCAAATTTAGCTTCCCCCTCATAGAAATCTTATGTGTTAGAGAGGAAGGACTGGGGCCAAATTTGGAAGATAGAAAAACTCTGGAAGTTATATGCAGTATACTCGCATTACCACGGGATATATCGCCCAGATTTAGGTAAGCGTGAATGAGTGGCCACTGAATGTCAGACAGAAAGAGTGAATAATTTTCTTAGTTACATAACCTACACCATCACTGAAGTTTTTTTTTTGTTTTTTTTTTTGTTGTTGTTGTTGCTTAACTATTGTGTACTTACGAAGTAACATTTAGAAGGAAATTTGTTCTTGTGTTTTTTTTTTCTCTTCACAGTCTATGCTATTACCTAGTGCTAACCTTTAACCTTTGGGGTTATTAACTTGGTGGGTTGTTATCTTCTCAAGGAGGGGAGGGCATAGGTATTCTGTATACTTCTATGCATGTAATTCTGATGTATTTGATTTTTTCCTCTTTAGATATTTGATGTTGTAAAGTTTAGTGATAATAAACAACAAAAGAACTTACCTTTGTGTGTTGGTCAGACCCATACCCAATTTTACCATAGTTTTTCACGTGTGTGTGTGTCTTGTTGTCACATAATTGTGTGAGCGTGTTTAGTTTAACTTATATTTCTCAATATAAGGGGGTGCAAGATTGTCTGATACTAAAGTATAGTCGTACAGATAGGCTGGACTGGAGAAACTACTCAGTCCAGAGACAGATCTTCTCCTTAAGCTATCCACTAGTGAAAAATCTATTTCTTACACCTTTACTTCTCACGTATTATCACCATCTCCTATACTCAGGCGGGACCTTGGATAACTTTAAAACCTATCCAAACGCGACAAGACACAATTGAATGTTCCTGAGGCTGAAAATGATCTAGATGTTAATACATTGCACGAAAAGAAGAAATCATCACAGAAATCAAAGGGTTAAGGAATGGAAAAGCTCCAGGCTATGATAACTTAAATGCAGAGCTATTTAAGACAGACCCTGAGCTAGCAGCAGAACTGCTAGAACCACTATTTGCACAAGTCTGGAAAACAGGGACAACACCAACGGAGTGGAACAAAGGAATAATTGTCAAAATGCCCAAGAAGGGAGATCTTTCAGACTGCAATAATTGGAGAGGAATCACTCTTCTCTCAGTTCCCAGCAAAATACTAGGCAGGATAATTATACAGAGAATTTCAAAAGCAGTAGACCACAAATTGAGGAAAGAACAAGCAGAATTTAGAAAGAACAGAAGATGTATAGATCATATATTTACCATCAGGAACATTATAGAGCAGTGCTCAGAATGGCAAAGACAGCTGTACATTAATTTCGTTGATTTTGAAAAGGCTTTTGACAGTATACATAGGGACAGTTTATGGAAAATACTGAAGGCTTATGGAATTCCAAGCTGCATAGTGTCAATCATAAAAAGCCTTTATGCCAACTTTACGTGTAGCGTTGGGCAGAGCAACCTAACCTTTGATGTGAAGACAGGAGTACGACAGGGATGCCCCTTATCAACCACTCTATTTTTAACAGTCATAGACTAGGTGATGCGCCAGACAACAGAGGGCAGTCCAAGAGGAATAAGATAGACTACATTTTCTACACTGGAAGATCTGGAATATGCAGATGACATTGCACTACTAGCACATTCACATCAACATATCCAGGAAAAAACGGATAGACTTAACAAGTATAACCAGCAGGTAGGCTTGAACATCAATCTAAAGAAGACAGAGGTCATGACGCTCAATGTGAGCAACCCTGAGCCCATATCAATAAGGAATCGGTAACTGGAACAGACAGACACCTTCACATACCTAGGATGCATAGTAACACCAGACGGCGGAGCAAGCAAAGATATCAACAACAGAATGAACAAAGCAAGAACAGCCTTTTTTAGTCTAAACAACATCGGAAGTCCTCTCAGTACAGCACATAGCACAAAATTAAGATTATATCAGAGCTGTGGGCTTTCTGTGCTTCTCTATGGTGCGGAATGCTGGAGAGTTACAGAGAAGGAAATGTCGAAATTGTCCTCTTTTCACACATGCCTAAGAAAAATTATCCGAATCTTTTGGCCGAATACAATCACCAACTAAGAACTGCTTACTCGGAGCAAGCAAGATTACATGCACACCATCATAGCTGGCAGACGCTAGAGCTGGGTTGGCCATGTCCTCAGAAGAGACCCCGATGCAATCACAAGAACAGCTATGCTATGGACCCCTGAAGGAAAACGAAAGAGAGGCTGACCAAAAAACAACTTGGCGGAGGACTGTGGAGGCTGAGATGCAAAGAATGAACCAGAGTTGGGCAACTGTACGAAGGATGGCCACCGACCGAACAAAGTGGAATCAATTTCTTGTTGCCCTACAAGACGCCTCCAGGCGTGATGGCCACTGACTGCTTTGACGGTCGGCGGCTAAGGATCAAAAAAGAAGAAGAATGCGACCGTATGTAACACTTCACAATCTACTGAACAGAAAACTGTTGATACCTGTGTGTGTTCAAATTCGAAAATGAGGACAACAAAGATAAGATGGTACTAAAGTCACGTGTGGCCTCAACCAAGTCTGGTAAATAACAATTTAAGGTACGATACATGCTATAATTGCCCAATGGGCTGATCACCCGTTGGCTTGTCACACCGATTACGGAAACAACGGCAGATGGATCTATTTGTTGTTGCCCTAAAGACGCCACAAGGCGTGATGGCCTCTGACTGCTTGGTCGGTCTTTGGCTAAGGACGGAAGAAGAAGAAGACATGCTATAATTGAAAGCCGAGTTGAAGGCCAGCGTCCAAAAGGAAGACAGCGCTATAAGTGGGAAGATAATATCAAGAGATGGACAGGACAGAGTCTACCAGAGTGCAACATCAAAGCAAGAGACAGAAAACTCTGGAGATCCATTGTAGTAAATAAATAATACACACACATAAAGGTATGTTTGAGGCACTCGTAAGAAATAAAGAAGTAGAAAAACCAGACGACAGAAAAAGAACAGAAGTGAGAGGCTTACAGGAGAATCGAACCCAGGGCCTTCCGAACGACACCACCGCCTAGCTGCGGAAGCGAAACGCACTTTCCTCCCTGCCAGCTAGGCATCACAAAAATAGTACTTCGTGGACAGGGGTCATTAGCGCGATTTTCAACACATAACACCGGATAGGGGCGATCCAGTCCAATTAATGACGTGTGACAAAACGTCTGAACATGCTCTTTTGTGTGATCTCTCACACCTTCAGCCCTACGACAGTATCATTTCTTTTTCTTCATTTTTCTCACCAATCGCTTTTATTTGGCATAAATCGTGCCTTTTCATTATTTTTACCCTCTGCGACGGTATTGCCTCCCCTGCTTTGCAGTAGTGGTCCAACAGTGGCCAAAACTCAAGAGTATCTATTATAGGCTTCAATGGAGTCAATCTTTACACAAGATTACTCTTGGCAGAAATGTAGTTAGAAGAGTAGTAAAGCTTTTATCACATGGAGTCTTCACAAGATATTCAGATAAGCGAAAACAATGCTGGCTGTTGCTGAGCACGTTCATTCTGTAATCTACCGACAACTTTTGTGAAAGATTTAAGCACTTCTTAAGTTCAGCTCGTTTAAGCCCCCACCCCTGATTTACTCGGTGGAATTCTATTATTTTAGTATAGCTCTGTTTAGAGTGTGTATAGTAATTTGACTGAGACAAACATGCAGTAACTTTAAAATGATTAAATCGAAGTTAAATTTGTAACATTACAAATAACAAAATTTAATAATCACTTTAGGTTTTAACAGTTGGAAAATAATTTGAATAGTTATGGATCAAGAAAAGTTATCGTCACAGTCTTTAGGGCATGTGATATGTTACAAGAAGTTCAAGTGGCAGCATATATTTGAACTTAGCTGCCAATGACGGTTCTGCTCCTTCTTATGGGTTGGTTCTTTTCACTCTGCTCAAGCTCGTCTCTGATCAAGGTTGTCGGGGGTAGCTCGTTTCCTAGAAACGTCAAGGAGCGTCTACCACGTGCGTCCTTCGTCTTAAAGCTTAGGCCACGGTTCCCTTCTTGTTCCAGAGATAGTGTTTCTGCTGGTACCAACAATAACTATGGTAAAAGAACGAAACGCTCTTCTGAGTATGGCGTTTTCCACCCCATAGTTATGGGTTCCTATCTTCCCATACCACCATCCCAATTACTCAGACTTTACCCTCGATGAGAATTAAATTTCATCCCTCGGGATAAAACTTTCTTTACATTTAAATAGAATAGCTTTAGCTTTACGTGACATTTAAATGAAAAGGTTAATAATACAGATAGAGTCTGTTTACATATGTATCTCCACCGATTAAAAAGTGTTCACAATATAAATTGAATATGTTTTCATTTATGTTTTACACTGATTGAAAAGTTTGAAACTTCTATTACTTTAAAATAAATATTTTCATTTAGACATTTACACTAGTTTAAAGTATGAAAACTTACATTAATTTTAAAGTGACTATGTTTATATGGACATTTACACTGCATTGAAAATGTAAGTATTATATTTAGAATGTACATCATTTCTTTCATCTATCCCTCCGTGCTCCATAGGGAACCTGGAACTACTTTATGCTCTTAGTTCTCGTTACGAAACTATCAATAAAGCAATCACCAGCCCGTGCAGTGGTGGTTCGTGAATCATCATTCTATACGCTGAGGTTGCCAGCCTCAAATGACTTTGACATCCAATACCGAGACAATACCAATACAATACATTAAACTTCACATGGTAATAGATACATATATATGTTAGTTCACATGTGAGTAATAAAATATGAAATGTAAATCACAACTTACGCCAATCCTGGCTCACAGACTTTTTGCTCAGATGAATAAAAGAGACTTGAATCGGCCGCTTACACGCGTCTGGAGTGTGGTTAATTTGATAGTATTCCCTCACTGACTCCGTGTGTTTCTTCAATTTCCTAGTCTCGGTGTTCCTTACTAAAATGTAGAAATTTCCTGTGCTTTTTAAATCTTATTTGGTTCTCAAATAAAAGGTCCGGGTAAAAAAAAGAATTATGAATCTAGTCTTCACTCTGGCGAGGTCTGATGTTGTCTTGGCGAGCGTGAAATTCACAGTGAAATAAAACTGCGAAAATGGTCAGACTATATTCCTATCTTCCCAAGCATTGTTGTTATGAATCTAATCAGAAAGATCCAATTATTTCAAACCATGCGGATAGGGTGTGATAATTTAAAAATTATTCCGACATTGGACAATTTTGAACGTAAGGCAGATGTCAACTCTCCCATATATGGTAATATGATGTACGATGCCCTTGTGTACAATCTTACAGGCAGATCGGGGAACTCACATGACAACATGTGTAAGCTGTAATTCTTATTACTTTATTAGAACGTAATGTTGTCATAACAAGTCGGCCCGGAAGCGATTATGTCACACTTGTCTGCCCATATGTGTCACACAGACATTAATCTCGTTATCTGTCTAATGAGTACGAAAAAACTCCGTGTCTGCCCATCTGTGTTACCAAACGAGTCGTCTTATCAGCGGTTCAATATAAACACGCCGGCGACCATCTTATCTCAGTTGCTCACCGCAAGCCAGGATGACAGGGTAACAACAGGTGACATCACAGAGTGGAGTGTCGAATGATTTGATAAAATCAAATATCTGCTACTTAGCAGAAAAATAACGACGAAAGAAAGAAAGAAAAGTGCGCTACTTGTGAGCACATAATAAAAATCAGTACCACAAATATACCGATACTCCCGGAGTGAAACAAAGATCGTGAAGAGGTCGTCTATTTCGTCACACTGTCTATGCTTGATCTAGTAGGGTGAAGTCTCTAACACTCTACCCCCCTACGGACTTTTCTGCTTTTCACGCAGAATTGTTTACGCTCCGCAAGGTAAATGCGATAATACCAGCTAATTATACCTGTCATACGCTTATCTATTCTATCCGTCTGACCATCTTTTGAAACGAGTCGGTCCAACATTTGACCCCAGGTGAAAAGCTGGTGACAACACGGTCTCGTCCGATCGACATAAAAAGAACCTAAGATTGTGTGTCTGAGTTGCCGACGTCGGTGTCTGTTTGTCTGGCAGATTACACAGGAGGTAGATGCGCTTATCGCTTTTTGTGGGATAATCCCTGGTGATTGTTACAGATAATCTGTCTGGGTAGACATCTTGGCGGAAGACATTACACCAGGTAAACATTCTCACAGGTTGTTGTGAGTGGGCGGAAATGTTACCGCATGATTTGAAAGAGGTCACACGTTGGAATATTAAATGTAATATTTTAAAACACGTGGGGTATATTTTGAAATTAGACACCCCAACCCAGTGCTAAAGAGCTAACGATTGGATTAAAGTAAGAAGCCGGAATAAACTATGGATCCTATTGGAACATCCGAAGGAAGCCCCATCTGTGATGTGAACTGAGAACTGCACATATAATATAGTGAAATCAGAGTCACAGAACAGAGAGACTGCATCGCACGTCATAAAAGCGACTCCCAGAAGCCAGAGAGACATCGGACTTAGAATTCCTATATTAAAAGTGACACATCGAAGTATTTGGGAAACTTAAAACCTTAAACAGTAAGCCTGCCTTTATAAATACAGAGATTGAAAAACTTATGGGACCAGGACTTAAAATACGAAGACTGGAAACCTAGGAATTGGATCACCCGTCATAAGAGAAACTTTCCCAGACCAAGTGTTTCCCAGATTCACCCGTCATAAAAGGGATTCAAAATTTCCAGACCACGTGGTTGGAGAGCATATAACCTAAATTGCTCGTGTCCATTCTGCCCTGCGTGAGGAGATTGTGTATTCCCAAAACTTTGGGGTAAGTGTAACCTTTATTTTACAAATGTGAATTAATATGTTTCTTGCTAAGTGGTTATATATGAGGCTGTCAACCTCAACATATGAAACTAGTATATTCATAAACCACTACAGCGAGCGCTGGTGATTTTTTCTGGCTAGTCGTGCGGAAACCCGACAACAAAGGTGACCCCCATACTCCGAATGGAGCAGTTATGACTGATGATTACATCACATGTGCCTAAAGTGTATAATATATTGTGAGATATGTGCACTTTGTTAATTGTAACTCAGGCAACTCATTATTCGCGCTGTCCAGACACATTTTCCCCATTTAATACCCAGAGGAATATGGTGAATTGTATTCATCTTCCCTGAGCTACACTGTGGGTACTCGGGAATTTAATTCTTTTGAGAGATTAACATTGGTGGGTGGACAGCGAGAATACGCCTGTTAATTGGCAGCCCACAAATGTATTAACAGAGGCATTTGTTTGTCTATTTTTTCATACGTTCGTGGTTACAAGCTATCAAGCGGTTCAAAGTACTGAACTTACAACGCCACTCATGTGAGAGGAGTACACTCATCACCAAGAAATGACGAAACCCACAGCTGCAGGACTCCCTTATATCAGTTAAGGGCTTATAAAAAGGCACCAGCAAAAAAGACATAATTTTCTGACTATATCCTCACCCTAAATCTCCGTGAAGAGAAAATTTGATTCCGATATAAAAGTCACCAGCATTTTATTTATTTTAAACTGTTAATACTAATTGATTTTTAAATTCGTTACATGTTACTTTAAAACTAAACAAACATAGTTGATTCAGTTATTACATGTATGAGCCAGAATATTTCATATATATATATATATATATATATATATATATATATATATATATATATATATATATATATATATATATATATATATATATATATATATATATATATATATATATATATATATATATATATATATATATATATATATATACATCTAGACATATATTTACCTCTAAACAGATGTGGCAGTTAGAGAACGATTTACAGTCAAAGGGAAGGAATAAGGAGAGTTAGAGGTGGGACGGTTCAGATAGAGTACAGGAAGGGGATGCGCGGACAATGTTGCGCAGGACAGAGGTGAACGGTAGTTTGGTGAAACATGCTTTTCTCAGCGGGCAGTTCAGAAGGCGTGAGTTAGTGTGCGGATGGCACGTACGGTGGCAGCCATGATAATGGCAGTATTCAAGTAGTTTATAGGATGAATATTTCATGGACAAGAAGTAGGTTGGTTAATGATTAACCCGAAATATTGAATAGTGGGAATTCTTGTCTAGAAGGAGAAAACGGTGTGAGTTAGTTTTATTCAGAAAGGAGAAGGTACGTTGGGTGAACTTTATTTCATATAGACAGTAGTCCTGTTCTTCAGTGTTGAAAGGGAAAACAACATCCCCGGAGAGGCCCGGTCTACCATCAAGATAACCTGAACACTGAGAGAATATAAATAACAATAATCTAAGAAAGGGAGAACAGAATATAGAGACTATAGCACCTGAATGATCACTGATGGTTAAGAGGTCAGAAGGTGTGGATTCGATACTGGGCGAGAGAGAGTGGTGAAAGAATGAACTTACATTGTATATTCTATGATGGACCAAATGTGGAGGTCAGAGCAGACAGCAATGATCCTTTCATATGTAAATAAACCACTGTTCAAATTACTATGGCGTTATCGCATCACGTGCTGTGTGTGTGTGACTGTGTGGTGTACAGCATAGTATAGTTAACCACAGAGGTAAGCGAACCTGGACAGACATTGTCATATAACAGTCTTCATAATACAAAGAATCACGGGCTGTCACACAGAGCTATACCGTTATAAGAAGAAATTCGCCGAATTAACTCAGCTGGGGGCTTGCGCGAGCTAAAAACCATTGCTTAACACTTTCAGTCCCAAGCAAAAAAGTGGGTTTGGCCCAAACAAAAATGGCCATACAAGTATGTTTTTATTGTTTTTGTTTGGAAATTTTTTTTTAAAATGTTCATATTCATGAATAACAAAAGTCCATAATGGATGGCTACACTTTAAGAAAATAACGTTTTTGAGTTGTCAAAATTAGAAAACAGCCCTAGAAAGGATCAAGAGATACGAAAGCCAGTATACTGTTGATTAGGCCAAATGGGTCTAGCGGGAAGTACAAGTTACTGGCTCTTGGGGGTTAAAGAGTTAAATCTTTCACAAAAGACGATGGGCAGATATAAGTTAACAAATGTTCAGCGCTAAGCAGCATTGTTCTTGACTTCTGAATTATCTGGTGAAATCTCCCGTAAGGTAGAAGCGTCATTAACCTTCTATCTACATCTCTGTAAAGAGTAATCTTGTGCGAAGGTAGACACCTTTGACGACCTATTTAGATACTCTTGAGTTTTGGCTACTGTTGGACCACTACTGCAAAGAAGGGGAGGCAATTCGTGACATGACGCAATCACTTCTGTGGTCGAAGGATGTCCGCCGACCGAACAAAGTGAAAGCAGTTTGTTGCTGCGCTATAAGACGCCACCAGGCGTGATGGCCACCGACTGCTTTAACAGTCGGCGGGTAAGGATCAAAGAAGAATTATGATGACTGTATCACACTGTTTATTACATGGGAATAATTTACTGTTGCGCTAGAAAGGTGTATCGTCGTATTCATTTAAGACCGGCCAGTGTGAGCTCGTTCCGTTTATGAGGGGAAAGTGTGCGAAGATAAATAAGATTCCTGGTAGACAATTATAATAATTAACGGTGAGCCGTGACAGCTACCTTGTCGGAGTGTGCTTGCTGGGATCCATTTTTTCACCTTCACCTGCCACACAGATGTAAAGGTAAAGGCAGTTCTATATAAAAATACTGCTGTAAGGAAGGGACGTGTTAGAGACTTCGTTGCATTATGTCCAGCTTTATGAGATGATTTGACTAATTCCCTTCCTCCTTGCCTTCCTTAACTCAAGAACAGAGTCAGATGCCCACTTACAGCTGGGTAGACTGCAGTGGGAAACTACAGGGTTTTGAATATGGTAATTTTGTCTGGAGAAGCAAGTGCAAAAAGTTTTTTTTATATATAAAGGGAAAATGGGGGGGGGGGGGGGGGGGGGTGTTCCCACATTGACCTTGTAAAAAAGGGAAAATGAAAATGAAAGTCCCATTTTGAAACAGGGACGAGAAATACTTTCCAAGATGCTTTACTCAGAAAATTTTATTTTTAGTTTATGAAGCGTGCCCTACTTTGTCTGTGTGTTTGTGACCCGAATTTGCATTTCAATAGCCCGCTTCTGATGAAAACGAGGTAACAGAAGCACAGTCTATGCACACGGCACAAGTAGGCGTAGTTTAAATCAGACGAGCGGTTCTCAACTTGTTTTGCATGGAGACATATTATAATCAAACTTGCTCAATTTCGCTACTCAGCACTTAAGGCTGAATTATAATAATAATATCTCCTTAAGTCATAACTGACTATGGGAATGCGCCGCTGAGGTGACAACCGTCAGCAGCTTATTTTCCTGGTGTTCCTTTCGACATTTTCTCCTCTCTTCTGCTTGCCGCGAGAGTTTCTTTTCACCCAATCTGAGGTGGCGCCGTAGAGAGCATCGTCACTTGATGCGATCGGCAGCTTCATCCTCCCAGGTTGCTGGATTTATGTCCAGTGCCCTCATGTCTTTCTTACACATATCTTTGAACCTCAGCAGCGGTCGCCCAACTGCTCTTTTGCCATCTGCCAGTTGTCCATAGAAGATATCTTTCGGGATGCGACCATCTTCCATGCGGCGGACTTGGCCAAGTCAGCGTAGTCTGCGCTAACCAGCGTATACATGCTTTGAAGGATAGCACGTGACAGCACCTCGTCATTTGTCACTTTGTACTTCCGCGAAATACCGAAGATGTGACGACAGGATTTAAGTGAGATAGTGAAAGAGATAGATTACGTGAGATAATCAAGGGCTGTTCTAAATACGAATGCCTGATATCTGCAGACACATCAAATAACACTTTTCTCACTATCAGGGTAGTTCGCTCCTGTGAAACTGAAAAGGAATATTTAGTAGAAAGGTAATCTGTATCTCTCTCTTGATTGAGTTAAATAGAGACCGAGGATTGGTATTCTAGTCACACTTCTATCCCATCCCTGATTGATTTAATTGTTATTTCATTTACAATTATTTTCGGCTCGAGCCCCCCAGGTAAAAGATCAAAGAATTTATCTTATCAAACTTATTTACACATTGAAGACAACAACCATACATCTGACAAGTTACAAAGAAAAGCAGACACTGTTGGTTTAGTTATTCAAACATAAAATAGAATTTTTAAAAGGAAAAAAAATCAAATATTTTCCCACTATACAGAATGATTGTTACACTGGTAGTACTTCACGTTTAGTGTTACATTAGGCAAGTGTCATCATTTGGTTTCAAAGTTTGTGAAGTTGTATGTTTCGCTTCTCAATAGATGTTGCTTGATACTCAGCTTTTAGGAGATTTGTTGGTCTTCTGGGGTTGATGTTGGCGTTTTTTTTACTCAATGTGTTGCCTCAGCTGTGGTGTGTCCTCTCGTTTGTATGGACTATAGTGCAAACTCAGGATCTCTGTTCACTACAGTCTCGTTCTTCCGCACATTTGGTTGGTACTGCATAAGGACTTTATAGTCTTCACCATTAAGACTGAAAAAATATACATATTGGAAAGTTCGTAAGTTTCCTGTTGAGGTAAACTTCATCTTCTTTCCCCTTTCTATTTTCTGACCATCAGATAATTTATACGTCCCTGATAAAAGCAGGTAACGTGGTGTCTGTGACACAACTCAAGGTTCGAGCAGTACACGCGTTCTCCCTATCCTCCTAGACTAGGGTGGCCAGACGTCCGGATTTGGCCGGATTTGTCCCGCTTTTCGCGCCCAAACTGAGCGTCCAGCCGGATTTTTTGTAATGTTGTAATATCCGGCTTTTATGTGATAGGTAAATTACTCACGTGAAAGACACCATTTTGAAACATCTTTACTGGAATCCGATTTCTGAGTACAGAAATTCTGCCAGAATTAAGAATTTTTATCTCCGCAAAATCGACGGATCGCGCAAATTGCCAACAACACTACCGTAAGTTGTCATGTTGTTCGATAGTTTATAATAGATTACTATCATATTTTAACCCAGGTTAAACGATGTTTATGTTTATTGCATTTGTTACGGGAAAATATAACAGACAAAACGGCATGAATAAGAACTTGGGGCTGGATTTAGTCAATTATAACTTCGTTGTCTATTGCAAATTACAAATAATATTATAAATGAACTGAAAAAAATATTTCAGTGCTTTTCCAGTGGTCGACAAGAGTATGAAGCAGAATGTCTTGTATGCAGAGGCGGCACATTTGTATCAGTAGCAAATAAAGGTGCATCTGATTTTGAAAGAAAAAAAACATACAGAAACAGAAAAGCACAAGAAAGCACTTGCGTCTGAATGTTTGCAATAAAAACTGACATTTTTAAATAAAGAAATAAGCGAGAAAAGGTTTGAAGTTGCCGCGGCCGAGGGTGCTTTTGCTTTTCATACTGTAAAACATCACAACTCTGTCAGATCAATGGATTGTACTTCAGTTTACTCAAGAATGCTTTCCACGATTCAGACATTGCCAGCAAATTCTCATGTGCCAAAACAAAAACAGCTGTTATTATCATTTCTGTGATTGCACAGCATTCTACTGAAGCAGCTTTGGAAGCACTGAAGGACAGCAGCATTCCATACTATGGAGTTTCCACTGATGGAAGCAATCACGGCTCTGTCAAAATATTTCCAATAATCATTCAGTATTTTGACTGGAAAGTTGGTGGTCTACAGTCTAAGTTAATTGAGTTGCAGAATACACAAAATAAGACAGCAGAAACAATTTCAAAATATGTGACAGACACCATGATAAAATATGACCTCTTGGAGAAGTGTGTTGCATTTACTGGGGATAACTGTAAGACAATGTTTGGTGGAACTGGGCGAAATGCAGAGGGTAACAATGTGTTTGCAAAATTAAAGACTGTGTTACAGACGAAAAATGTATTTGGTGTAGGCTGTCTAGCACATGTTTTGAACAACTGCATTCACAATGCTGTTGAAAAACTTGATATTGAAAATATTCTTAATAAGGTTGACCAATATTTTCATATTCATACACTTCGAACGGAGGAGTTGAAGGAATTTTGTGGACATAGAATACAGACAACTCCTCAACCAAGGCAGAACAAGGTGGCTGTCATTATTCCCATGTGTTGCAAGAATGATCCAGATGTTTCCGGAACTGAAGGCTTTTTTTCAGTCACAAGACAATCCACCTAGAGTCATCAAAAAGTTTTTTGAACAAAACTTGGCAGAGGTGTATCTGTGATTGGACCATTCACTTATGAGTATTTTTCATTGCCTTATTGAACAGATTGAAAGAGAAAGCAACAGTTTAAACGCAGTGAAAGACATTCTTACTGAACGTCTAGGTCAAGAATTTGTGCCTCTTAAAGTTAAGTCAGAAATTGCACAAAAACGTAGAGTGTGGCTTGATCATTTGTGTGGCAGTTTTCATAAAGATGTGAAGCTCCTTTATTCCAGTTGTATTGAATATTTAGACAAATGGACAAAGCCATTAGAAGATTTTGCAATTTTTTCCTGGATGACCTTGCATGAAGTACCTGTGTGGAAAGATGTGGAAGCCTCATTGCAATATCTAAATGATAAAGGCATTCACATTGATGACACAAATTGCTTCGACCAACTGAACAATTTAAAAAAAACGTATGGAAAGTCATATCAGTCACGAAGAATTCAGTCAGCTACTGGCTCATCAGAAATGGACTAAATATTTTGAAAAATCGAGAAATGTTGAACTGCATTCAGAATTCTTAAGACTTGCACAAATTATTTTTGCAATTCCCGGGCACAACGCCAATGTTGAGAGACTTTTTTCACTTATGCAGGGTCTATGGACAAAAGAAAGGAACATGTTGAGTGTATATTCCATTAAAGGCACTCTACTTGTGCAGTAAAATTTCAAGGAGCTTTCGTGCTCTGATTTCTATGCATATTTAAAACGTAGCCCAACTTTGTTAAGATTTTATCATCAGAAAAATATAAGAAGGCACAAAATCAATGTGATTTCATTAGCTTATTGTTTGAATGTAAAAAAAATATGTTTCAGCGTCTTGTAGTTATCGAACAAAGGTGTCCTACTTTTCGTCCTACTTTTTACAAATAGTGTCCTCCCTTGTCCTCCTTTTTAGAACCAAAAAATGGCAGTTGTCCTCCTTTTTGTGTTGAACAATATGGCCACCCTATCCTAGACTCACAATGTAAACCTCGGTATTACTAATATGCCTCGGGCTGCTATTTTTTGTTTACATTAGCCAACGAGGGCTTATCAATACTTAGGCGGAGCGAAAGTTACTCTTTCTTTACTGTCCCCGCTTCTATCATTCATGTTTGGTTAATCATGGAAAATATAGAAATACCTTTCCCCAAAAAAATAAACTGACATATGCATTTAAATAAGTATCAATAATAGTTCACTAGTAAACACACATATTGTATATTATGGTTGGCGTCTGTGGCCTAATGGATATGAACTTTTTTTTTTAATGTAAAACTTTTGCCTCGTTTTGGCGAGGCGCGTCCCATTCAATCTAGTCGGTTATATTAGGGTTCATGACCAAACATAAATGACCCTTAGGTCTGGGTTGCCTATAAATGGATATGAACGCAGTTTCATAAACCAGATATACCAGGTTCGAAACCTGCTGCAGGCGGTTTGGTAGCAGATCGCTTTGTGTGGATTTTTAACAATGATATAAGCGCCGTACCGTTCAGAAAGCAATGGCAAACTTCTGAATGAAAAAATTGCCTAGAAAAATCATCAT
Organism: Oreohelix idahoensis; assembly: GCA_024509875.1. Lineage (NCBI taxonomy): Eukaryota > Metazoa > Mollusca > Gastropoda > Stylommatophora > Oreohelicidae > Oreohelix > Oreohelix idahoensis. The sequence continues at coordinate 795,018 of JAMPIV010010622.1, forward strand.
CATCATCAGTTGCCATCTCCACAACGAAGGTTGGCTGTAATGGATCTCCAACGTCTTCTGTCTTTTGTCTTGGTGGTGCACTCTGATAGACTCTTTCCTGTCCATCTCTTGATGTTATCTTCCCACTTATAGCGCTGTCTTCCCCTTGCACGTTTGCCTTCAACTCTCCCTTCTGTTATGGTCTTCTGCAAGGTGTTATGCCTTTTTAAGTGGCCAAAGTATTTTAGCTGCCGAACTTTGACCTCCCTCATTAGTTCTCTTTTCATACCTAGATTTTCTAGGACCTCCTTATTTGTTTTCATCTCTTTCCATGAGATACGCCCCATTCTTCTATATATCCACATTTCAAGAGCCTCAATTCTTTCTTCCAAATACTTATTCATCGTCCATGTTTCTGCACCATACAGAAATGCAGAATATATATAACACTTTATGATTCTCAGTTTTAATTTGTGAGATAGCTGTTTGGATGTCAGTATATGTTTCATGTTGTTGAATGTAGCCTTGGCCATTCCTATTCTCTTCTTGATTTCTGTTTCACATCTACCATCTTCTGTTATTATATGACCAAGATATACGTAGCTCTTGACTTGTTCCAGGATTTTCCCATTTACGCTTATCTTTAATGTGGGTTTATCGTCTGTTTTGCTAAGTATCATAGTTTTTGTTTTCTCAATATTAATGTCGAGTCCATATTCATGACTTATACTGTTCACTTGCTTCACTAGTTCTTGTAACTCCTGTTCGCTTTCAGCTAACAACACGGTATCATCTGCATATCTAAGGTTGTTTATTGACCTTCCACTGATGTTCAGTACTGGTATTTCCTGTATCTGTTTGAAAAATTTTTTTCGGTGTATAAATTAAATAGGCAGGGGGACAGCACACAACCTTGTCTGACACCTCTTTTTATGTCTATGTATGATGAATAATTCCTTCCCGATCTTACTGTGGCAGTTTCCCTAGAAAAATCACAAACAGCCAATAAAAGCTGGGGTTGATTGCCACGTCCTGTAAAGGATAAGCAACTAACTATTGTACATTAAAGACAGAGTGATTAATAACCTGAAAGATTATTAACACAGAACTCAGTAATGATAGAAGTGGAAAATAATTATATATAGATCTATATTTTTCCTGGCTCCAGTTGGAGCAGAGGACCAACATTGGCTAGATGACCAAGGAAAGATGTATGTAGATCATAATGGATGAAATCTGTCTTCCTGTTCAGCACAAGTGATACAAAGACAGTGAGTAGTTATGCGACTGAATTAGAAGAAGTTGCGAATCTTGCATACGAGTATATCAGAGAACAAGAGTTAATGTTACAATGAAATGAAAATACAGATGCAGCTTCATCGCAATACTGATAATAAATTTATATATATATAACATATCAGCTATACAAATCAGGTATTATGAATGATACAATTTATCGACATACCCTTTCAACGAAATCACTACTGCTCTGTTTTGTTATGGCTTTAGGTCGTTAAGTTCAATTAGTTCGAATCCTAATTAAATTTTGCCCGTCCAGTTGGTACAGTGTGAATCGTGGCTTTATGACTGGGCCCCAGTCTTGGTTCTTTGTTGAGTGCCAGAAACTTTTTTTAAAAATTAATGTGTTTGCTACTCTTCCTTGTAGCACGCTCCTTTCAACCATCTACCATGTACATGGAGCTGTTGGTTATATCAGGACATGTTTCATTTACTGTAATATGTTTTTGTTTGTATTTATTTTATACTATATTATCTCTAGTAGGTATTTTTCTTTTTAGTAGTTATAGTTCAAAATGGCTTTATTATCCAAAATATGATATTTTCTAAGCTGGTATGTTTTTAATTTTCACTGGACGGTTTATTTGGCTACTCCGTATGTATCTGGGGGGAGTCTTTCACCAGTGTGGACTACTGGCTCGGATCCTTATTTATTTATTTTTTATATGTTAGCTTCAGTTTTTGTAATACAGTGTTTTATTAACTTTTGCACTTCTGATGGGGGGAGGGGGGGGGGGGGGGGGGGTGTCTTAGTGCCTATGAGATTTTCTACACTCATTTCTACCTTGTGGTTACTACAGTATGTCTTAATGTTTTGCCTCTGCTGGTCATATTTTTTGCAGTCCACCAGAAAGTGTCTAATTGTGTTTGGTTCTTGACACTCTTCACATGTGGGTTCCTCAATCATGAAATATCCAGTTTCAAGCTTGAGCCTCAGCAATTACTTATTACTTGGTATTTTTAATTCATCTTGTATTTGAAATTTTTTGCTTGGTTTTTTTAGGATTTTATATGAGTGTCTTGCTTTTTTACGCTGGTCCCATGCTGTTATCCACTCTTCCGTTATTGCTTGAGCAATTAAGCTCTTAATTTCAAACTTCCCTAAGCCTACTTCAATTTAGTTATAGCTAGTTCTTGCCCCTTCGGCTTCTTTGTCTGCAAGCTCATTTCCTGCTATCCCCACATGTGATGGTATCAAAAAATTTCAAACACAAGATGAATTAAAAATACCAAGTAATAAATAATTGCTGAAGTTAATGTTACACTGCATCCTATAATGTGCAGATATGTATTGACCTGTAGTATTTCCTCTATAATATCTGGCCTGCTATATTCATTTCTGTTTCTGATAGCTAATACTGATGAAAGGAAATCTTTGAGAATGGTTACTTTATTTTGTGGGTTTTCTGCAGCTATTTCTAAAGCTTTTAGGATTGCCACTAATTCTGCTGTAATGATGGATGTGTTACCTGTTACTTTGTATCTGTTATAAATTTTTAATTTTGGTATTGCTATTCCTGCTCCTAATTGTCCTTCTTCATCTTTTGACCCATCTGTATATATAGTTAGGCTATTATTTATATACCGTTCTATGTACTCTAGTGCTTTACGTTTTGCTGAGGTTATGTCGTTAGATTTGCTTATGATCTTTGATAAGTGGGAGTCAGTTTCCCATGGTGGGATCTTTGCTTTATACTGAGCACTACTGTTTATCATATTAAATAGGTCTGGGTATTGATCCACTTCATCCATTGTTTTCCACCCTAACGGGTATCTATTATGGTTTAATGGAATGTGGCCTATGTACTGGTTACTCCTATCAAAGGTTTTGTGTGCTGGGTGAGTTGGATCTTTTGCCACTTTTGCCCAGTAGCTGAATCTCAGTTCTTTTCTCCTTAGCTCCAGGGGAATAATGCCTAGTGCTACGTCTAATGCCTCTGCTGATGTTCCCTTTGAGGCACCTGCTATTATTGACAGTGCCTAGTTTTGGACTGTGTCTAGTTTTTTCTTATTGCTCGGGGCGGCTGATGCATAGACAATAGTGCCAGAAACTGTAGGGCTCCGGATACTTAACAGGTCATCAAATTCCTTCCCCCAATCATCATGTGTTTGGTGGGCAGGTCTCAAAATGTCACAAGTATTCCTATTCTCCAATAAGCTTGCGTTGGTCCAGAGTGACAAATTTAATCTCAAAAATAGGCTGTCCTCTATTTAGGCTTCGCTGTCTGTTGCATACGTTCTCAGAATCGTCAACTATTACCCGTTTAGAAACTTTATGGTGAGAAATAAAATGTCTTGTTTCCTTACGTGGCCGAATAATTAAACGGGTGTATCTCGCCTCATAGTCTCAGAGTCGGTTGTTGTTGTGGTTTTGAAACGGTGATGGGGGGAGAGCGGGCACTTAACAGCTGACCATTATTGCCTTCTTGGTCTACCCTGTTCAACCTGAAAATTGGTTATAATTGGGGTATTTAGTGTCATTTTATTTACTAATTTTGTATTAAGTTTAAATAACTATTGTCTTTTGCAGTTGATGGTTTTAATTTATATTAGTATTTGTAATTTTATTTTCAGTTTTTTGTATTGTATATAGAAAGCTATTGTTCTTTGCACTTGGTTTTAATTTGTATTAGTGTTTTTTTGTTTTGTTTTTTTTAAATTCTCTTTGCCTTTCCTTGTCCTGTGAGTGGTTAATGGGTTTGCTAATTTTTCTGGTTTTATTTTTTAAAATGATTTGTTAGTTTTTGTTGCATAATTTCTATTTGGTTGAATGTCTTTTCTGAAGTACTAACTGTGGTGGGTTTTGATGTTATGAAATGTTGTTCATATGTTTCCTTATTGTACTGAATGAGGCCAGCTGTGAAGGTCCCTGATTCTAACAAATTTAGGGTGAGTTATCAGGATACCTTTCTGCTACCACCTTATGGCCTCAAGCAGACTTATTCTTGACTAGTATGAATGATAGCTACGTCTAATGTCTAGGGATATGCAAGTGTGGTGTGATGATACTTTAACAATAATACACCTCTACACAAACAAGTATTAAAGGCTATGATTAAAGGAAATAACACCTGGGATATATTTTTACAATTAATAATTTTCTGTATGATTTATTTGGTCCTGAACCTAGTATTCTTCTGGTCAGGACTTTAAAAATGAAAAGAATTCAAGATATATATACAAAATGTAAATTTTAGACCCACAGGGACAAGTGTCCAAACAAATACTGTTAAATTAAACTAATAGTGTTACTAAAATCTGTCTATTACTGGTTTCTAACACTGGATGGCTGTTTGGGATTCTTTAATCACTCCCAGTCTCTTTAAAATACACTGTTACTTTCCCTAGGGAAATATTTTATTTCTTGAATACAGGGGTATGCTGCTCTTATAGCTGATGTACTGTTAGGGTACCAGATATTTCACTTATCTGGCCCACTGGAACTGTCTGAATTCTTTCTGCCGAATGACCACTGCTCCAAAAGTAATAGGGGGGATACTGGCGACCCCTATCACTACTGGACTCCAAAACTCCTCAACGGCTTTCCCATAGAAATCTGGCACCGGACTAGTGCCAGATAAAACCCTGTAATAATGAAACAATGTCTCCTGGTTGATATCTTATTTAGACTGTGTTTTATATACAAAAGAGCATACATACGAAATAAAGAGCTGGGTCATATCCAATGGACCAATCCAGCACATCCATTCCACAGTGTACCAGTGTTGTTCACATGTCTCTCCTACAAAGGCGGCACTGCATCTGCAATAATATTAATAATCTTTCTTTTCTACCATACAATGGGATAGGTGAGCTGTGTCCCTCTGGTCACCTAAGAAAACATTTTATTTCACAAAACATGTGCATTTACAAAACTGGCAATGTGTTTTATCTTAATTCTCCTTCAGGCCCTGCACAAATCAGCTTGGGACCTTGATAAAGGTGGATTTGAGCTGAAATGATAACTTGCCACCCCTATCGACACCTGGTATTAAAGTGCAAGATGTAGGTGTCTTCTCTGATTTAGAATGTTGCTGTGTGTGTTGCAGTAGAACAGTTCACAGGGTACACCACAGGCAACATGACGTGTAGAGTCATAGAAATGGTAACTTCGCTTTAGGTTTATACCATTTATTGCACGCCACAAAACAGTCATGATATTTATGTCATCACCAGCATAGTATAACGAATGCAGCATTCAAAATCATATTAACTGATAGTCATGTAGGATTCAATACTCAATAGTTGTATTGTAAACAGATATCATAAAGTTCTGGTTCGTGAAGCTGTATAAATAATATATATAACTTCTGCAACAGTGTCAGCTGCAGATCTTCAATGTTCATAGACAACAATAAATGCTCCCTTTCTGATGCTAGCAGATCAGATGTATACAATAAGTCCGTTTACTGTCTGCACGTGAATAGCATACTGGGCATACAGGTCAAACCGACCTTTATAACGTTTCTAAGTCTAACCATCTGACTTGGACGTGATCTCTGATATAACGAATCCTGGAACACAGACAATAGTCTTGTTGGTCTAGAGCGACCCATATATATATATAACTAGTTCAGGTATAAAGATACCGGTGGCGAAAATCCTAGTCAAAGTACCTCTCCATATTAAATCACACAGGCGAGCAAGGAGCGACAAAAATGACGAACTTCTAGATGATAGCAAAAAAGTTCGATACAAGAGGAATTACCTTTCTTCGGAAATCAACCACGAACATATGCCTCCAGGCAGGCTTGAATAATACTGGGAAATAGTCTAGTTAGCTAACTAACTCACAAAGACAACGTATTTCCCTCAGAAAATCACAAGACGCAGGTTGCGTCCGCTCGCTACTCAGACCATTTCTAAACTGCCCAGCTGGGCGGAACACACAGAACGAACTCCCAGTTTTTTGACATGCGCAGAACTCATCTACGTGAGTATCAATTCACACAAAGCGGTTCTAAGAACATTCGAGATAAAAGTCTTACACAGTCGCGCCTTTTATGGTCATGAACAGAAGCGTTAAGACAGGTTTCAGACATCTACAACAGTTGACTGATACTACCAAATAAGGAGATATGGTCACGCTTCGTTCAAGAAATTATAGACCGAACGTGTCTCTATACAAGAGAAGGCAAACTCCTAAAAAATTGTAGTCTCAATAACTCGGGTTATGTCCCTTTGACTGTAAAAAACATAATACACACTTCAGTCAAAAAATGATCATACATACGAAAAATGATCATACAAAGACTGTGGAAAAAGTAATTATTTGTGCGTAACATTACCGCACCCTCCCGGGAAAAAAAAATGAAACATTTTTTTTTTAAATCCTGGAGCCGGAAAAATCTAGGCTCCTAACGCACGTATGATGCGCGGATATATACCTAACAAAATAGCTCAACACTTGGAGCGAAACTGAGATCATATCCCAGGTCCTTAGAGAAAAAATTTATCTAAGTATTCGCGTATATATTCCAGGAAGGTGCCACCAACACAAGCCACCATGATGGCAACATCATAATAAAAGTCAAATTACTCTCATACCAATATATGAAATTAAATATATTATTATGATATCATATAATGTGTTGTGCAAACAGCGGTGTAATATATTAATATACCGCACTATTTTATTACATTATATAATGCATCAGTAATTAATAAGTAATACAATGTTGTTCTTTGTTGACATAAACAAGCAATAGAAGATGTGGACATCATCCACTCCCAATCTAGGACAGGACTAGATATCCTCAAAGTTCCACAATGGACATAATCTCGCAGACTTCAATGATGTGCTGCGAAAATATCAATAACACAAATCTTAAAGACAACTGGTAAATCTCTTAATACAATTATGCAAATATAGTATGTAAATGTGGCCGAGTGATCTTTTGGCCCGTATATCACTAACTAAGCCTTCTTAGATAATTACATGGTACAATGTTATAAATTTCCCTCAAAAAAAAAGTGAGAAAAAATCTACTAACATGTCATTATAACATTGGACTGTATATCAGGAAATATATATATATATGACAGAAGAATCATGTGGAATCGTGTGGACATCTGGACAGAATGTCTGCCATTACATTATCCGAACCACGGATAGCTCGAACCGAGAAATGAAATGGTTGAAGAGCTATGGCATAACGAGTGGACCTCGAGCTCTTCAAGTTTTTGCTCTGAATAGCAGTAAGCGCTTTCTGGTCGGTTTCCACAATGAAATGTGCGCCTAGAAGAAATCTTTGTAACTTCAGAATAGACCATACCATAGCCAATAACTCACGGTCTAAAACCGAGTAATTCTTTTCTGCAGCATTTAATTTCCTAGAGATATACATCACCGGATGCAGAGTATCAGAATACTCCTGCATTAGTGCTGCCCCAATCCCTGTTGACGAGGCGTCACTTCGAAGAAACAAAAGTCTTTCTCAATAGTAGGTAAACCTAAGAATAGGTGGAGATGAAAAATAGGGCTTTAACCTGGTCCAATGAGGATTGACATTCTTTAGACCAGCGGATCAGATTAGGCGACCCTTTCTTCAATAAAGTAGAAAGCGGCCCATTTCCGACGGTGCCATAATGGAGGACAGATTCGGAATGAATCGTCCGTAGAATTTGGATCAAAACTTCTAATAGACTCCTTACTTGTTTCTTCGTCTTATCGGGGACCGTAAAACGAAATGTTAAAGTATTTTTGAAACATTGTGGTCCTCTTGTCTTTAAATAAGACCACGACCAAACAACGATGTCCACCTAGGAAAGAAATCTCACTAAATCCTATAAAGGCTTTAGAGGGTTTTGCAGTCAAGTTATACTCGCGAAGAGTAGACAGGTAATTTCAGTATATTAAACCCAAATAGTGATTCTTACCCAGGATCATCAATCATGAATAGACAGATATCATCTAGGTCGTTGCTATGCCTCCATCTGTACGATATGAGAAAGGAAATTCGCCGCCCGCATCATGCGTACGAATGTTGTAGCCGAGGGCGCTTCATCACTAAGACCAAAAGGCATGAAAATTTCCCCCATTTAATTGGATGGAAATAAAACCCCTAGGTGCTTGTTAGAACAAAAGATGTAAAGGTTTGGCACGGTACAGTTAGCGGGACTTGCCAAAAATAACTCCTTTAGACAAATCTAGTTTGGTAAAAGAATCTAGAATTAGTAAAGTTTATTATTGTAGTAGCTCTTCTAATCGGAAGGCAGTACTAGGTTCAGCATCGGACTTTCGTAAGCTTGGTTCAATTTGCGATAATCTACTCGCAAAATGCGAATGTTATTATCCTTGCTTCGTTCGAACAATAACCATAGAGACGAAGAGTATGCTGAAGTGGGATGGTTCAATGATTTCCAAACGTATTCAGTTTCATGCCAATTCTTTTTTCGCACTTGAGACTGGCAATGGGATAGGTATTGGGATAGGGTCTGACTCTGATAGGATTATGGATCAGTTAGCACAATGTTCAATGTTCAAATGACATGGTTGTGTCCCGGGATGTCTGGTAAGAACATCCTGATATATGTTTGCAAACATCGAAGAAACTTGTTTCGATGTTCCTCAGCGAAAGATTTGGAGAAACGGTCACGTTTTTCAAGATTCCGTAGATGGTTAGATATTGAATATGTAGGTGAGGGACCTAGAACAGAGGAAGAATGAATCGCGAAGAAGA